>NIJG01000002.1:1717980-1813431 GCA_002201625.1 Euglossa dilemma
GGGGACCAATGTAAATCAATAATATCGAGGCGAGGTATTTGCAGCACGCGGAACACGAGTACGGGGATCGTTACGGAAACGACCGGGCGGGAATTTTAAAGCTTCGTCACCCGAGTGGAAAATCAATTGCGCCCGCGGACGCTTATTTATTCGCGACGCGGCGAAACCCGTCGACGACGACGCAACGGTCGTCGCGTTTACGATACATTGAAGTATGTTAATCACGCGGCGCAGAGGCGGACCACGAATCCTAAGGGGCACATAAACGCGGCCGCGCAGCCCTTTCCGCGGCCTTCCGCCATCGCAAGCGGTCGTAATGCTTTAGAAGCGTGGCATTACGCTAAGGACAGTTCCCTCTAACGGAATCGATAATAATATCCGCGCCGGACACACGCGCGGATACGTGCTCTCTATTATTAGCAATACGACACTGCATATTACCCGGCGTTCTTTCCGACCGCCGCGCCGCGACTAAAAGGCGCGCCGCGACCGCCGAGATTTCGAGGATCCCGCCACCGACTGTGCAAATAACACCGCAGTCGACCTAGACCCTGAGAAACCGCGCGTTCCTCTGTTTTTCTCCAGAAATTCCATCTTTGTCGATCGTCCAGTTTTTCGACCTCTCGCGTTTCCAACTGCGTTCCTCCGGTTCTCCAAAACGACCGCTTATTACACGCACCGATACGTTCCGCGAGAATTTTTGAGTAATTACCGATCGGATATTTAAATAGAATTCGCTATCGCAAAGATCGCGGTTAATTTATGGCAAATTTCAAGAGCTCGAAAGATCAGAAAACGGAGAGGGTTTTACGCGTAGCAGCAATTTCGCGGAGCGGAAATTCGTGCAACCGAAATCGAATTTATCGGACTATGTACCATTTTTAACCGAGGACATCGCGAGATATTTCTACTCGGTTATTATTAGTTTAGCCTACGCCGATGTGCAAGTGGTGAACGGAGCACTGGCGCGATTTTTCGATTCGAACTTCCAACGTGTCCTATCTTCAGTTGATTCGTAGCCGGTACGCCCTGTCGCGAGGATCACCCTGTATATCCAGCGAACCAAATAGGAAAGCGATCTCGTGGCCGAAAAATCAGCCCGTGTCAGCCGATAGAGAAAAATGCCGGCTGGATTTGCTCGCGCGGACGAAGAGACGCGGCGCGGGATAAATAAGGAGGGAAATGCCCGAAGAGCGTGGCAGTTTATCGGCGAAAGCTATGCGCGCTAATGACAGCGTGGCAAAAATGTCTGCCCACCGCATCGAAACCGGATCATAATGCAGAGAGAGCATAGGAAAGGTCCCTCCGAGCGGAGGAGCTTCGTTGCACGCGGCGAATACGTCGCGCTTGTAACCGTGGAACCGCGGCGGTTCTTATCGGTCGGATTTACGATTTCGATTAGCATGTGGCCGGCGTGTCCGCCTTCCTGGTGGCGTGGAGGCACTAAAAACAATTATCGCCCGATATATTCGCCCGACGCGGACGAGCGAAAACGACGAGGAAGACACCGTCCGTCTCGTTCCAGGCCGGTTTCGAGCAGTCGCTCCGGACCAGCCTTCCGTGCGACGCATTGTGTGCAGTTTATCTTTGCGGCGGCCAGGCCCCGGTGAGGCCACCAGGAAAGTCTCGACGAGTTACGTAAGGTTAATTGCGGTCGTTCGGCTCGCCAGGCTGCTCTCCGCATCGCCAACCTGCGCGATGCGTGTCTCGCGTGCGTGCATCGATGCCGATCGTTATCACGGGACCTTGCCAGCGAGGACATTGATATTTTACGCAACCCAATCGCGTGAGAACGCCGCATTGTTCTTTCCTTCTTCCCTTCTTTTCCATCTGCCACGACCATTCCGTTATCTATCCGATCTCTCCTCTCCGTTTCATCTTGGGGTGGACCATCTTCCCTTCAGAAGTCATTCCGGATGTAAATATTTCGAGGAGATACTTCTCCCACTGCTTCTGCTTTCGTTTACTTTGTCATCGCGTTTGCTATTCGGTATTCCGATCTAAAAGAACGAAAACGCAGTGGAAATCTATCCGAAAGAATCGAAGATTCTCCGATGTTAGATCGAGAAAATTAATTTCACCGCAAGATTTGTCGGTCGCGCTGGACTATAAAGCAAACCGAATATCTCGCTGATTCGTCGTTAAACGGAAAGCGGCTGGAAATTACCATAAACAATGGTTATCGGGAAAAAACGGACGACAGAAGTGGAAGCGAAACGTTATCGTGGAACCCGCGCGTCTGTTACACGCGTAGCTACACGAGGGCGAGCAAACAATAAGCCACGAAAGAAGGAGCAAAGCACATTATGCGGAGATCGGCTGGCAAGGGCGAGCTAGCCGGGTCCTCGATCAATCACCCACGCAAAAGGAAGGAGAAAAAGGGGGGAAAAAAGACGGTCGATCGTATCTCGCGGAGAGACCGTCCAGGTCGTTTCTTCCGTCTGAAGGGACAAGTCGAGTTGCAACCGATTCGACAGGTTGGTACACATAAGGCGAGCACGCGGACGAGAAGAGGAGAAAACGGAAGTAAGAGAGAGAAAGCGAGGGAGCAAGGAAAGCGAGATATACAGGGGACGAGAATCCGCATGACAAGCTTCATCGACCAGTCATGCTTATCGCACACCTTAAGGCTCGTTTGCAAAACAAATTATTAGAAGGATAGTCTGGCGAGCCGGAGGATCGTACAAAACGTCCTTTCCATATTTATACACGCACGCGATACAATCGAGCCGTGTTCTTGGCGCAAAATAACGCCATATTGTCCTCTCAACCCTTCGTACCCGCGCAATCTTCTTTGTTCTCGAGAAAGTAATTTTTAATTTAACCGCTCGTTTCCGTCTATCCTCGCTCGAAAACGGTGCACGGATGAACCAAAAGAGAAAAAGAAACAACGTAAAAAGTACGTCTGCCGGATGGGATATAAAAAATGTAATAATAATTCCGGTTTGAGATGCAAAGCGGGAAGACGCGTGTTCGTCTAAGAAGATTACCGCGATTAAGAAGATTACCATCGTCGAATAGGAATCCAATTAGATATACGGATACGTCTGCCACGTAACGATCGTCGGGAGATTTAGGTTTCGAATTAACAGCGTTATTCGTAGGAATAACGAACCGTTGGATGGAATGGCCAACGAATTAGAACCGATCGCGTTACGCGTCTCTGCTTCGCGTACGTTTCCCAGAAGTTACTCGAGCATCCGAAAGATCGACTCCGATAGGAACAGCGGCGGCAGCCATGCGGGTGGCGTAAAAAAAGGGAAATTCATTCGACTTCCTCTCTATCGGGCCGGACTCCGTTGGGAATAGAGTCACCATCTACGGCGGTGCGTATCATCGCACTTTATCGAACGTTCCGTCACGCTTCCTGGATGTGGGTTTCGAATGAATTTCCAGATCACGCCGCCGATATTACGCATAAAAGTCAACGCGGCCGTTTGATTTCGTGCCGGGGGAAAAGGGGTACTATATCAAGGAGCACGTCTCGTTCAAGCCTCTTGCGTAACGTGTTCATCGCGATCCGCGCGACGAATACGCGCGGAATAACAGAATAGCGAAGTTCCGTTCCGATGGTTTCCGCGCATATTATTGTCACGAACCGAGCCGTTCGCGAGCCACTAAGGCTATTATTGCGCGAAATGTTTGCGCGACGACATTGAACGACTCGCGAGTCATCCTGCGACGATAAAATTCTATCACGCGGCGGACCTACACTCGCGCGACCAAGTACTCGCGCGTTTACGCCAACCGTTATTAACGAGTGACATAAACGCGTGTTAAACTGAAATATTCGTAACGTTAAGGAGGAAGTCCAGAGATTAGATCGATAAAATCGGGAAATAGTTTAACGATGCGTACGGCATTTACGAGATATTTATCCCGAACACGATTGGTCGCGGAAAAATATTTCAACGCGAGGTATAACACCGATCGAAAGCGCCATTAATTGGTAAATAAAGAGCTTTTATTGCCCGTGACGGACTTAAGAGGATTTTCCACTCGAATCACTAGCGCCACCGTGACCCATATCTCCGACGAATGTACCGTAAGTATCTCCTATACGATCGAATTGTTTTTCAATTTCACCGATACACTCGAAGCATTTCCATCTTCCTACTTTCTCGCACAATCGTACACGTTTCCACGTAGACGTAGACGCGAGAGGAAAAATTCGAATTACGCGGCATCCGCTTCGGCGACAATCTCCGAAGGAAACCGGAAGAAAGGGCAGTTAAAGGATGGTTAACGACGTTGGCGATTTTTCTCGAATGAAATGAAACCGTTCGCGTTTCCGACTGGATGCGTGCTACGTACCCCACTCTAAGAAACTAACGGAATCCCTCGGCTGGAAGAAGCGGAGGCGTCGAGCTCATAGTGTCAGCAACACCTTTATGGGTTTAACACTCGTTAAACGTTTGTGTACATTTAGCCGAGTAATGAAAGGTACAACGAGACAGGTACACAGGCCTGCTTCCATCGGTGCGAGTGTTTGGAGCTCCGACGCCTAGAATCGTGTTAGACTTGGAAAACGAGCTCCAATTATTCGCGGCTTTCCGAAATTTTCCGATCTCCGTTGGTCGAGCGGTTGATCATACACACCCGGTCGGATTCTTTTCTATTTCGACCGCCTCTGTCGTTATCGTGGCCATAAATTATTCAAATTACGAAACAGCCGATAACGGCGACAACGGTGGAGAAAAGATAGGTGGCGGCGGCGTGGTTGAGGGGAAAAAAGAAAAACGGGAAAAGAAGAGGAGGAGGAGAAGAAGAAGGAAGCCTCGCGAGCGGAGTAATCGCGGTGCGTGGTACCACGGTATCTCTCACGTGCGAAGGATATCTCGACGAGAGAATAAGAGGCAATAGTTCCTCATCGAGTGGATCCACGGCGGTTTCGAAACTGGTTTCGGATCGCGGCGACTAATTGGAATTAAATGCACTGCTTCCCCCTAGCCGCCCTTGCTGACGCTCGAATGATAAATGCCGTGATAGCGACAATAATTAGAGGTACACGGTATATCCATTCCTACGCGCAGCCGTTCCCCTTCGGGACACCTTGCCGTCACAATCGTCCTTCCCTTGGCTAGTTAATCACGCGACTCTACGATTCCGACTGTCCCGGCTAGCTTCGTTCCTCCGAGAGATAAACTTCGTTATTATGTGGCGCTTATGCGTGAGTCCCGGGCATTCTTCCGCTCGTGGAAGCAACGATGCCGTTATGTGTCGTCCGAGCGGAGAGAAAAAGAGATAGAGAGAGGTCTTCCTAGCCGATCATCGCATGCGATACCAACTACTACCTTAATTGCTTGAATACCGATGCGTACGATCGCGGCGAAATTCGACTTGATTCCTCGAAACGTTTCCTCGTCCCGAAGGTCGTTTGCATAGATCCCTCGTTCGCGAGGCTGAATAATAACGCGGCAAGAGAGCTAGTGGTAGCTTAGAAATTTCAATAGAGCCTGTTTATCACCGAGTTTCGATAGGTCTGCGTAGATGGAGAAACGTCGTGGCACGTGACAGGCGTCTCGTTTCGTCGAATGAAACGTAATCGGAATGTCGTCATGGCCGCGAGATATAGAGCGATTTAGAGACGGTTCGAAATTTTCTCCGGTTAAAGCCGTAAATCACCGGTATATGCAAATCCGCGGGCGTTAAATTTAAGGCTGCGAATCGCGCGCCTAATATACCCAGGCGTGCCGAGTTACCACTCGTAAACAGATTTTCGACCCAGTAACCTACAACGGGGGACCTCGGTACCCCAGTTCCACGGGGCACAATCTCGATGCGCGCGTAGGAAACTCGCTATTAACCTCGCACGGAGAGAAGTTGATAAGTAAAAACGAAGTAGACGCGGCGATAGCGGTCAGCCCGTCCCGAATTTAAGCCTGGAAGCTCGAGAGAAAAGCGACGAACCGCGCGGAAAACGTTGCACGTCGAGTAGTCGGACATGTCTGACAAAAGGAAAAGCTCGGGGCTCTCGGTTGCCGGGTAAAATTCAATCCGAGGCACGATAACTCGGCCCAAGCGAGGCCGCGGCTGCGTTAATCGGTCCCGGTGCACTACCTGATCGTACTCCTCGCTGCGGGCTGTTCAGTGGCCACGGACCGTGGCCGAGCATTCGCGATTTATTTCCGTCGGTGCACCGTAATCATCGCGTCAACTCGAGTAGCACGATCATAATGACGACCGGTAATTACAAAGTGTTCCACGGTTGCGACACAGCCGTTGCCTCCTCGCACCCTGCGCGTTCAAAAGTGTCGACTGGCCGTGCTGCCTACCGGGTCCGGGCTAACAGGTATAACACTTTCGGCACATAACGCTCCGGCGGAGGGATCGGCGAAGACGGAAGTGAGAAAGGTCAAGAATAAACTGGAGCAGCCGTACGAGCAGTTCTCGGGCTCACAGCGTTCCTACCCCTCGATCGCGATAGTCTCGAGATGCCAACCTGCAACTCGCCGGAGAACAGCGTAAAAACAGGGAACGCTGCATCGCGCAACCTTTTTGCCGCGCGTTCAACGGAATCTCTAATAAAGTCTGAGTCATGTCTGTTGGCTACCGCAACAAGAACTTGGTAAAGCACAAAGAGACTATATACACTGGCGGACGGAACATCTGATCGATCGGTAAAGCGTGACGAAGAATGCCTGAAGGAAAGGATTGTTAATGATCTTGACTCGCTGCCTTACCTACTCCGGATTCACTCGCGAGGAATGCTCGGGGAAGCGTCGCCCCGTTCGTCTCAGTTCGTAAATATGAGTCAGCCGGCGAGAGGAAGACGGAAATTCGTAGGAGCACGACCGGAGGAGGCCGGTCGTAAACGTAGAACGGACGTAACGGACGGATGGTAATGATAATGTTCCTGCGGGATTTTCGACGCGATCAGGATCGGAGCCGATCCTTGTTCAGCCGTTACCTGGCTGCCGGAATTAGCCTAATCGGCAAAGGTCGACGCGAACCCGAACGACCGTTTCTTGCAGTTGCCTGCTCGTCGAGCCCGCGTCTTTCCGCAAAGGGGAGAAAGAGAAAGGAGGAGACTGGAACTGCCCATTTCATGAGAGCTGTTTAGAGCCATTTAACGGCTGCTAAATACCGCGAGCATCCAACGTCCTGGCCAGTCAGGCTCTTTCCAGTTCTCGTCTCCTTCCATTGAATGTCTCGTAGCGGGTTCCTTGCTGGGAGAGAGAGGTTGCGAGGAGGCCTTGCAAGGTTACCTATCTCTTAGCGAGGTCTATGAACCTCCTTCGAGCTCGCGTTAACGAGTCTAACGTGACTGACTTTCCGCTCTCTAGATTTCTCCGCGTTTCGGCGAATTTCCGCAACGGACCATTCGGCCATGCCGGTTTCGCACGAGGTAATAGCCTGCAGCTCGTATCCAGTTTGCCGAGAACCGTGTTCTTTCTTTAATGGCCGCACGCGGCGATGTTGTTCCATTGCGAATGGATCCTAAAAGGTAATCGCGGAGAAGGTTCGTAGGTAGGAAAATGGCAACCGTGACTCGGCCGCGTTTGAAACTAATGATAGCCGACTTTGTAATAAAAGGCATAAACTTGGCGCCACTTAGAGCATCGTTAAGTAACTCCCTTCATTACAATGTTGACACGTCGTCTTACTTATTACATCTTTATCGTTAATTGAATGTTATTACGCTCTGCAGCCTGTAATTATCCCGACGCGCACTTAGCGGAATTCAGGGTATATTGAAAATACGACGCGATCGAGATGATTACACGACGAAGGTTATTACTGAAGCATGACTTACAGTTTACCGCATGCTCCGTCTAAATTTACCCCTTGAGTACTTAATAAGAGGTTTTAGGGGACGTACGGCTAGAAAACAGCGTGCGGGTACCATCGCTGGTAGCCAACACGGTGTTATCACTGTCAATTTCTGGTTTCGCGGATATTTCGCGGATATTCGCGATTCTAACGATCCGCCAGCCTCGTAGATAACTTCCTCGCGTTGTAATAAATAGAATGCATCTGTGACAAGGCCTAATACCGAGAATTAGGTACTTCCGGAAATTCTGCAGCGACGTACCGCGATCTTGATCATTGAGTAACAGAGAATTTTTCGCGATCGTAGTAATTAAGTCGTGCACCGAGATCGCAACGATTACGATCCAGCGGAGGCATAAGTAATGACGCTGCAGAAGAAGGGAACGAGACTTTGTGACTCATTTGTACAAACACTCGTCTTAAACGATGCTTCTTAAACGCTCGCGAGGCCTTAATTGCTTAGGTACTAGGAATCGTTTCCATCTCGTTGCTCTTTTTCTCGTAATTATCGGATCGAGCTTGAAAAGAAGCCCAGTTCCGCGCTTAGATGACGTTTATCCTTTGTTCGAGCTTCCTATCCGCTCGCAACGTTCTCTACCGCGGTATGGAAGGAAGATTCGAGAAGTTTGACCGACAAAGGACACGGATCGGCGAGGAAGGAAATGAAAGCGAAAGCAGGCTGAAATTCACGGGGAACGGCGTCTCTCGTTTCATCCCCGTGGGCAGGAGAGGCGAGAGACGGCAGGTTCGCGGACCCCAAAGGCTTTTCGCGTAATCCCATAACAAACGATTATCCGGGCGAGCGAGCAATCCGTCTGGAAAATAAACGCCGGGCTCCCATAATGCGAAATTAAAATGTTTCAACCGTAGCCAGCGGGCATTGCAGCAATTTAAATAAACGGCACGTCGCCCCGGCTGCAAGAGAATAAGGAAACGCTGGCGTGTCTCGAATCGGATCAGACGCGGTGTTTGTTTAAGCGACGCCAAGAAAAGACCGGAGATTCATGGGATGCCGATGAACGACGGATTTCGTATCGAAAGCTCGGCCTGCGCGATTAGAATCCAGCTCGCGTCCTCCCTCTCCGGTGCACCCTTTAATTACCAAGTATTGTACGGCGCCGTGATCACCGGCCAGCCAGTGTTCCTTTGTGCTTTGACATTCTCATAACGTCGATTGACAGTCCGGGGCCCCTGCAATTGCGTGTCCCAGACGGTGCACGCACGGTATAAGCTCGATACCGAGCCATTTCAAATGTCACTCGGGGAACAACTGGTTGCTCTATCCGGAGTAATAACAGACCGAACGAAGACTCGCATCGGCTCGAATCGAGTTTTGGTATTTTAGCGATAATTGGGAAAAATCCACCGCCGAGTGATCCATTGTTTGCTCGGTGAAATATCCGACGAGATAACGCGACGTTTGCTCAAGGTGACGGTCAGAGGTGACCAGTTTTCGTGGATCGACGGAGACTCGATAAGGCGCAATCAGCGACGAGGTTAAACAGCGATAGTCTTTTTATAATCCTTTTTATTTGACGAATTTTGCGTTACGTCGCTGAAAACGACCCTACGCGTGTAAGGAACGATTCTACCTGCCTAAACCACTTATGATACCACAGACGTCCGACTGTCGTCGGAACACCTTCATCCGGCGCAACAAAGATACGGCGGATGAAGTCGCAACGGAATATATCATATTCCCCTTGCCGTCCCGGGGGATAACGATTTGTCAAAACGTCGGGGCATCGTCGGCCCCGATGAAATATTACGAATAGGCCGGATTTTTCTTCCGCCAGCATAAATCATCGATCCAGCGGCTGGAAATCGAAATGAACAGCCGGTGCCAAAGCGTTCGACGGACATCGTCACGTTTCACTTCGGTCGTCCCTCTTCTATGTAAAACAGAGTGTCACGCGAGAAAACACTTGGCAGCCACAAAGCGACGAGCTATCGTTGCAGAAGTCTCGAAGCACTTCGGAACGCGGCTGAACACGACGCGGAGTGCTCGCCTCGCCGTTAAGTAAAAGCGACACACGATACGCGGCTAAACGAGAGATACCCTGAATGGGTCAGACTATCCAGAGCCGGGGCGAGAGGAGCGGCGCGGAGCGGCGTGCGCGCGCGCGTAGAGGAAGGAGAGGCTGAGAAAAATACAATGAAGCGTGATCAGTGTGAACCATTTTGCTCGAGAAGCCGCGTGCACCGGGTATAAGGTGCTCTATCCTCTCGCGATCCTCCAGTCGCAGAACTGGTTTTACACGCGGTCGATTTCGATATATATAAGGACGCGGGGAACAGAGAGAGACGAGGACACGGGGAAACGAAGAGAGGAATACATCGAGGATCTTTACATGAACGACGACGCTGCGGTCCTCGCGATCCATCCATCTCCTCTATTTGTCTAATTAGAAGCACGAGCATTCTCTCGAGACTACGTGACCGCCTTCCTTTCTCCCTCCGGCCCTTTGACCAACAACCACGCGAATTAATTTACCCCTTATTCGAAGCCAGTCCAGGTGTCGCGCATGGTGTTCCACTCGCTCGTCCGATAACAGCCCTAACGCGGTGATAACGTCGGTTCCGCGAACGCGCCAATCGCTTATCGACCATGAAGCTAATCCACGCGTGGGAATTTCATTTTCTCTGTGCCTCGCGGTCAATAAGGGCTAATAACGATCGACGCTTAATCTGTCATAGTGTTATTCGACGAATCGCCGCTGGCTAAGCGGTGGTAGGATCTAGCAAGTATCATACTTGTAGATCATTCTTCGAGTTCGGAGAAATTCCTCGGCTTTCTTCGTACGAATGATTAATTTTACTTTGCACCGTTCGTTGTTAGTTGGTTACCGGGTCAGATAATCTCGGGGAAATCTCGGGTAATTACGAAATTGCGAAATTCGCGATGACGTCGCGAGATGTCGGACGTGATGAAACGTATACTTGTTGTCTCGGATGTTCGTTTGCAAATATGATGAACGAGTTGCGTTGAAACATCGCTATGGAACCTAATTTCGTCGACGAGTCTCGGAGCGCAGGAAGTGCTATCATGGTCCACAGCCATTTCCTATTCCGCCATAGAGATTTCGAGACCCGAATAACAGTACTATCACTGTTTCTCCTATCAAAGGAAGACTACCCACAATTTCCAACTCGGCGCGACTTCCGTCGGCCTAAGAATCTCGTGGACAACGTTCCTCCTGGTATATGCGAGTTTATTTCATCCTTGTCTTCCTCTTTTGTTTAATTTCATGCTCGACCGCCGACAGAAAGATTTCATCGAAACGCCGCGACAATGGCCGCTCGTTCTTTAATTGCCCATAATTGCTTTCAATTTCCTTCCAAGTTGCTACCTCGACGTACCATCCGAACAACAAAGACATTCGATCGACGTTTGCAATTTATTTATCGCGAAGAAATTTCGCAAAAACGAGACTCGAACCGCGGCGAGGTAGCTATTTTCCGCGTGTAATGCAACAGAATTCGCAGTCACGCGAGTCAGCCTTCAACGCGGGATCTCGCGTTGTCATTATAAAAATTAGAAAAAAATTTATCTTTTTGATACGACGAAATCGCGACTCGGCCGAATGGCGAAAGGAAGCGGAGAATTACGCGATCATCCCGTGTTCCGAGAACAGCGAGCCGCGAGTCTCGAGGCTGTCGTTCTTCCTTCGATTCCGACTTCGCCTGTCCCTACCACTCTCCGTTTATGCTACGCTATGCTACGCTTACTTCCTTAATCGCTTAAACGAACTCGAGGAAAGAACAAATAGGATTTATTAGCCGAAGCAACGCGCCACTTTTGCAGCGAAGCCCGGTCGGACACCGAAAGCGATTAGTCATACGTTTGTCTGCCTTCTCTTTCCCTGGCCGACAGTTCCGTAGCGAAATGATAATTCCGAGTAACTAATGGAGCAATTTGAGATTTTTCCCGCTCATGGCGAAAGCAAGAGCTCGCGGGGGTTCGTAACCGTGCCCTAAAGGGAGCGACATTTACGTGTCCCGCGAATCGTTGCTTCGATTTTGCAAGAGCCACACGCGTGCAACACACGAGAGCTCGTCGAACGGAACTCGTTCGGCTATGTAATTCCACGTGAAAGTAGTAGACACGTCAGGCATAATTTCAAAGCGCGTGTTACCGCGCTCGCGCCCGCGCACGCGCACGCGCGCGCGCCCCGCGAACGATGATGAAGTATCCTTTCCGCGTCCCGGCGTCGAACGTTCCGCGATGTCGAAATCGGCGTGCGAATAAAAATTCCGGTACCGGGCCCCGTGCACACCGGCTCCGGCCTGGAAAACAAATATGATTCACGAGAAAGCGTATCACGGTTTCAAAAGGTAAAAGTCAAGCTACGATTTCGCACGGTTATAATTCATCGGAGCGCGCGCGTAAGTAAACTTTGCGTTTGAGACCGGCTAACGCGCCGTGTATACCAGGGCACGCTTCCTTTCGCGTACGAGATAAATGGGATTACTTAATAATCGTCAGCTTCGTTTCATTGAAAGTTTTAACGGCCGATTTTTGCCCCTCGCCGGACAAATTGACACGTTATCGCGGCGAGTGTCCGCGCGTGCCTCGGCTATTCCCCGAGCGTAATTTAGATCCGCTTAAAATCGCTTGTAATCGAGCGTATCGGGCGTGTGGTCGTAAAATGTCGGACGGGGGCCCGTTGTTCGAAGGTACGTCTGGGAAAGTTCGCATTTCCACGATCGAGGGACCGAGATTCGCGCGATTAAACGCGTGGAAATTTCACCTGCCAGTCGGCGATAGGCGAACTGAAATCTCTCGATTTCGATGATAAGCCTGACTTATCGCTATTCCTTAATAAGAAGCGCTATATCGGCGGGACTATTAGTATCCTTCATCCGGTTGAAAAATAAACAGAGCCAGCGACAACGACAAGTCGGTTCCAAACTCTTGTTGCTCGAGCATGCTCGTTAATTTTCCATCGTTTTAGTCATTGTTTCTTCCTGCGCCCGCCAACGGCCTAGCTTCCTACATAGTACCGGGCTTTATTAACAGCGAATACTTCTCAAATAATAAATTACTTCGTCCAACTGACGTGTATGTACATTCAGATGCACCGCGCGCGCCTTCTTCTTTGTCGATAAACCTATCAGTTGAGCGAAGAATTTACAACATATTTAAACCTCATACCGCAAGCCGCTTGTTACCGGGGGAAAAAAGGTAAAAGTATCGAAACTAAACGGCGCGTTGCGAGCTCGGAGTTAGCGCCTGGCGAATATACGCATTAAAATATTGAAATATAAACGAGACGGAACGATAGCCGAACGCTGCGCGATCTGACCGCGATCGATTCCAAATCATTTAGTCATTAGTTATATATTTCCCAGACATTCCCCTATTTATTTATGCGCTCCATTATCTCGCCTCAAATCACTTTTATTACATGCAATATTTCAATGTACCTCGCTGCACCGCTAATATAATTCCCCGACTTATTTACTATCCGAAACGATAAAAACAGACACCTCGAATCTTCCTTCCCTCCGCGTTTGCAACTGGAATTGCGTCAAGGAAAAGACGAAGGGGAAGAGAGGAAAAAATATCGACATCATCGAGTCTAGAGCAAACATTTGCCCGCGCAATTTTCTCGATACGCGGCAAACATTTGCACGAGCAAAAATACCACATCGGCTCGAAGATCCGCGGCTTCTTTCCCACCCGAATCAAGGACCTAACCGACGCAACCCGTACTCTTATTTTTCTCTCATCGTCGGCGATTAAATGCATCTCGATGGAACGTCGAGATTTTTATCGGAGGAAAAGAAAAGAAAAGGGGAGAAAAAAATGGCGCGCACGGAGAGAGGCATTATTGGGCGCGTACACGAACGTTCGATCCGATAATGTGGACGCATCGCTACCAACGCATCGCGAAAGGGGGAAGCGCATTGATGTCAAGTGAATAAAGGCCGGGTTGCGCATAAATATTTCATACATCGTACTGCTAGATATACAGATGTCTGCGGTCGTACGATAAACCATTGAAAGATAGACGGAGGAGAATGC
This sequence comes from Euglossa dilemma, assembly GCA_002201625.1. Classification (NCBI taxonomy): domain Eukaryota; kingdom Metazoa; phylum Arthropoda; class Insecta; order Hymenoptera; family Apidae; genus Euglossa; species Euglossa dilemma. The sequence goes on from NIJG01000002.1 coordinate 1,731,782, forward strand.
GCTTTAACCGTTCCCCGCGTCAGTCATCGTCAGCGGTGTTCCATAAAAATTAACGGACGTCTGATTTTTCCGGAACAACGCACGGCGTATGAAACGTCGATTTGATATCTTCTTTGACCGCACGGTCGCCGTTGCAATAAATCATTTTTACGCAAAACCGAACGAGCCGTTGACCGCGATTTCTACTAAACCCTCGATCGCTCGTCTTCGATTTTCCAACCTTTTACGCGTTGCTAAAGGATACCCCGAATTAAAACACGCGTTTAACCCTTAGTGGATGAGAAACTATGCTAATGATACGTTCGGTGTATACTAAATGATTGAAAATCACAAATCGAGAGAAATTCTAAGAATTAAAAAGAAATTTACGACATCGTTGACAACGTCAAAATTATTTTTTTCAGCTTTCGCTCTAGAAAATAAAAATATTTCCACATATACTATGATATTCATTCCCGAAGGGTTAAAAACTCGAGAATTCACAAAGCTTCCTATCTTTATCAAAGAATAAGAAAACTCGCGTACGTTGAAAATAACTCGTTTATTCCTTCGTTTTTCTCGGTTTAGAGATGAATCTTTCACCTTGTTCCATCACCGTTTTAACTTCGTTAACCCTGAAACCACTTCTCTCTGTAACGCACACCTAAACGCGGTATGCATAAGTACCCGTTTCTCGATAAGAATCGAGATTGATCCGGTTGGTTTCGAGAGATTTGACAGTCTCGATAGCAAAGGAAAAAACGAAGAATGGAAGCGGATCGAGGAGCGTATTATCCTGGAAGCGGCGCAAGGGATAAAATCGGGACGGCGCGTAAATATTTCATATGCGGCGATGCGCAGGCGCGTTTGCAAGGAGAGGCGCATGCGCGAGAAGAGGCGCGACGCCGGAAAGAGCGTCGGGACCGGCACGGAAGGAGAAGAAGGCGTTTAACCGCTCCCGGCTGCGCGTCCGCCGTGGCCGGCGAAAAGTTGCGCGCGATTTTACGTTGCGTCATAAATGCAGGATGTAAATCATGGCCGGTGATGCGGTCGATTCTGCAGAGGCGCGTAAAGGTTGGCAGGAATGACAGAGAGGACGCGGGAGAGAAGCGGAGGAAGACGAGCTTAACGGGGAAGACGCGGCGCGTTGGCGACGCGAAACGTCGTCGTAATCGACTTTGAAAGGGCTTCCTTTACGAGATCGGTGCTTCCGTTCGAATCGCGGGGATCGTGTTCGATGGAATTGTAAATCAGCCGTTCAGCCGCGACAGCTCCTGTTTCGTAAATTCTCACACGAAACCGCGACTCTTTCTTCGAATGAAAATCGGCGTCATCGCGTTTCTAGGGTTATCGGGTTTGGAAATGAGTTCCCTGACGGTTCGCCGTGATATCGGGGATCGGTGGGACACGGTGTAAAAGGTTCTATGAATACAAGCGCGTTCCCATTCTCGAATCGAAGAGGATTGTGCCGGTTGCGATTGTAAATCACACGATACCGGACAGCTTCTGTTTCTTGTCTGCTTATTTGCTTCAACAGGTTTCATGGCTTTTTCAACGCGATGCATCAACGTTGCTGAAAGCGTTGACGTGTTCCGAGAGGTTCTGCGAACGTAGCCAGCGTTTCCATTTAAATCGAAGAAAGTTCTATTGGCCGCGATCATAAATCAGCGGATAGCAAATAGCTTCTTTCCTACAATGCCTATTTATAACCACCGAGGTGTACCCGTTGCAAAAATCGCATTACTATTCTTCAGCCGCTCGGAAGCTAATTATCGGCCGATGAATATTAACAATCTTTCTTCCATCGGGTAGGAAAAGAAAGCCTATTCCTCGACCGAGTCGCCTAGACGCACTCAACAAAATCGCCCAAACAATATCCGTGAAAAAAAAAGTAAAAGGTCGGAAATAAATTGCATCGGATTCGAATCGAATTCAAACCGCTGTCAACCTACGAAGAATAGCTATAGCAACGAACCTTGTCACCGGTGGTAATCTAGCAAATGGGCCACGTAACTCGGAGAAATGAGCATCGAGAACACCCATCGAGCGTTCTTTTATAACCATCTCGGATGAAAGCCGCGCAAAAAGATCGGCTGATCCCATTCGACGCGTTCTCTGCTCCAAAACGAATCTCCTCGCTGTCCTCTAAGCCGCAGAGAAAAAAGACATTTCGCGTCGTGCCGCGTCGTCGGAAGTTCCTCTCGATTATGGCCGCCGGTATGAGGCTCGTGTCGCGCGTATCGTGAATCACGATGCAGTTTTTCACGAAGACGCTGTCCGCGAATGCGAGCCACGTATTTCCAGGGAACCGCGGCAAAAACCAATCTCATCGTTAAAAGCGCCATCTCCGATCGTGAATACCCGCGCGGTACGAGACTATAAACCAACGATTGCTATTTTCACCCGGCGATTATCTCGCGCGGATTCCACGCGGGGAACGTGATTACGCGTACGAGTGTTCCCTTTCCACCGTTTCTTCCGATACTTTCTTTCTTTTTAACCGGTTATTAGAACCTCGTTCCGTGCTTTCCTCGCGATTCACGCGGATTTTGTGAATGAACTACCTCGAGGAACAACCAGGGCTGACTTGTAAACCGCTGCCGCGAAGCGATTGCTTTCTCGAGCCGTTCGTTTCATTGTTTTGCGAACTGGGTCACGCACGAATTGTAAAATGTGTGTATGACAAAGGTGAAGGAAACCGACGTGTGTGGCGGGGATATGTTAAGCAGCACTGCGGTCGGGAAAAGAGCCGAAGAAAAGGCTCAGGTTTTACGCGTTACCGAGATGCGGACGAAAATATCTATGTAAATCTGCCGGCTAAGCTGTCTTCTCGAAGAGCGACTCAAGAATATAACGATTACATATACAGGCGCAAATCGGAATAACGTCTCGTCTCTGAGAGCACGGTGGGAAAATTATGAGCGTAACGAACGAGGAAGGGAACGAAGCTCGAACGATTCCGTAAACAAGATCATCGCTTCCGGCGTTGGGACTACAGAGGCTACGGCCTGAGCACCCATGAGAGGCGTAATCTTTCTCAAAGGACAAACAACACGTGTCGACCACGTGGTCTCTCCTGCGGGTCGAGAACCAGTCGCGTTTGAATTTCGTTTACAGGAAAAACGTGGAAAAAGTTAGACGAACGAGGAAGAATTTCAGTCGGTAATCTCTCGCTAGTTTCCTTGCTTCTCGAGGCTTTTCGAAATCGTAATCGTCCCGTAATAATTTGTGAATATTTGCACGACCTGGTATGAGCGTCGCTAAAACGTTCGGCAAACGAAAGGAAATTAAAACAAGTATTAACGACAGAGGACAGAGAGACCAGGTCTCGTTCGTTTTCCAGTTACTTCGGTTTCCAGCGATCGACGACCGTTGGTAGGTTTCCAAAATGGGGAAGAGACGGAGGAAAATCGGAGTCGCAATCTTATCACGGGCAGACGCTGCTCGGTTCGAGCCGCATGACAAACAGGAATATCTGTGTGACTCGACGGTCTGGAAACACAGGCGCATTATGTTTATTCGGAGGTGATAAATGTTCGACCGCCATTCACAAGTCGGTGGACTGTCGATCGCGCCGGAAACATCGCGCAAGAGCGATTTATGGCCGGAGGAATACTTTCGTGATCCCATCCGCGGTAGCTCGCACGTGTTTCCCATAAGAATTCGATCGGTCGCGACAATGGCCACCACGATCCGCTCCGTTCGCGAGAACTTCTAATTCGCTTCTCGCGTAAACGTCACGGAGAACAGTCCTGACGTTTTACCTACGAACGCCAGAAGTATCGGCGAATTCGAAAGAATTCGCGCTGCTATTTATTCGTTCTTCACCTCTGTTCACCTTAGACTATTTATACTATTTTATCAGTTTGGTCGTATCTATTTTACTGCTTCGCATGACTGCCTGTACAATAAAGATAAATCCGACCAACACCGATCTCTTGTTTACCGTCACTTCGCATCGGTCTTACGAAACTCGGCGTCGGTTCCTGCGAATTTTCATCAACATAATCGATGTCTATGCGTTACGTCGACTCCCGGCAACCTGTCCTTCCACGGAGCTTCCTCTAATTTCGATTTCCAGGCGGCCTTTTTGCGATACCATAAAGGAGAACAATAGACGTCGTAGCGAGCGGCCGTGACGAAAGCGACGCGGTCTATCGTTGATTAAAAGCTAGCCACGTTCGCAGAATTTGCTCATCGGCATCGCGTGTGTTTCGACTGGCAGAAAATAGCTCGGTCCCCTGGCTCGAACTAAGGACCGGCCGCGCGCCATTGTCGCCGCGGTTGATTTTTCACTTTCGCAATCATTCGCGGTTGACACGCCGGCAATTCGCTCGACTCTTACGCGTGCACCTCTGTCCGATAATGGCGAGGAATACAACGTTGTCGGGATAGGTACGGCCGTACGTTACAAACGGTACCGGAACTCTTGTCGACATCGTGGCCCTTTTGTCGACCGCCTATCTGGATCGTTCGAAACGTTTGATAGATCGCGATAAACAGCGATAAATGGCGGAAAGGGAGGTCAACGGGAGCACCGAGGTTTCACTCGAGGAGCTTCGCACTGCTGGTCGGCGTTAAAAATAGAAGAGGATAACCATCTTGGACATCGATATGTTTTTTCGTACATTCAAGTCCAGTCTCGATTTTAATCCGCGTACGGTAAGAATCGACAGGTTGCTTCTCAGCTTTCTACTCGATTCTAATTAACCCCGTTAATTTCGAGACGACTGGTGCTTTAATAGACGAGTGATCCTATTCCTAGAGAATGATAGACTCGAAGCTGGAATCGTCGGCGGAGTATTTATTATCGTAGCAATATCGAGCGCAAACACTCCGAAAATAAAGTTAGCCACGAAAATCTCAATGACAAGGATCGGATCTCTCCGAAACGGAGGTTCCTAAAAATATTCGAACCTCGAATGCAAATTTCTGCCGGGCACGATCAGGAGGATCGACTAAAGGGGAGTTTCGCGCGTGCGACGCGAGGAATCGCGGTTAACGCGTGCAGATTTAATCGGCAGGGAATTCCAAGAGGATGATGATCCTCGATGATGTCACTGCGACATTGAGCGGAATCGTAATCAGGATTTCGCCTTCGAGAGTCGCGCATACTCGCCGAACGAGTCGGCAGATACCGATCGGCAGTTCGATAAATCGGCCGATTACGAACCACTACTACCGTTTGTCGTTGCTGCGCACTATGCAGCGACCAGCCAGCAACTCTCTTCGACTCGTTTAGAGGCTACTCGCGGCTCGCCGCGTCGCAAACAACGCGATTCTTTTTGCTTCCTCTGCCCCCTGATACGCCCGGTTATTTTCTAATATTTTTCGCGCTAACTCGATCCGACGGCGCGTCGATTGCCTTTTTTTCCAAGCCGAGCAGGAAATTCTCAACGAAGGAAATCTGTCGTTCGCATAAAACCCGATGAGTTTCGGGAGCGGGTTCGATGGCAGAAAGATCGGTTCAAACGATAATTATTGTCCGGCACGGTTTGCCGAATAACGAAGAAACAACGAAACGCTGCTAGACGTGTAATTTTCGTTATCGCGAGAAAGTTGATATTAGACGTTTAAATAGTCTGGTCTGGTTAATTCGAAGATGACGGACGACGCAGCCTATATTTCAGATAAATATCGCCATGGCAACGAAACGGATCGTGGATCGATGTTTCTTTCAGCGTGATTCGTGTACGTTTCAAAATCGATGATAATACGAGCCAACAGAAGTGACCCAATTAGGAAGCTTGGTATAAACCGATGTATGCTTGGTATTTTCATAACGCTACGATACCAAACGACGCAGTCGTGTTTCGACAATGGCTGCTGTTGCCATTACGCGCGATAATTATACGACGACAATAAAATTAGAATCTGCTATTGTTCGAATAGTAATGAACGGTGTTATACAATCGCGCTGACTGTTTTTAACGTTACTCGGCAGGTTCGCTTCTGCGTCTCGCGTTTCGACGTATACCTGTTTCAAAATTATTAGTTTGCAACACAGAACGCGATGCACGCGGTGTAAATAAAATACGATGCGAAACGTTCCTCGAGTGAAATAATAATAATCAACAACGTGTAACGATAACAATAACAATCACGATAATAATAATTCGCGTGAATAGCGCGAAACAATGTTTCCAGCTACATGTGAGTAAGCTGTTTGTACTAATGTGTACTACGTTAGGATGATTCACGAACGAATTAAAGGGAATTCCGATTATAACGGAATCACTACCGCGATAAACATCGATGTCCGATTCGCGATGATTCCGAATGACAATTTTAGACAAGTTATCGACAGAGTACTGTTAACAACTGTTACACGGCGTAACGTTTATTTCGGCTAATGAATAAGTTATGTCACTTGTAATTTATAGCGGCGATTTTATCGCGATAGTAATATTCACGTAACGCCAATGTCAAGTGATAACGGAGCCAGTGATAAGAGTAATACAGCGATCGCTATCTAGGATAACGATCTAAAATCGCTTCGAGTGGCAAACGTAAATAAGATCGAAATTGCAGCGCAGGTCGCGAATCGAAAGGATCGCGATGAATTTAAATAAAAAAAAAAGAGAGAAAATATATTCCAAACATTGGAAATAAATCGTTTCGTAACCCGGGTTAGGTCTGGGATAAGTCAATACGATTATCGACGTCACTTTCGACATTCAACAGAACCACGTTTGACAGCTCGACGCATAAAACGTGCATGCCTTTCGAACCGTTTGATAAAGTCGTCCTATGGTAAACAAATATTATCCCCATTTCAACTTCTCCCAACCAACGTCAAAACAAACGACGCTCGCCGTTCACTCGAATTTCGGAGCCTGTCAACCGTTCGTAATTGTTCGAACAATTTTATGCATCGAAGAAATCAGCCGGTATAACCGCGAAACGAAATAATTTTATCAATTTTCCTACGTATATTCCTATCCGCGTTATAAATTACACGTATCAACTTCGATGATACGTGTCGTATAATCGGCGAGAAAAAATGATTTCACTCACCGTTGCAAGGGAATCCATTTTACATTAACAATGTAACGCGATGCGCAAATATCTGCGCAAACGACTCGTCTATCGCGTCGTAAATGTTTTCGGAAACGCTAATAAATATCAATCGTATTGTCGAAAAGGAAATTGTTCGAATAAACACGAGTATATAGCAACGTTATTTCCACGCGAAACGACGTACAGCGTTTAAAAGGAGAAGCAGCTAGAAGGAGGAAAGCGAAAACGTGGAAATACGTTTCTAACCTGGAATTTTCGTGCAGACAGCTTCGCCTCTCAGAAGCACGGCGTCGTCGACAGGACGGCATGCATCCACGTGTTCGATCGCAAGGTTAAATCCACTTGTACAAACGTGCCGCAAGACACGCTACAATGTGCCACCCGCCGTGTGTTCCACGGCCACGAGAGAGATTGCCACCAATAACTCGGATTTTTCACTGAGAAAACCGCGTCGGATTTGTCCGCGAGAAACGACACCGGACCGCGGGAGACCGGGGAATCGCGGGAAATTCGAAATTCAGCCCCGCGATGGCGTTGTTGTAGCACGTGGCGTTCGGCGTTGTTACACTTTTCAAACTCGCGTCAGCGGTTCGTCCCGATGGTTTGCCCGTTTTGCACGCGGTTCGACCAGGACCTTCGGCGCGGCGAGCTGTATCCGTCGATAAAGTCGCAATGTTGTGACAAGACCGAGCGCCGGTATCCTTGGACGAGCTTCACGAAAATCTGCTGGCCCGTTTGTTTTCCCGGCGTTGGCCGTGCCGCGATTCGAGACCGTCACCGAGTCAATGATCCCCCGGACACGTCCGCGCGTAAATGCACTTAATCCAATATAATCCAGCGGGTTGCACGTCGTGCCGAACTCGCGCGTTCGGCAGGGAACGAAACGGAGCGAGACGCTGCGCGCGCACTGCGAAAAACTTCCATAAGAGAACCGTCTGGCACGACCGCCGCGGCGACACTGAGAAACGACGACGACGTTCGGCACTGCTTGCTGCTCGCTCGGCACGCTACTACTACGCGGCAGGCGGCAAGCCGACCATACGAGCGCTCTACCCCTCTTTCCTTCTCACTCGCGCCTTCTTTCACTCCCCTATCGCCTTCTTCCTCCACGCGGCCTCTCCGTCCCTTTTCCACCGCGTTCCTCTTCTTTCCCGCCTCGCTGCTCTTTCCGTCCGTTCCTCTTTTTTCCCGTGCTTTTCTTAGCCCCCCTCCCGGCCCCTGCCGCCTTTCCCGCCGAGGTATTTCTTACTTTCCACCGTTTTTACCGTTCCGTCTGCCCGTCCTTCTCTAATCTCTCTTTGTAACAACGGTTGGACTCGCTCGCTCGCTTCCTTCCGCTGCTTCTCTTCTTCTCGTGCCTTCGTGTTTTTACCTCGTCCTCCTCGCCCTTTCTGAACCTTGCTCCATTCTTCCCTCCCCTCCATCCCCAACACCACCTCCGCCCCTTTTTTCCCCGTTGCATTTTTTCTCTCGCTCCCGCGGCCTATCTCTCTCCCACGCTCCCTTATCTCCGTCCTTATCCGCCTGTCCCTCGGCGTCCCGTTCTGTCCCGGGCGTCGCGACTCCCTCTCTCGCTCTCTCGCGCCGGCACGCTACCTGGGAGAGACGAGGAGCTGCCAAAGCAACGACCAACCGCCGACTCGGGCGGGAACTCGTCAATGTGATACGTGTATGCGTCCCTCGCTGCAACTCTCGCGCGGTTTGTCCCGGCCTGCACGCATAAGCACGCGCGTGAGCGCGTACGCTACCGTCGTATTAGTGCACGTTACACCCGCGCGTGGGTGTCCACGCCGACCAACCGGGCGCCGGCTTTTCCACGTCGCGCCGAAACCTTTCCTTCAGTTTCCTTCGGTTTCCTTCGGCAAGTCTCATCCTAGCTCCGTTTATTGTTCCTCCCACTCCGGCCCGACGCGTCTACTTACCCTCTCGAGCATTTCGCCTCCCAACCGTGGAATGCGTCGAGGTTGTCGAACCTCCGATTGCTAGCTGGGTAAATTCTGTTACCTGCAACGAAAAACGATATTTCGAGTACCAGTGTACGACCGTTGTCGCTACCGAACGGTCGAAGCTACGTTGCTGCCGCAAGCTATGCGAACCGCGCGAGCAGCGAGCGTTGCAGCTCGATAAACAGAGGAGTAGCGATTAAAATGGTACCTCTCGCGCTCGCGAGATAAGCCGGGATGCCTTAAAAGCGAACGCCATTTCCCTATACCGCCACCGCGAGACGTCGGAAAATTTATCGTATCGCGGCCGATCGGCGGAATGCAAGGATGTTGGTGGCACCGTTGCGATAGAATGTTTCGTCCTCGAAACGTACAAGCCTCCGTGTCCTTGGGCCCGGCAATCCCGGGACATTAATTTCGTCGTGGATGTATCATACCGGGGTACACTCGTCTTCTCCTCTGCTCTCAGCTGTTTCCACAGGACGCGAACGTGCACGCACACGTATGCACGTCTTTTCCCTATCTCGAGTGAATAGACCACGGCACGATGTGTCGCCTCACGGTCTACCACTCCAACGGGTTCCCGCCTTGCACTCTGCGATGTTTCGTAGGCGAAACATGGGGTCACGGCACTCGAGTAACTCCGCTTTCAACCTGTGTTGGTGCTAATAGCCTGTATTCGCGTTAACCCGGACGATTTCGACTTAACCGGACAATGAACCGATGTCGGAATACATTTTCCAAATTGGCCTACGGTATTGTCTCCGGACGACGATCTTGGTATTGTCGCGAGCGAATGTTCGATTTCTGCCCGGTGATCCGTGCGCGGATTCCTTAATTTATTCGCGTTTTCAGCCCGGGCTGTAATTACGCCGAGATAGAAGCAGTCGAGCGTATACCTGCGGGTGATTCGAATTCTTCGAAGGAACGCCCATGGATGTTAGCGGATGCATCGCGATGAGTATCATAGGGCTTGCGTTTTTCGAAATTAATGGCACGCGTTATTCTCGGGTGGTCCTAGCGCCACTTGACGGTCATGAAAAGCACGTGAGATTTCGGCCCATTTGAAGGACCCTCGAGGCGGTCCGCGCGTTAAGGGGAACACGAAGAAAGAGGAAATAAGCGACACCCGAACTCCACGGGCTACACGGAGAGAAGACGGTGTGGTTGGTCCGAGTCAAAGGAGCGATGGTCACACCCACGCGACGTGCGTGTTAGTGGACAGATATGGATATAATAAAAAGATAGCGTTTGTAGTGCTCATGGGAAAGTCGCGATGTGTAATATTCGCGGGGCCGTTCCGACGACGTGTATCTCTTCGTGGAACCTCGTCCCGCTTCAGCGTTCGTCTGAAACGCATTCCTCGCGTGGACGCTTCTTATCTCGAATTTGTTTACGCAATTTTTCGCCCGTTCATCCGCGTACCTTACAACGTCTGCGCACTCGGAGGAGGAAAATGCGAAGTTCGAAGGGATATCTAAATTTAGTATCCGCGAATGATGATAATTGCGGCGATAGAAGTTACGTGACTTTTTCGAGCGTTAAATCGATATGGTGCGAAGTAGAAGCAGAGGAAGAAAAATAATCGGTATCATTGCATTTTGGGACTACTCTAAGAGTAGCATAATTACGCGTCTATCTAAAGTGGATATTAAGTCAATATTAGTCTTGCTAAAAGCAAGTGTACGTTTACGGAGGCTGGAGAAATAAAATATCCGAAACAAGCCACTTTGACGCGTTTTCGGTGTTAATTCCATTCTCTGCAAAGCGTGCCTGAGCAAACAGCGCATTACGTAAAGTCAGATTTCGCGTAGACTCGACACAGGCGAATTATCGAGTTCATCGATCGAAGGATTACCGGCTGAAGATACGAGAAGATAGCAGGCGTCTGAATGTAGATTGAATTGAAAGCGGCAGGCGCGGTATCACTTGCGCATCGGCGATTATGATCGGCGGAATAAAAGGAGCAACGTTAGAAATTTATTACGCGGAGCGTGGCGCGAAAAGCCGTCGATTGGCAGCATTCTGGGCTAGATGAAGTAATAACGGGGCAATTTGGTCGGCATGCAACGACGAGCCGGCGTTGCACAATACGGTACGAGGCTGCTGGCAAAAAAGGACCGCGTTAAGATATCGAGTGACCGTCTTCCCAGCACGTGAACCTCTTCAGCTACGTACGTACGCCATGAAATTGCGAAACGGAACGACAAAACGATGAAGCTTTATGGCGTGATGTTTTATAGCGATTTCTTTCGTCCGCGTGAACCGCGGAGGATCGCGTGACGAACTCAAAGCAAACGAGCGCGGCGGTTTCTTTTGCGGCCCGAGTCGTACGGTTTAATTTTAATTCGCCGAGGGTGATATCACGAGCGCCCGCATGCCTTTCCATTAATCTCAATTACCGGGCAATTAAAAGCAGTTAACGAAAGTGGGGTCGTGAACCGGTGGATGCGCCCACCTTTGCTAACTGGTCCCGTCTCTCCCCTTTAGCCCCCTTACGCCCCCCTTGCAGCCGCCGTTTATCTCCCTTCAACGCGACCGATTGATGACACACTGCCGGGCCCGTCACCGTCACGATTTATCGAGTATTAACTATTTTATTACTATGTACCGCGCCGCTCGTTCTCCCTTAATGCCCGACACTCTCTAGATCGTGGGAATCTTAATCGGAATTTTCACTTTGGACGCCTTTCCCCAGTGCTTCGCGTGGCCGAAACGTCGTCGGGGCGCCGTTGAGAAATCGGTCACAAATCGTTAACGGTTGATCGTTCCTACGTGTCTAGAATACGAGTCCCTTATCTCAGGCAAGTCCTAAAATATCCATTATCGAGATTACGTATGTTACGTTGCGAAAATAAATTTAAATTCCGATAATAACGAAGCTTACGAATGTCGGTCTCTTTGTGCGAAAAATTTGCTCCGGTTATGAAAAATCATATCTGAAACGGGAATGGAAATACGTTAATGTCAGAACGAAGAAGCGACGATGAGACTACGTGCCTTTAAATCGTTCAAAGTCCTTTCGACTCCGTGATTTCATCGCGCGATAGACACTCCAACGAGACGTCGAGGTTCAGTGTCTCGTAGATGCATAAATAATCGAATTTTTCAACAGCACGGGACGAACAATAATCGCGGCCGACGAACGTTAATGACAAATATCGCGAGCAACCAGTGAGAAATGTCGGTTGTTTCGCGATTATGGAAAGTGTCGGATGGAAATGCGGGCGTTAAATCAGGGACCGAGTTTAACTCGTCCCTCCCTATCTCCTCAGAATTCTTTCAACGGGCTGGAGATTCAGCAAACAATGGAAGCCAGCGTCCGTAGGAGCCAAGTGTGAAGATAATACGACGCAGAGCGAAGTTAATGCCAATACTCTGCCGATAGTCGCAGTTAATTATTGCTTATCGCCGCGTTTCACTCCTATGCAACGGTCTTACATCGACGAGATTTAATTAACTCCGAGCGTATTACGTTGCACGTACAATTACGCGACTTTCCCGATAGACGCTTTCGAAAAGCAAAACCGAGCAACGAACGCTCGCGAGTAAGTCGCGAATCGAGCGGAAAAAATTGGATTAAAATTACTTATCGACCCGTCCGGATCTCTATCGCACCGCGAGTGGATTCTAATAGGGGAAGAAGAGGAAGAGCGGTTGGTTGGGCGGCTGAGGATCGTTTGTTGCGTTTCCGACGCTAAGCCAAACTGAACAAGCCCCGCGAAGGGACACCTTAAAAGGGTCCATAGATTCAAAGTCACTCCGGGGGGTTCTTTCTCCTTTTACCGGAAGATCGTATCTCCGTAGCTCCTTCTGCCTACTATCTGGTTTGCACCATCACCACGACCACGAAAACGAATCATTGCCGAACGAGACCGTACAACCTGACACGTAGCCTCTCGCTTTTGTGAATCGGCGCCCATTAAATTTTCCCGTTCGCAGGATCCCGGCGAACGTTCCGCGAAACAGGAGGACGCCTCTCGTTGCTACCATTGAATCCTCTGACAGCTCAAAGTGCTTATTTTCCATGGCCACTTCTGCCAGCAGTCCCTTTGCTTTTCGCCAAGGTCCCTTCAGGATCGTCTTGATGTCCTTATTTAAGGTCGTAGTTTATCGCTGGCCCGACCGAGAAGATCGAACGGGGATACGGTAAAACGTTGTCGGTTTACGAGATCGATTTTGCGTGGAACGAGCTAAGGGATCGTCGTCGAACGAAAATCGTCTTGGAAGTTTGGCGGGAAAAAGCGAACGATAAGATAGAGAATCGTTCGTGATTGTTTGCCGACTATCGAGCAAAGTAAGTTATCTGGCGAGCACCGCGGTAAGAAATCAAAGCAACGTTTCGTTCCCCGTGACGGGAATAGCCTTTGTCTGCAATAGGAGATCATCGCGAAAAGTACAAAGTATGATTCTTTGTTTATGACACATTTCCTCGACTCGAGCTATCGAATTGTCTTGACTGACCGATAAACCAATTACGCTCGGTTTCTCTGGAAAACTCTGCCGATAGCTCCGGCACATCTGCTCGATTACTTTGCACTTGCATCCAACAACGGCTTCATTGTTGAACATTTCAATTTATTTCCACGTCTCCCGCCGTTGCTGTCGTAATCGATATAACACGTTGGACGCGTACGAATAAGGAACATTTAATAGGCTGCTCGTTACCGTGCGTAAGTGACAAGGTAAATCAGGACCACGTAAACGCATTTGTTTAAAGGGAACCGAGAGAAATTCGTCATTTGCATAGCCCCGCGAATCGTTGCTTTCTCGATTGCCGGCGACCTCGTAAGCTCCCGCATACCGGTCGTGTCCCGATAAAGATCGAATTGTTATTCGCATGGGATCGACCAACCTAAGTCCCGTGATCCCCTTTCCTCGCGATTTTCGCAACACCCGCGACGTTAATTTCGTCTCTCCACGTTCAGCCCTGATATTTCGTCGGATTTTCTAATTCATGAAATTAAAATTCGATATTTCGACGAAGAAATGAAAATCCTACGCGAGGTTCGAATTACGGTTTCATCGAAACCGAGAGGATGAGGTTTCCCTTTTTCACTTTGACAGTTCCTTCACCCCTTTCAGGCCGAGTTTCTATGATGCGTCGAATTTCCAGGATGCGGGAAATTTATGGAACAACGGGTGCTCCGTACCGGTACGTCTTCTATCGAAAAATTCCTCATTGTTACTATAATACACGCGCCCGCTGCTCTCGTTTCGCCCTTTAGTTGAAACCGGAGGATCGGGTGTCCAACCGGTTCGTTCGTAAAACGATTCCCTTTGCGCCGCCTTTTTTACCGACGCTCGTTCACACCACGGTGTTACATCGATCGGAATCGGGCCGCGATAAAATTTATTGCAACAAATTAGCAAGTGAATAGATAAACGGGCAGGAAGTGGAAACAGTCGCCTAGGCGACAGGGGGAAGCGCCGTTCAGATAACTGTTATCTAATCGTAGATGCCGGGACGTTGAATTACACGGTATGTACTTGACAAACATGGCAATTGCAGCGAACAATAATAATCGATATACGCCGCGAGAGAACGGGCAAATTGCAAGCGATACGCAGGTTTTCGCTTCGATCGAAATCAGCGAGGAGAAGAATCGAGGTGAGACGATAAGATCGATTCGAGGATCGATCTCGAGTATCGAGAGGTATTCTCGGGAAACGGACGTGGGTTTATTGGAAACGGTTCTTAATTTAGAAGTTATTTAATTGCTCAGCTGTACGAGGCGGTATTACAGGGATATTATGCAGACTGCGAACGCCGCAACACATTACGGTTATCACTGGCATTTTATCAGCTTAAACAAAAGATGTATGTATTACAATACCAGCGTACGGCGGTTCAGCTTATTTTGAGACGATAATTGATAATAACGTAGGCTGACGTCGGCAGCGAGCCAGTCGACGACCGGCTGAACCTTGAAACGAAAGCCGGTGGTATGGTTATGCAATTCCGCGAAAAATATTTTCTCTCTCGATTGTTTGCTTTGCCGTAACCCGGAATCGGGAACAACAACCCGTGCACGGCCGTCTTTGTAGATCGCGGACTGTATAACTGTACAATTACGAACTCGTTAGTTCCCGTGGAAAGACACCGGCGCAATAAAAGTTCCTAGACAGCATAGGCTCCAGATTTATATTCGCTCGTAAAATATCGAAAGTATGTTGCTTTTCAAACACGTTTTATAGGTATGTTAATTAAAATCCGTGCCCGCGCGAAACACGGATACGTCTGTCAATTACGCTTGCTTCGCAACGTTCGGCCATTTCGAATACAACACTGTACAAATTTCGTCGTGTCTCGCCTGTGTGGTTGAAAGAGTTCCGATTTTACTACGCGGACATTAAAACGTGTACCGATAATCTGACGACCTTCGGCTCGATGTACCGTTTCAAAAATAGCGAAAAATCGTATCGTGACTGTCCTATCGTTTCGTGCGATCTCTACCGGGAACAACATAGAAATAAACCGATCGAGCGGAATGTAACGCGCAGAGATATTTGGGAAAACGGACGAAACGAAGGAAGGACGAAAAGGAGAAAAGGATAAAAGGAGAAAGGACGCGGTAAAGACGCGAGAGACGCGTCGTTGCACCTGATCGCGTGGACGGCGGCGCGTCGAGGCGCGCGCTGCGAGGCCTGCCACGGGACTGGAAACAAGGTTACACGAACAGAAACCGGGCCTGTGTATCGCGGCGGTGACTATGCAAATCGATGACACACGTCGGTGGTTCTCTGTTAAATAAAAGCGGCGCGGGGACGAGGCGCGGCGGACGTAGCCGGCATGCAGATGCCCGGATAGAATTCGCTGGCAGAAAACAGAGACCCTCAAGGCTACCTAGTTTTGCCAGCCGCGCTTCTATCCTGGACGTCCGCGTGCTTGCGTGTGCACGCGACACCCGCGGGACGCGGCCGGCGTCGCCGACGCCGCATACGGACGCGCGTAAACGTTGCACAGGTATGCGGACGTGTGCATAAGCAGAGGAGCCTGTCTATGAAGGGGAGACGTTAACTACCGCATGGAAAACATCGTTAAACCGGTTCGATGCCATCCACGGGAACATTTTCTCGGATGGAAATCACCGTTCGTTCCGCTGCCGGCGCGCGTTATGAGGAAAACGGCCCTGGTGCCGCCGCGGACGTGGACCATCGCGAACAGCTGGTACCACGGTGCTCCCGACGCTGACGATTCGCAGGAGAACCTCCGGGAACCGTTCCGTTTCTCATTGCAGACACTCGGACGTGAGAATAATAGATAAGCTGGATGAGACGCGAAAATTCAAATTTAAGGGCTACGAATTTAATTCAATCACGGTTGACCTGTCCTATTAGAAAGAGAATCGTAAAGAAATTGAATCCTCTTATAAAGGAAAATTAAAAATTAAATGAACCGTTCTAAAAATTTGAAAACGTGATGCTTGTGTTTCTCATCGCAGTGTCTCGGACGTTGGAATAATAGCTAAGCAGAATAAGACGCAAAAATTAGAATTTAAGGGCTACGAATTTACTTTATTCGTGGTTGATCTGTCCGATTAGTAAGCAAATCATAAAGAAATTGGATCCTCTTATTAAGTCTCCTTAAACGACCGGTTCTAAAAATTTGCACTGGAAATAGCCGATACTCTTATCCTTCGCGACAAGGATGGAGGAACCCGAGAAACGCGCTTAAATCTTCGAAACGCCTTTACTTAGAAAGAATTCGTTTGATCCGACTTGCAGCGGCAATGAAATCGCGCAACCTCTGCTCGGTTCATTTATTACGTATAATATCGGCGTAAATCACCGCGGGACGACTCGTTCGGCGTATAACTCTCGCGAGAGATCGACGCAAATAGAAGGGTGGCGAAACGGGTCGGAAAGCTGGTCGGAAAGCTTGAAATCGTACGGAACGTCGCGACTGGGCCAAAAGGGGGAGGTACTGCCAGAAATAGAAGTGGCGAGATATCCAACGGGAAAGGGATGCAGGAAAGGCCGGAGTAGATTTTCCCTCTGCCGTGACTGAGTAAGGAGTTCCACGAAACGAGGCGATAAAGCATTTACGTCGCTCCCCGGGTCCAGACTTTTCTCCACCCACTTCGAAATGGGTTAACGAGCTGTCCCGACTACCTTCGCGGTACGCGCCGCTCATAAACGCTCCCTTTTATGCACGGGCCCAAGATATTTCGGCGACCGGTATGCGCGACGCGATCAAACCGCGAAATCGCGCGTCTTTCCGTTTACGATGCGTCTTCATCCCTCTTCCCGTGAGCGCAGCCACGGCCTCGCGTCCCGTCCTGGGCGCAGGCCCGAAAAATAAACGGGGAATAAAGCTCCGACCGGCTCTTTTTCTTCATTAAACAGACGCGGCCCGGTGAATCGGGAATGAAATACGACGTATTTAATCCGTATGATTAGTCTTCGGGGGATCCTTCGGCCGTCCGTTGACAGGGCCGGAATTTACTCGGTGGTAAAAACCAAGATTACGCCAGAGGTATTTGTGTAACGTTACGTGGGAAATAAAATTCCTACCGTGTAATTCGCTCTGGAAGTTATGCGGCTGATTATAAATAATTTACAGCGAAAAAGAACCGGCGCCGTGGACGCGTAAGGGAATCTTACGTTGCGTTGCGTTAATTGCGCCGGAAAATAAAATTCGCCTTTTCATGGAGGCCTACCGGAACGTTTTGATAGTACGATCAATTTACTCGAACTTCCTGTCCGTCGCCCGGAGGGATCGAAATCGCGAGCGATTAAGGACACGATTTATACGACTGAGAGAAAGAGAGATAATGCTAAGAGAGAAGAATCTCGAGTAGATTTATGCGGATTATAAAACAGACGCAGAAGGTTTTCAGCAATGGATACAAAGGCATTGTACGATACAAGTCGCTCGTCCGCCACCCACATGTGAATCTAGTTGAGACGACTCATAGAGGACGCCCATTTCGTTCTCTCTCCGCAGGACAAGGGATACTCACCTTTATGTTTTTTCTCCTTTCTTTATCTTTTGGCCCGTGTTTAGAGGTGCGCCGTTGTCTGGCCGGTGCATGTCACACAGTTTTTCATGCGAGCATCTTCAATCGCCGCCAGGGCTGTCTTCACCGACTCCCAGGAGATACCGATCGCCGACCAGTGGCCCGAGTTCGTCAGGAATCCTTCGTTAGGAATTCACTGTTTAGACACCGTGAAATGTATCCAGGAAATATTAACCGTTCGACCATCGCAGTAAAAATATCGTAAGAATTCAATGTCGAACGAATTCCAACGTCTCAATCGATTCGTAGTTAAATTCCTTCTTCGAATCACAGAGACGTAACAAATTATATCGGTGCGTACCCTCGAGAGAACCGAGGATTACTCGCCTGACTTTATCGCGACACAAGAGAAGGCACTTTCCCGAAAAAAAGGGAGAAAAAACCGACATCCGAGGATTCCGAGAACGAAAACGCGTATACCAACAAGGGTGGCCGTAACAGGCAGTTCCGGGCCCCTGTCAGGCCCCCGAAAATCTGACCTACGATAACGGACGAATTATCAACACCCCTCCATTGATCACCGTTCCTCGGATATCATCCAACCCACGAGCATCCTCCGTTCTCTCACGCAACTATGGTTGAACAAAGCAACCCCTTAGCTGCGGCGCGGTTCCCAGGGACGTAAAACGAGGGAGAAAGAGTGTTGAGCCGGAGGGAAGGGCACGTCCCTGGGTCGGGATGGTGCATCGGCTTGCATTTTAATATCGTTTTGTTGCCGTCTGTCCGTGGCACGGTGCGTCACAGCGAGTCACACCCTAGCTCTCGGTCTAGCGCTTCTTTAAGAAGCGCGCGACCGTCCCGGCGTACGAATTATTTATTGACGCGGTGGCCGATAAATTATTTCCGGCACGACGCGCATCGAGAAACAGGCGGCGGGCATCCCTCTTCTGTACGGGCGCCATCGTGTACCGGCGGCGCGGACAATTTCTGCGTGACAAAGTGTCGTGGCTGTCTAGCTGATCTCTTCGTCATCGCCGAGAGAATTCCGGGCTATCCCACTCCCGGTGATTTAAGGTCACTACGGGCACGAGCTTCGAACAGGGTATCTCGCCACGAGTCGAGCCTGTTTCGTAACGATCCTGCCATTGCGATTCGAAAGTTTGGCACAAGAGGTTTTTATCACAGGTGTCACAGGTTTCAAGTTTTTTCTGCGTTAGCAAATTTTTTACAGATCACGGATTTGAAGGATAGCAGATCTGAGTAATGCGTTTCGCGATGCGATTCGTCTGCCATTGAGATTCGAAAGTTTGGCACCCGAGGTATCACAGGTTTCAAGTTTTTCCTGTATTAGCAAATTTTTTACAAATCACGGATTTGAAGGATAGCAGATTTGAGTAATGCGTTTCGCGATGCGATCCGTCTGCCATTGCGATTCGAGAGTTTGGCATCAGAGATGTCACAGGTTTAAAATTATTTCTGCGTTACACGATTGTCGAATTTTTCACAGATCACGGATTTGATGGATAGCAGATTTGAGTAATGCGTTTCGCGATGCGATTCGTCTGCCATTGCGATTCGAAAGTTTGGCACAAGAGGTTTTTATCACAGGTGTCACAGGTTTTAAATTTTTCCTGCGTTACGCGGATATTGAATTTTTCACAGATCAAGGATTTGAAGAATAGCAGATTTAAGTAATGCGTCTCGCGATGCAACCCGTCTGCCATTGTAATTCGAAAGTTTGGCACAAGAAGTTTGGTACCGAATGTGTCAGAGGTTTCAAGTTTTTCCTGCGTTACACGGTTATCAAATTTGGTACAGATATCATATTTGAATAATACGTTATGAGATGATACCCGATTTTGCAACAATTACGCGATTGAAAGTCATAGAATGCCGATTTTTCGCGGTTTCGGGGTCAGAGACTTCGAGCCTTGAGATATCCTACGATTGACAGAATTGATTATTATCGTTGGATGATGTATCTCTAGACTGCTGATTAAAGTGCAGGCTACACCTGCGAAACATCGAGATGTTTCATTCACGTGGACGTGGCGTTTACTTTTCTTGCAGGAAGATTTGCGATGCTACTTTGTCTCGCAAGAATTATGCGATTCGCGCTTGGATTATTCGAGGATTAGGCCTTCGCGATAATTCCAGTGATTTCACGCGAGATTGTCGAGATTAATTCTTATCGCACCTCTGTTATTATCGTTCGATTACGCGTCACTCGATTCCCGAGGAAAGTAGAAGCTCGCGAATCATTCAACACGTCGCTTTTACCATGGAAAGACGTAGTATTGACAATTTCGCGCTTCTTAGAAGCCCGTGACCGCGTCAGATAATTTTTATGACTGTCCGTTCGTTATCGATGCCTTCTGTGTATTTTGGTGAAATTCATAGAGGTACGAGCGATTTGCTTTCCGCTAAAAGCGCCGAGAATCCGCCTTTTGATAAAATTCCCATTAAGGATCTGCATTTCGGTTAGTCTTTCCCGGATATCTATCCCTCGTCCTATCTCCGTGTCAAACAGCTGGTATAATATTTAAGAAAACCTACGCCGAAGGGCGGAACGGTAGGGAAGGCTCGCGTTTCAGGAGTGTATCGTTACGTTTGACTGGAGGAAATTTACCCTCGCACCCAGCCAACCCCGTCCGACGATCTTCTAAAGCTTCTCCGTATCCTTTCCCGCGATAATTCGATTATAAACTCCGAGCGAAATCCACCGCGACGAAAGCTGCTAATTTGAAATTACAATGGCACAACTGCGAGTCGCCAAAGCGAAACTTTCGGAGCTCGGCAATGTCAAACCGTTTCTTTTATAATGACAACAATGCGATTAATGTTTCAACACTTACCACAAACGACTTTAACAAGCCGGCGGTCTTAATGGTATTTGCGCGATGAATAAATCTCACGGCATTGAAATACCACGGGCGATTGTTTCGACGGGCTGAAAGGGCCATAGTCCTCTGGTCAGGAAGTCGACGACGTACGAGGGCCTGACAAAGGGGCCATTGTGCGCCGCGCACGTGGGGTTGGTCAGGGAGGTCAGTTTTCGAGGGTTGGTCCTCGAGGAGAGGGTTGGCTGGAAAACGGATCCGTCCACGCCAAAGGGGATCATTATAATATGATAAAACCAACGGCTTAGGTATTACCCGCTCGTAAACACAGTACCGCGAAGCTGTAAAACGTCCAATGGACTAAATATATAGGGTCCTTTTCTTCGCGCGAGCAGCTCCGGCCTTGTTCCCTACATTGTACTTATGCCGCTCAGTGCGTAAAACAGCATTTGTCTCGGATATCATATCGTCGACCATCGCCGGGGAATTTTGCCTCCGCGGCTCGAAAACGTATCGAATGTCCTTTATCTTCTCCTTTATCTCCGATATCGCGGGTAATAGTTATAAATTTCCAGATAATTTTATTTACCCTCATACTGGTCGGGTGAAAAGGATTTATAGTGCTCTTTCGGAGAAGTTAAAGTGTCATAATTTTATGCTTGGTCCTTAACGAGTTAATCGAGACAGACTAGGATTTTTCTTGAAGTGTAATTTTATTTCTCAGCGGATGACGATCGAGTAGCGCGAATGCATCTATGGAACGGAGACTCTCGAAATAGCAAGGTTGTTGCAGTATCGAAATCGAAAGGAACTTTCACATGACTGTCAAGGAAGAGGCGACGTTTCCTTGGATTATACGCGTGGAAATAGACGCCTCACCCTTGGAACGTGCCTCTTCAAATATTTAGCTCCAGCCGGAACCCCTCTAAGTAGACACTGGATATCCAAATAAGAGAAAGTAAACCCGCGTGATTTCGAATACGTAGAATACCATACGACGATGCGCTTTCGATCCGCGCAATCGCGAAGCTAATATCGCGTCTCCTCGATTTCGTCCTCCTCCGAGGTTTTCCGTTTTGGTATCCTTGGCTGAGAGCTTCCGAGTGGGGAAAAAAAAGTAAAGCACGAGATCTGGTACCTATTCGGAAGTTTACTCACGTTCAATTTACTATGGACACTTTTATTTGGTGTTTAAATTCCGCAGGCAACGCTCCGCGCGAACCAAGGAGGAAGAAGGCGATATTTCGTCAATATGCAACACATGCGTTTTAGAGAGAATCTAAATGGAGAACGCGAGATGGAGCCGCGATAAACATTAGTCTAATAATAATCCGGATATATCTGGGCGTAGATCTGGCTGTTACTTCCATTCCCTTCGTTTACCGGTGTTCCGCTTACGAACCGTCAGTTACGTTAAGCGTAAATCATCGACGTTTCCGACTGACAAGGCGCGACTGCAGCGTTGCAGAAGAGGAATGTCGAGGAATTCGACCATAATGCCTTTTATCTGTGATGTAACAGATATCGTCACTTGTCAGAGATAAGAACGGAAGATTCGTAACTCGATGAAATCAATCCCCTATTCACCAATTTCATTTTTTATCAGTCTAATTCCTTTTATTATGAGGAATTACTTTTGCAGATTTCGTACATCCTGCATGGAGAATAGGTTACTTAAAAGTTTTTCATAGAACATGCGTTTTATTTAAAATTTACAGAGCTTTTTAAAAGCTCCGCAGCTTATCGGGATAGATAAACGTTATCCGAATTCTTCAGGTCGTCTGCTTGGAGACGAAGATATCTCGAGAATTCGGCACGGAGATGCAAGTTTCCAGCTGCTATCTGTTCCTCGGGAATCCCGAGTAATAACCATCTTCAAAATCGTTTCGAGATGATACGACAAGTTTGTTGTTCGTTTGTTTATTCCATCTGCGAGAGAATGTTCGGTTTTTCGAAGTCCGAGAGCGGAAGATCGGGGCACCAGGTAGTTTCGGGCTCACCTGCCCCTCGGAGCTGGCGTTTTTTGCCAAGATGATTTCACGAGGATCCTCGAATCTAAATGGAATGCGGCGGGCCAAGGCACAAGGTGACAGAGATTAAAAAGAGAAAAACGCGTTCTTTGCCAGGCGTGGCCGCAATACGAACGAACGGGGTTTCGACGATTCTTCAAAGGAGATCGAAGAATAAAGGGGTCCTGCAGCAGAGCGGAATTCATAATTCACCCTGCGAAGAAACTCGCGCCTGTTGCCCGTCGAGAATTTATGTCCGAGCGAGTCAGAAATTCAGACGGGCACCGCTTAAAAATACAAGGAGCTCGACGTGCCACGGTTCTTTAAATCAGTATCGAACGACAAGGGGCGGAGGAAAGGTGATAATAAAGAACGAAAATGAAGGAAGAATCGTGCGTGGAGGTGGAGGTTGAAATCGGTCTGATCGATGAGGGGTGAGGCACAGGGCGCGATGCTGGATTTATATCCGGTGTAACTCTTCGTTAACTTGTAATGAGTTTTAGAAAAGGGTCACCGATGCTTTGCGAAGCTTTATCGAACCCCTTTTTGACGGTTAATACAAAAATTTGCATTTCTTTGGAGAGTTCTAATCTATCGTTCTATGTTACTAGACGTTTCTAACGACATCTAGTATTTTCTGGCATTTATCACTTCCTTTCAAAGTGAAAGAATGTGGAACCTAATCGATCCATTACATTTATTATTAAATGTGAAAGAATGTAGAACCTAATCGATCCATTACATTATATTTTTGATTTGTCATCTCCGTCCAAAAGAAATCACGCGTTAAGAAAAATTGATTTGATCGACGAGGAATGAGATAGAGAAAGCATTAAGAGACTTATATCTGAAATAATTCTTAGTTAATTGTTAATAACTTGTAAAAAAGAATCACCAATGTTTCGCGAAAGGTTATCAAATCCGCTTTTTGACGGTTAATATGTAAATTCTCATTTTCCGCCGGTGGTCCGGTGCAAAGAAAATGACGCGCTTGCCAAGAAACTCGAGTCACTGGGAAATTAGTAATTGAAAAGCGGAGATTAAGCATTTACACAACACCTTGGAGTATTTCGTGATTAACGTCCCCATACAATTTATCTCCGCGTACCTTAAATCGAAGACATTAAGAGACACCGCGGACAGGATTAACAGCAACGCGATAAATTACTATAGCTGCACTTGACAATGCTACGGCCAAGCGTGTGATTCATTGCTGCTTCGTGACAATGGCGGATACTTTAACGATGCAACAAATTCTCGGCCACAATTAATGCCTTCCTCTTGTTCTTGCCCCTGCCTCGGCAACTCGCTGGCTCCCTTTTTCCCTTCCGATTTAAGCCGGCCACGAATTTCAACGCCGACTCCATTACCGACCCACGCCGCGTTCCGCGTGATCTCTTCGGGCCTAACTAGCAAACGCCGCGTGTTTTCTATGCCTTCTTCGCGAAGATTAGAAATTCCTTCGCGGAAGAACGCTGATAGAAAACGAGCCATTCGTTATTTTTTCGTTTAATAACTTCGTTTCTCAGTACCTCTTTATCAATTTTATTAACGCCGAATAGTGCCAAATGCATTCGGTGTGAAACATTCGAATCTGAGTAATTAAAAAATATTGTTAAAAGAATTTGAAACTTCCGCTCTTAAATTTGGAACTCGACTTCTTCAAAATCACGTAGTAATATTAAAAACAAAATGGTACCGTATCGTGCTTCATAGTCTTGATTAACTTTTTCTATAAGATCCTGCGAGACTCGTAGTAAGGAAATCGAGTCAAACAAATGTCCATCCTCAACGACTCTCGACCATGTTTTGGTACGATCTAGTATCACCGACGAGAGCCGTGAGGGTCGGTAAGGCCCAAATGTAAACTGGTTAATTTCGAACCCGTGACTAATTTCCGACGATGTTTTCCTGTTTCAGTTCCGCGTTACCCTTCGTCGCGTTCGGACGTGTGAGCCCGGTCTCCCCGTGTGACCTTGCTGCTGATTATGACACTGACATCGTAACCTATGTCATAAGGTAAGTGATCAAATATACCTATTCTAGAATATGTAGAATAAAACTGATAAGTCTCGAAATAACAATATTCTTAGAATAAAAACGAATAACGAAGGTGAATTAAAATAAATAAAACGAAAGGCTAATTGTGGGGGGTTGAAAGGTTCTCAGGAAGTAGCGAGAAGAGGATGATAAACACGGTTGACGGTAGAATATGTGGAATATATAAAATAAAACCCATAGGTCTCGAAATAACAATATTCTTAGAATAATAGCGAATAACGTTAAATACGAAGGTGAATTAAAATAAATAAGACGAAAGGTTAATTATGAGGGGTTGAAAGGTTCCCAAGAAGTGGCAAGAAGAGGATTGTAAACACGGTTGACGGTGAATTAAAATAAATAAAACGAAAGGCTAATTGTGTGGGGTTGAAGGGTTCTCAGGAAGTGGCGAGAAGAGGGTGATAAACACGATTGGTAAGAAAACAGAGTTCCCGGGCATTTCCGCGGGCACGATTCTTTTTGTCATCTCGTTAGGGCGTAGTCGGTGAAGATGAGAGGCGATTATTCGGCGGCCGGGGATCTCGAGTGCGTGTCAAATCGATTGGCACGCTCGACCCATGATCCAGGTACCTCGTTAGCCGCGAACACCTATCGATATATTATCACGCGACAGGGATCTTCGTATCATTATACACCGTGAGCTGTCAGCCTTTTTTTTCCCCTCCCCGTGCGATGCTCGTTGAAGCTCGGAAAGAAATGTCAGTCTATTGTTTTGTCACGATGCAAACTTTCCAACGGTGCACTTCCTTTTCACGAAGTATGCCTCACGACGATCGATCCTGATGCCATAAATTTGTTCGCGTGCATCGAGAGGCGAAGTAAAATACTGGGTATCTCTTCCGACAGAAAATTATTTATGTACGGTAATCTCGTACCGCGGACGTAACCGATATCGAGTTAGCTAAAAGAGATTAAAAGAGATATTAATTTCTTTGGAGAAATTAACGTGTTTCTATCGCGAAGAATCGCGGACGGTTTCTCGAGTCGAAGAGAGAGAGAGAGAGAACGAAGAAGGAAACGAACTTTCTTTTTGCACATTTCGGTGTCTTCCGATTAATTTTTCTTTCGAACGCATCGAGATCTAAGCAGGTTTCAACCGAAGCGTACAAAATTGCACGGTTGCAGGCGAGGAAAGAGAAAGGCTGCGATTCGAGCAAAGGGATTTCTTCTACCCGTTGAAGCAAACATCCTGATGCATTTCGCGGAGAACAGACAAGCGGCATTGTCTTTCTCGACGTGACAGGGGTCACTTAGCATAAAACAACGTTGTTTGATCGTATTTAGCATATTCCGCGCGGTAGCCTGTCTAGTCCGCATATATACAACTCGTGTAACACACGAGTCGACGTGCTCGTACCGTTTTCCTCCCGTTGACATCACAATAATGATATTAATTATGCCCGTGAGAGCGGATAAATAGCTGCAAGAGCGAACGAGCGACCCGCGTTTTATCGTTTCGGACGTCTCCGGACGTCTTTGCGTGTCTTTGGGTGTCGCGGATGCTTTCCTTCTTTTCTATCTCTTTACCCTTTCTACTCATTTCTCACCTACGATCTTCTCTCGATATCGTCACGTACTTTGAAGAATCTGACGGTCAATTCATGACAGACTTCTTTCATCTCATGTCAATCTCTCGTCATCATTCTCCTCTGAAAACTTCTAATTTCGATTTGATAACTCCTATCCGATTTTTCTCAAATCATTCAGTCCTTAAGCGATTAATAAAATTATGCAAAATTAATATTAGAACTATCAACCATGTCGTCTCATTGGCGTCGCACTTATTCTCTTTTCGGGATCGAAAATCGAGGGGAAACTGACCTTGCCGCGGCTTCGGGGTCCCATCAAACGCTGGGACTGGCAACCGCGAAGAAACGGACCCGGACAATGGCAAGCGAGGTAAAAATAAGTGGCCCGATCTTTCCATTCTTCCCGCTCCCACATAAATTTCCAAGCGGACGCGTTCCACGGCCGCGATGGCTGCCCTTAATTAACACCCCCTCCGGACTGACGGTTCCTCGGAATGGTGCCGGTGGGATAAATCTATAAAAAAACCACCCGCCGTTTCCGGCAGCCGAGCGTTCGCCATTCTTCCCTCGTTGCTTCCCGCGAAGCGTGAAAACCGCGAGCCCGCCGGGAAACGGCGTCCCTTCAATTAGGTGGCGGCTATTCACGTTTGTCCCGCCACCGATAAGTGGCAGAATGCTCGGCTAACGAACGCACAATGTCGGCCAATTATGTTCCGCGGTAGTGCAAATTTGCATCGCTAATCCCACGCGTAAAGAATGATGGACTTCTTGCGCCTTGTCCCGGCGGCCTCGAGACTTCCGAGCAATTTTAACCGACATTGTACCACGAGAATACGCGCCGCGGTTCAAGGTGTACCGCGACAGAAGGACGTTTACGGCGGAATGGAGACCGCGAATATTACATACGCTTCCACTCGGATACGATGCCCAGATGTTCCAGTGGGAGGCGCTTCGGGGAACTCGCTGGTTTATGGGAATAGCAAATCGTTTTGGGCCTAGAATTTCGTTACGTGTCGCGGCCGCGACTATTAATAGCGGTGGATTACGCGTGGAATTTCCTTTGGTAGAATGTTCGACAAGGGGGAGTCCGGGAGACCTTCTTCGTGGGGATGGAATTCGTTGAGATACGCCAACTACCATCGTGGATGCAGGAAATTGAATTTTATTTCTCATTTCCTTTTCTTAATGATTCGCGATTCGAGAATTCTCTGAAATTCTCAAATGTTGAAATGAAATTCGTTGAGATAAGAAAATAATTTTGTACCGAATTTTGAGTCTTAAGGAAATGCGAAATGTCTATTTTTTTACCTTTCTCGTGGAATTTTTTGCAATGAAACTGTTATACTTTTTACAGAACTTTAACGACGTTTGCATCTTTCAGATCTAATTGCATTGCGTTGCAACACTTACTACCATTTGTATCCTTTGTTTATATTTCTATACATTAAGTGCATTTCTCACTCTTAATAAATTTTATATTTATCGTTGGTTATACAATTGCATACGGTTAGAATTCTGCGTAAAACGATAAACTTTATATTTCAATCAAGGAATCACAACGAATTCCAATCGCGAAAGTGCATCGACGGAATCGCAGTTATTCGTCGACTTATTTACGAAGTCAGGCACATGATTCAAGTTTGGCGGGGTGTGTTGTGTGGGTGCATAGTATGTTTGCCAGGTGGCGTCTCTCGATTTGGCCTCGTGTGCACATTTAGTATTTCGTTTCTTCTCATAAACATGCATGTTAGAAATAAATTGTTCCATGTCGTTCTTGTCAATTGCACTTTAAGCGGTTTGTACTTGTTCTGTCTTCGTTCGGAACGTTAGGGCCCTCCGTAGCCGAAAATTATTCAGTGATAGTCAACCTCTCACATTTTTGATCCTGACTCTTATTACAACGCAAAGAACTCGCGTCTAATTTACCTCAATCGCGTTTAAATTTGTCAGTAACAATTTATCAGCTCGACGAATTGGCAATCAATGCAGTCGCAATTTTATTTAACGACGTTTATTCCCAACTCTCGTATTCAAACAGCCCAGAACAAGAATTCGATTCGCCTAGGTAAAGATCCGATTCTCATTACGAGTTTCCACGAATTACACCTTAATCGAGGCGCTGACAGGCCCAGAACTTCTGTGTTTGCTAATTAAAGTAAACTCGAACGGGTGTCTACAGGATAAAATAATGTCCGCGAGCAACTTTGTGTACTCGCATTCCGAACATCCGGTTATGTTAATCTCACGGGCCTCATCAACCATGTGAATCTCACCGGGCGCGTTTAACACGACGAATCTCGGCGCGTATTACGTTCTAAGCGTTTTCGAAAACGTGTCGGAGCAATGTTTTGAATGCAATCAGCCGGTCACACGTGGCGTGTGTTACACGTGATATCCCCAACCGCATTGCCGGAACACGTGTACGCTATGCACCACCGTTAACATACTCGCTCGCGTGCAGCTACACGACACCCGATATGTCTCGCTTAATTGTGCAAAAGATCGCTGCATAATCGCGTTATCGCGCCGCGTGGGCGAGAGCGCGGCGATCGAAAAACTCCGCGTTTGTCAGCTGATAATTAGCAGCCGATTGGCCGCGCGGAGGGTTAATTAATCGACAGATTGTCGATGCATAATTGAGAAGCCTGCCGCTAGCTGTGTATTAGATAAGCGTCCCACCGGCCGCTCCGCAGGGGTGAATCATGCTTTTATTACACCTCGTCTCGGTTGCAAATGGGCGTTTCGAAATTAGTTATCGGTGAAATAGAAAGTCCACGGACACTTTCCCTCGTTCAAAGTTTCTCGACTGTCAACCTCCGAGGAGCGGACTTTTAATCGAACTCGTATCTTCGAAACAAGAAAGTACCGCGTCGTCGTTTCGTTTCTTCGACGTCGAAAATCGCGTTTGACGCATTCGCAGAATGATTTACGATCAGAAGCGTGGCAGCCGCATGGAAAGGAAGATGTCGAGGAAGAATCGCGACGTGGACTGTACACGTTGATATCCGAGTGATAACACGGTTTACCCAGATGTGGCTACGCGGTATCAGAGGTCTCCGCGTTTCTCCGAGCGGATATATCGCGAGCGGAACGGCACCTGCAGAAATAAATATCAGCCGCGAGATAAACGGATTATCAGGCGACTTCCGGAGCGCGCGATGTCTATAAAATTCGGGAAAGGCGAGTTTATCAGAGCGAAAATGGCGGTCGAATCGCGTTCGGGTCGAGCGACGATCGAGATGTCTATTCTTCCGCTTTTCCTCCCTTTTCGTGGTTAATCGAGAAAGTGATCGATGCGGCGTTTAACTCGATGCTAACCCGTGATTAAACACAGACGGCCTAATCGATCGGAAAAACGATCGTTCGAGTCGCCCGACGAACCAGGAAGAACGTGTCGATGGAGATTGCATTATTAATTAAACGGCCGTTTCGCTTTGCGTGTTTTTTTACTTGGAACGCGTTGCGTAAAGTCGCGGTTACCAATTGGAACGGACACGCCGGTGTTCGCAAGATCTACGAGTCTTGGGGGATCAAGGTTCCTTGGTAGCGTGCTCGCACTTTTTCTCCGTGGCTAGATTATTTTATTACGCCTATATTTCTTCGCGGCTCGGCCCCGTTTCCTCTCGTTTTTCCACCGCCGTTCAGTCCGGTTACTCGGCGTCGAAATTTTCTTTTTATCAAGCGAGAGTATAAATATTTCGGTGGGCGTAGAGAAGTTGATACTTTATCGGTTTGTTTATGGTGGAAAGAGGATGAGAATATTGGGTCGGTCGCGAAATAATCTCGGTGTCTAGAACTACCCATCTCTAATGATAATAAGTACGATGAAACGAAGAAATTCATTCGAATAAAAATAATAATGAATAAAAGAATGAAATTCACGAATTCATTTTATACATGGTATAGATTCGCAAGCTTCTACGAATTTTGGCAATTGCAATGACATTTTCTACTAATATCGTGGAGAGCTACAAAAATTGAAAAAAAGGATAAAATTCAAGAATTTATTTTATCCATGGAATAGATTCGCAAGCTTCTACGAATTTTGGCAATTGCATCTACTTTTTCGGCTAATACTGTCGGTAATTGCAAAGATGAAAACTCAAAAAGGAGGCCATCTGACACTTACGATAACTCTAGCGTTAATACGAAATAGTAATCGTTTTACGCGAATGGAGAAAGAGTTTAATACAATTCGCAATATTTAACGCGTCCATGACCGACGTCTCGAACATTCACCATCATCCTCTGCGCATTCCAAATCCAAACGGGTTAATACCGTAAAACAATCGTTTCACTTTAGAAACACGCGAGATCCTGCGTGATCGACAGGACGTATCGACACGATATCGATAGGAAGTCCGTCGAGAGGCCGGCTAACGTCTTCTTAGAAAGCGGGGCCGGCGGTTTGGAAGCGGCGTGATCGCGGCAGGTAGCGTGTACGCGCGGAATCCGTAAATCGCGATAAAAGCAGGAAGCGATAAAAGCGAACGGTCGCGTTACGAAGCGTTTAGAGACCGGCGGGATGAATCGAAGCTGGCCTGTGTGACGCAACGCTAAGACATTGTAACAAAACGCTCGCGCGCGCGCGACGAGCGTAAATAACGCGCCGCGCCGTAAACGCTGCGCGGATTTGCATCGGTGAAATTTACGAAGAAATCGAGGCGGTCGCTTAACCGAGCCGTAAGTCACGCTAATAATAATGCGGCCAGGAAATCGGCGCGCCGCGTAAACGTCCGGCGAGCATGCGCACGGCGGACGTTCCCGCGCGAGCGTTAAATAATTATCGTATAAAATAATTCTCCGCGCCGGGTAGGAAGCGATAAAGGTAGCCGACCTTAACGGTGGCTCAGATACCGATATATATCGTCGCGACGATGTAACCGATGCAACGTGTCGGCTTAACGGATAGAAATATGCCTCGGACGATAAACTACCGATCGAGCCAGGCTGACTATTGCTACTTCGGAGCTGTTCGCGTCTCGGGTTCGCCGGCTGCCTTTATCGATGTTACTACTGGCCAATGCACACTGGATTTTTACCAAGGCCGGTTATCGACGCTGTAACTCGCGTTTCATGGCCGATTTCCATCGACGGAAATCGATGGAAATCGTGCCGGATGATCGTCCGCTTGGATTTCGAGTTTCGGAGACGTCGCTGACGCCGGGACGCTTATCCGATCGATCCGTGAATCGGTTAATTGTCCACGAGAGCTCCGATCTTCGCGATCTTCTCTGTTTCTATGAAATATCGCGATTCATCGAAGATCGGTAACGTTATATAGATCCTACGCGCGTTCGAGTTTTCTCCGCTGCCCAAACCGGTCATTAAATTTCTATCACGGTAATCGATTCGTCGTAAATTTCGAGAACAATGTTCAAAGACACGTGATATATCTTCGTAATAACTATTCTTCCGCTATTCTTGCCAGTTTCCTCGTTCGCCTCTATGGTTACCATATCTGCTCTCATTATCGCTATTCGAGTTAAACGATTCGCTAATCGGTTATCAGGCCGCTAGATAATCACCTCCGTGTCCAGTAAAGAGTAAAGCGAACGCTCTGACAATGCGTTTCGCGATATCTTAACGTTCGATACGCGAGATACAACAGAAAGCTGAGCGAAGTGTCGCAAAATGGACCCCGATATCTGTCCGCGAGCTTTACGATCGATCTACCCTTTAATGCCGTGGGTTTATTTGCCCTCGAGTCATGATCCGAGCGATAGTGAGGGTTAATTAATTAGAATATAAAGCAGAGTTTAACGAAACGATAGCGATTTTCCGCGATAATCACCGGAATGGCGAACATCCGAACCTTGATCGCGTCGCGGTACCATTAGGCTAATAGAACGATCGCGCGTTTACCGGAATATCGCTTTCCGAACGATCCGTGGAAATTCATCAACCCGCTCCGGCTTCTCATAGTTCCCTCCGGATATTAATCTCCGATGGTCCATTAATTTCCCGGCTAATTTACCTCGACGAACAACCGATCGGCCGAGTATCATCCTCAAGCGTTATCAGGTGTCGGCGCATTCATCGATGTCACGAGGAATCGGACCTTCCATCAACGGGTAATATCTCGAGAGTGTACAGTCGCGTTAGATCTGATCGATAACGAGGAAAAGAGAAGAGGAAAGTGCAGGCGAGAAACGTCCTAATCGAAAATCGCTTATTCATTAGATGCGAGCAAATGCTCGTTTATCTTTCTAGTCTGCACCTGTTGCGACGGATAATAAAGACAGCATGACTGTGAGAAATTGCGGTGCCATTACCTTCACCCATCCGAGACCTCTGCAGCAGTTCTCCAGCTCGGTTCAAGCGTTCTGAGAGCAGAAACGAGATCGGCAGCNCCGAATCCGTCGATCGATCGTTTCGCCGGTCGATTAGCCGCGTCGGTTTATTCGTATGAACCGTGGCCAGCGTCCCGTCGAGGTTTTATCGGCGTTTTATGAACTCGTCTCGAACATCGGTTCTTCCAGAGATCGATCCGAGTATCCGCGCCGGTGCGGTTTTCCAAGTCGTCGCGATGCTCCAATTAATTAGGATATAAAATAATTCCCGGCTCGATGGGGAGGCAATAAAGGTTGGCGGCTTTAACGAGGATCGTTTCGAGGTCTCCGCGACGAGTTAACTCGCTCGAAGCGATCGCGACAAGGTGACGTAATGGCCGTCGTTACGTCTCGATCCGCGCCGGATCATCGGGATGCGGCAGTTCGATCGTTTGCCCGCGTAATCCGGTGAAAATCAGCGGATTTACCTCCGATTAATCCGCTCGTTCTCGGCTGTATATTCCGTTTTTAATTCCTTCGTTAATTAATCGCGGTGTATAAATATTTACGAGCGAGGAAAATTATAATTCGGAGCGTCCAAGACTCTTTCGACGTTTAATCGAGGAAGCCTGGTGTTTTATTAAAATTATTAAAATTCGAGGTTCGCGTATGAATGCGTAATAAGGTTTGTTGGTTATGCGCGTAATATCTGGTGATTTATCGAGCTGATAATCGAAGTGCACAAAAGATCCCAGCTACTACCGATGATTACGGCAACCGGGAGTAAAAAGTAGCGGTGATTTAAATCCGTGGAACTTTTTACTCGTAAACTTTCGCTAAGTACCGGCCAGTGGTAATTTGTCAAACGTTTCCAAACGATCTCTCAAGCGTTTCCACGGCCCACGAAAAGCCGGGAACGTAGTAAAAGCGGGAACGTTGGCCGATCAATTATCCGTGGTCCCCTCTTAATGGACTCCTCATGCGTTTGCCTCGCCGTCCGGCCGTTTCCTACCTCCATTTCCACTTCCTTGCATCGTTAATTAGCCGATGATTAACTGTTCGCGGGCGATATCAGATTCTGTTGTTCGCCCACGCCGGCGAATCCCACTGATTTGTAGGTTAAATAAAGTCCAGCTGGCCGATGCGCAGAAAGCTGAAACGCGCGCTTGTATTATGCGGCCTACGTGCACTTTGCAGTTGGCTCACGCGTGGGCGTTAAATTGCGGTAAATTGCCACGAAAATCAGGAAATCGTACGTTTAACCGTGGCCACCTTCGTTCTCGTTCGTTCTCGTTCCATCTTGTTCCGTCTTATTCGTCGATTGCCTTTTATCTGATTGACAGCGCGAATCGGACCGTTCCGCGCTGCGTCCCGTCGTCGTCGCGCGTCGCTATAACGGAGAACGCGCAGCGTCGTTAGGCGGATGAGGAACACGAGGCGGATTTAACAGATTCGGCGAGATTTGCCGGACTCGCGATGAATCGTGGAAACGAGCAAAGATGAAAGGGGATACGCGCGTTAAATTTCCGGCCGTGGGATTTTTTTATTGCACCAAGAGTCGGCAGATTCGTCCGATAATAATCCTGGCCTTTGTTATCGTTTTGGCGAAACGAACGGCAGGTTTTGCGCCGAAACTTCACGGAAACATCGTTCGTCGCTTTCGCAATCGGACAGACTTTCTTCGGCCGTTTAAATCCCCGGCAAGAGTACGGTATGAAAATGGCAATTGATGTTTAGATAATTGCGAATGGCCGGGCAAGATCAATTTGCATTAGTATCTGTACTTAATGGGCGACCGTGATACAGAGTTCGGTTCTTTATCGGTAACTTAACACCGCGCGATACTATCGCCGATATAAATTGCGTATCTTCCAGGTGAAACCCGTATAAAGTAACACCGGTGCGGCTCTGTGTTTTCCATCAGCGTGGAATTTTAATAGGAAAATTGCGAGCTCGGAATCGTCCCACGTATTCCCAGACTTTCTATCGCGACACGTTGCGAACAACAAAAGAATAATCGAGGGTTATTGCGTGGCGCTCGGTTAACTCGGAAATCAGATAAATTCGCCGATATGGACAAAGAACATGCTCGACACGAATCAGTGCTTTACTAATGATTCGTGCAGGAATGCGCAGCCACGTTGTATCCAACTCCGCGGTATCTCCGGACACAACGGAACGACTTTCAATGGCTTCCACGGGGGAAATTAAACGCACGGGGCTTTCATCGTTGACGTTAATTGAACGACGTCTGTTAAGCAGATGTCCATTCACGTCGACGGGCCTCGCTTCGGGATGGAATAGAAGAACGCGAAATTATTAATTCAGCCACCCTTCTTTATCGGAGTCAATCAGATTGTCGAAGAATTCGTCGTTTCTTCACCTTTGAAACGAGCAAACCAGTATCGCTCGAATAGCTTGTATCTTAAACTCGTGGCGAACGCGTTGAAATAAAGATTCGCTCCACTTTCCTGACAAGATCACGCATTGACGTAATCGCGCGACAGACAATTCTAAACTTAAGACGAGGAATGTCGTCTCGCGTATCTTATCTACAGATACCGTCTTTCCTTCTCGATGTTGCATAAATTACCTAAGAAAAGAATCATGAACCATAGGAATCGGCTACTTCGTTACGCACGATCGGAAGGTGAGAGAATGTAGAATCGTTGTCGACAAATTTCATGGCTATTCTCGATGACGATTCCCAAGAGCGATCGCGCACGGACGAACCTCATGAGCAACAATACCTTCGAACCTAATCGTTTCAAATTTCCTTAATAACTTCACCTACATTCCTGCCGAGCGATCGCCCGACACCGTTAGACCAACCACGACGGGTGTTATGTCATAGCGGCGATTACGGTCATCGCGGCGTCGCGAGAACGTTCCCAGAAGCGTCACCGGTTGATCGTTCGTACCAATGAGACCGAACCCTTTGACCCTCCGTTTCTAACCTCGATTCGCGGCCCGGAATTCTCCGGGACCGCTGGCAACGGGCCCGTTAAACCGAGCCCGACGGACGGTCCTACGCGGTGAAAGTGCGTGCGCGTTTCTTTTCCCCGCGCGACGAAATTACGATCGCGGAGACACCGGTCGCACTCGCGTGAAATACGCGCGCAATTTTATCGCGAGATAGTACCGGGACCTGTGATAATGCCCGCGTCTCGATGGATCGAGTTTCACTGTCGCGAAAGGAAAAGTTGCGGTGAAAAATGGGAAAATAAAAACGGAAAGGACAAGGGAGAGAAGGAATGCGCGTGGAATGGAGGGAACGTTTACGACGTGGCGGAATGAGATCGAGTCCCGGTGAAATTCGAATTATTCGCGGGCAGAACCGAGGCGGCCATTCGCGTGTTCCATTCAGCCGGACGAGAAAATGGGACACGGGTATACGTCGGCGTGGTTACTTGTCGCCATTAGTTCGGCCGCATTCCGATCGAATTTCATCGGACGCGCGCAAGAATGGCGGGGACGAGCGATTTCAATGAGCGTCGACAACCGGCTCCTTCATCGACGCTGCCTTACGCGATTCTGCCGTAATAATTCACTGTCACCGATAGTTATCGTCCGGCCCGATTAAGCGGCGCGCGCCGATTCCTCGCGAATATTTCCATGGATTTATGACGTTACAAAGTCGAGAGAACCGTCGAGAGGTGCTCCCTATACTCGATTTGCTTTCGTCGAATCGACGTTTATGGGTCGTTCGTCGTTTTTCGACCGGCTGGATAGTTTGGAAATCTTAGGTCGCATTATTTTCTTTCGTCTGGAAATTATTTGGAGCATAAGCAGATTCGACTCGGACGTCGAAACAATTTCGGCATTTCATTTTCGTCGATTCGTTTCGTGGATGTCGCGTGATTTAAAAATTACGCGGGACGCAAAGAAAGGTATCGGGATGATGAATCGATGGAAATCAGCCGGGCTGTGACCCGAATAATGGCGGCTCGATGATGAAATATGGCGGACGCTGCGTTTGTCAGGCTGGAAGGCGAGATTTTTTTCCACCGTTTCTTACAAGCCGTGAAACGACGTTATTACCATGCAGAATGACTTCCCTCAGATTCGAAAGCTGTGACTCGTTTTTCTGACCAGATGTTTTGTAACGTTGCTCTCGAAGAGTTCAGAAAATCCACGTGTAACCGATAATTTGCCTGGCTCGTTGCGTAACCCGCGCTGTGTATCAAATTCACCGAATAGTTACCAAACTATATAGTTACTATGGTAGCATAAATTGCTCGGTTCTCGGTAACGTTTCTATTAAATCGTTCTCGTAATCCCAACGCTTGTAATCTCGACTAATTTCCCAAAGATTCCTTTCAGAAAACCAAAATGAAAAAAATAAAGAAACGGATTACTCGACGGAGGGTTCGATGGAAAAAAGAAAAACAGTTTGAATGGGAATTTCGAGACGCGAGATTTGCCGAGGAGATCCGTTCGAGATCTCGAAGGAGCTGTCCGACGATGAAGATTCCGTTGAAAGATAGCGTGGCATCGCACGGGAGAAAAATCTATTCAGCTCATAGATACACAGATCGGGCATTAATCACCCGTAGGATTCCGCGTTTGCCTGTATGTCGACCGGTAATGACTGGTAAGTTCTGTACTTCCGTGCGTGATCGAGAATTAATGAGATACACGGGGACCGAAAGCCAGTCGTTAATCATTATTACAACGTAATTATCGAGAAATCGTTAAGCAGCAGTCGAAGGAATTAGGTAGTACACTTTGTTATTAAATCGATCGCTACCGCTGGTAGATTTAATAAACTCCCCTGGTTGCATCGATTATTCCGCCGCGTGTTTCCCCGTCCGGCCGCCATGCCTTCTGGATTCATCAAAGTCTTACCTCACTGTCCTCGCCGCGAACCGGCACCGTTATGTCATATAATGTCGGTTTATTAACATTTCCACCGTAATGGAAAATAAATCACGCGGCGCGAAAAAAAAGCGAGCCGGTCACGGAGGATTTGCGTAATTTGCTTTTCAATTACCGCCCCTAATGATCCTGTCGTTTTAACCTCGGCCGATCGATCGTGTAAATATCGCCTCAGCGGAACAGGCTGAGCGGTTTAACCGAACGAACGGTTTCCTAGATCGATAACAATGCGATTCCAGGCTTGTCAGGTACACCCACGATCGTCGTTCGTTTAAACAAAGATCTTTATAGTAATCGTCGGGGCGATCGGCCCGGCCGATCGGTCCGGGTGATCGGTTCGGCTGACAGATAAAATCTCCGGTGAGAAATTCGACGGCGCGAAACAACAAATAAGTTGAAGCGAGCGTAAACGTATAAGGCCGGGGATAGATCGACGGGAAATCACGCATTGCGAGCGTTCCCGGTGGTTCGTGGCATGATTGAAATAATAGAAATCGGAGATAACGTCCCGGGCTGTTGCAATCGCGGGCAAGATCGATTGGCCGATCGCTATCTGAAAACGTGTAACGACATAATCGCCGGGAACGCTTCGTCGGCAATAAAATCGGCCGAGGTGTTAATAACCGATTCCGTGTTCCGTTTCGTGCCGCGATTTCGCAAATAATCCAATGTCAATTGCCGTCGCTGCGCCAACCTTTCCCGACAATTATTGCCACTAAAGGCAGTTTACGACCAGCCGAGATAAGACGTTTTTTTTATAGCGAGCTTGCAACGCTTTTAAGCAACCGCCGAGCCGATTTGTCGCGCGTTCGCGTGCCCGCCATTTCAACCAGACGGTAGCCGCTGTCGAAACGACGTGCTTTTTACCGACATATTGTCCGCGAGATTTACGCTCGCGCTTTTTCCTCATCTACGATGGCAGGTAAAGACTTGTTTATCGATAGTAAAGGTAGATTATGCGCCTCGAAATCGAGAATCTCCGCAAAGTTTCGCGCTATTGTCACGACGAACGAAGAAATTTATTTCGTTGCATGATACCATTCTTTGAATTGTAATTTTTACTTCGAGAATCTTCTTCGTTCACCGTTTAACTGATCGTCTGATAGCTTAACATTAAATCCTATAGAAGAGTTCTAATCTCTCGCTTTCTGTTGCTAGAGTCTTCTTTTTTAACGATTGTGGTCACTTCCTTCTAAACAAAATCGTAAAGTAAACAGCAGAACCACAATCCACACAGACTTCGCTCAATGGACCAAAGAATACTTAAAAAATCTCAAAATTAAAATTCGAAACGAGACACTCCATTCACGAAGAGCTCTGTTCTCCTCTCGAAGTACTTACTCGAGACAAACGTCTCTCGCAGGAGGTATGAGCAACCTAAAGCCATAAATCCGCGCGACGAATCGACGAAGAGAAACGCGCGAACCTCGATCGAAAATTTGAAACGCTTCGTTAACAAAGCGCCGCGTGTCTCCGATACAATCAGATCTTTAATCGACCATCGGTTCACCGATCTATAAAACACCTCGATTCGCATTCCATCGGGCGTTCGATTAAAAAGCCTCGGCACTTAATTACGAATCCACTTAGAGTGGCAAATAAAACGTCGGCGCGACGCATGAAGCGGTGGAAAAGCTCGCTGGCGGATTGTTCGTCAGCTCGGGCAGGCTGTGTCACCGCGAGGCGTGCGGCCGGATGGAAAGCTCCTAGGCCGTGTTACGTTCGATACAGTTTCGCGCCGGTTTAACAAACGTACGTACACGTGGGAGCTCACGATCGCGGCGTGACCGCGCGGCCGGCTATCGATTACCGGCGATTTTATCGATTAGATTAATGGGCGAGAGCGCGAGCCGGTTACTCGGACGCGAAATCATTTCGTCGTGCCGCAGAGCCGACGATCGCGAAATCGTTCGACGACGGAATTCACGAATGCGCCGCGGTGTAAATAAGGGACCGCCGTTTGTTAAACGCCGCTGGCCTCGTTCGCCTTTGCTATTCCACATTGATTTTTCCCCCGATAACGCGTACCAGGCCTGATCCGCGCCGTGATTCACCTCCGGGGCCCAGAGGACTCGCCAGTTTCCGGTTAATCGATCGCCGATCGGATAAATCCCAATTGACGATTTTCCTCTCTCGCTTGCCGTGTCACGGAATTTCAATTATCAACGTCCTATCGAGGATTACAACTTCTAGCCGATGATAGATCGGAAATAGTCGTGGAATATGGGAATTATTCGACTGAAGTGGAAGGTGAAAGTGCATATAGTGTGACCAGAAAAATATAGGGTAATCGGTGTTCTGCGATCAGTGAAATTAAAAATAAGTCAGCAGGAGCGCGAGGAATGACGCGTTCTGACTTTCTCGTTTTCGCGATCTTCTTATAATTTCTTCTCGCAAGAAATTATTCCTTCCATGTTTCCCGTTTCGCTTTTTTCACGCTTCGACTACTGCGGGTAGACGTCGATCGTTGATTTCATCGATCGAAACGACGCTGATATCGTTCGTGAAAATTTGCAACGTTGGTAGCGTTGGTTTCGAGCCGCTTGGCTCATCGGTCGGCTCGCATGCTCTTTTGAATTAGATTCCCGATGAAACGAGACGCGTGGTCCCACACTCGATGCACGTACCAAGTGCCATCAGGTATTTAGGTTGCATGGCTGGACGAGGATCGACGGGGTGAAGGTAATGAAGGAGTTCCTCGAAATCTGTTCACAAGTGCCGGCGAGCGTCGTCAGCGCGAAACGACTAAATTGGCCGGCTACTGTTTCGAGATTTCCTCAATCATTTCATCAGCCGTCATTATCAGCCACGACCGTTAACGGTTCGTGGGGCAGATCAGTCCCACGCGATCCCATCGGCTGGACCTGGTGGAGAACGACGGTGGCAGAATTGCCTCGATGTGACGCAATTCCCGATACGCTTCGCCCACTTGCGCGTTTCTTCGTCTTCCTGCGCCTCGGTCGGCTGGCACGCGAAAAATCCCAACAATGGAAAATCGAAAAATCCCAACAAAAGATCGTACCGACGCCTGAGATTCCGTTTCTCCGTCGCGCAAACGCGTATCCGCCGCGGCTCTCTGTCCTTCCAGCGTGACGTAATTCCTGTAAATTACGAATCGATGTATAGACCGGGATTTTTCAATATGCCTCGCTTATTCCATTGTGCAATTTCAATGTGCACGCTGTTCGAGTGCAGCGGGTATGGATATGCGGCCGTAGTTTGTACGAGGTGTGTTCTAGACGATTTTAGATTCCATGTCCTTCTGGTAAATGTGAAATTTTTCATCCGAGTATTAAAAGTATGGAAAAATAAATAAAATAATGTCGAGAAATTTTTATCCGAGAAATTATGCGGTTAAATGAACGGAGTTCTCTCCTGGCTCGTTGAATAATCATTTTCCAAGAACGAATTATCTCGTCAACCGCGTGATTGAACGATTAAACACCCCGTAGCTCCCTGTATTCGAAATCTGACACACCAGGTGTAGAGGTATGATATACAAGCGTTGGTATACCTAAGTAAAAGAGAAATGTTTGTCCGGATAAATCGGAGATCCGCATAATCGAGTCAGCTTTGTCTGGCAAACCCTTGGAATATCGTTCCTTTCACTCAACCGCGCGGCTTCTCACCCAAATAATCGTCGCTGGCGATTGTCCGAGCGAGATTTCACGCTCGAGTTGATCGAATCGTCGTCATTACACCGTTTCTCGGTTTTCGCTCTCACCGCGGCGTCGGCGTCGCTAATTTGCCCGACGGTTTCGCGAGAATTGATCGCAACAGTGCCTGAATAACGGACACTTTGCGGTAAACGCTTTTCGTGATAGCGGATCGGCGGGGAAAAATCGGCTGCCATTCGCCGCGGGCATCCTTTCAGCTAAATTGAGACGTTCACTTTGTAGCGTTTACTTCTCGCATTTACGCTACACCGACAATTTTCACGCGTATCATAAAGATTTTTTGCACCCTGGTAATTGCGATACGCGAACACGCGAAAGGCATCGCGATATAGCAATTACCGGGCGAATTAAACGGATTCGTTTAGCGGGGTAATATCATGATTATCGTATAGGAATACCGATTTTTCCCCGCGATCGAGATCGACACACGAGCCTCGTTAGAAATCCTTCCCGAGCTACCACCGGTGTTTCGCCGCGGCGAGATATTATCGTAACGCGAAATGAAACGATACCATGGGAAATTTAAACGTAAACGACGCTCGCGATGTAAATTCAGTACACGCGCGTGCAATCGATAGCTGTCGATCGATCTCGCGCCGAAATTGAGACGTTCGTTACCCGGGACGTTCAATCAACGGATCCATGAAACGAAGATTGCGATTGGACCACGTTCAGCGACTGTCAGCGTCGCAGAATCCTCGAGTTTCTCTCGTGGATCCTCTTAAAAGCTCGCGAGATCGCTTTTAATCGCTTTCAATCTCGCGTTCGGCCCCTTTCGGCGGAATTTCGTCCCCCTTCCGGGAAACCAGACGATCCCGGCCGCGACGTTAATTTTTATGCATCTCGTCGCTGGGCCCGTTTTCAGCCAAGAATTACGCCTTCTGCC
Source organism: Euglossa dilemma (assembly GCA_002201625.1). Taxonomy (NCBI): domain Eukaryota; kingdom Metazoa; phylum Arthropoda; class Insecta; order Hymenoptera; family Apidae; genus Euglossa; species Euglossa dilemma. The sequence continues at coordinate 1,773,839 of NIJG01000002.1, forward strand.
CGGAAGCGCGACCGATTCTCCGGTCGTTTTTCGTCAACGATCCGATCCCGTCGTGTTTGTTCTTTAACGGGACGATCCTATATAACTGGCGATCAATTTTCGTTTCACGGCCCGGCATCGTTATTTTCTCCGTTCACGTTTTAATGGCGCGCGCGCGAATGAACCGCGACTCGAAGCAGCTTCGACAGAGCCTGGATTCGCGGTACGCGATCGAGGGAAAATCGCGGGCCCGTTCGAAACCGAGGCTGCGATTAACCAACGAAAGAGAGAATAATGACAGGGAAGGGATCGGCGGAATGACGCCGTATCGCATACCAACGACTAATTTGTTACAGTTTTAATATCCGCGCGAGCGCGTATTTAAATCACGCGCGGCGAAAGATAAACCCCCGGTATGGTATGTTAAACGATCGTTAACTCGCCGAAAGAGAACAACGCGAGGTAACGAGAGTTAAAATGTCCGTTGTAACGAATGTTTTTACCGTCTTTATTTTATTGTCCTGGCCGGAAGATAACGAGGCAAATTCGTTGTTCCATTCAAGGTTTACTGTGTCGTAATGAGAGGGTTTACGAGAGAGCGATAGAACGAGGAAGTGAGGAACAGTTTGATGGCGAAATTTATGCTACTTTGTATTTAAGAGTGGTTCCGATAGCGTCGAATATTTTTTCCTTTCTTCCCACGGGTTTTTAATCAACAGTTGTAATTGTACGATAATATTTTATCTTGCAATTAATTTGCTTTGATTTTTATTTTATTCCAAGAAATTGTAGAAACGTTTTCTCTTGATCTTCGGAAAATTTTTTAACGTAATATTTGTAAAAATTTCAGATCCTGTTTGAAACCGTTATTCACTGAACGCGATTGGTTCTGGTTTACTCGATATTTGGATCGTGGAAGGAATATTTATGCGGTAAGAGTTAAGTAATGATATTTTATCTTCCAATTAATTTGCTTTGATTTTTATTTCAAGAAATTGTAGAAATTTTCTTTCTTGATCTTCAGAAAATTTTTTAACGCAGCATTTGTAAAAATTTCAGATTCTGTTTGAAACCATTATTAATTAAACGCGAATGGTCCTAGTTTATGCGATATTTGGATCAAAGGAACGTTTGCGTCAAGTAAACCGGGAAAATTTGTTCGATTGAATTGCGTTTTTGTTTTCAGCGATAAAATCATCATGCAGAGACCAGTAACTCGAGCGAAACCTGGCGAAACTCGGATGCAAACGTCGAGAAGGATGATGGACCGATGGGACGATAGTAACGAGCAGGATGAATCGATGAATCGTCGGATCGAGCGACTCATGCGACACGAAAGAACGACGGAATCAAGTTCAAGGCAACTCGGCTAATGGGAATGCGAGTCGTGTTCCATTCGGAGATACCTGAAATGCCATAGCCGAGCGCAAGCTTCCATAGAAGGTCACCGATCCTTCTGCGGAAAACGACGGTACTGTTCGTCGGATTAGTCGTTAGAAAGATCAATTTACCGGAGATCCGTACGCCCCCGCGTTCGTCTCGTTCCTGTATATCATTAAAACGTTTCAAACTCTCGAAGCCTTGAAACCATGTTTCTCCATTGTCCGGAGAACCGAGACTGACGTTGCACGTAACCGAGACAGGAAACTTCCATCGGGGCTCTATAATTTCTGAACTTACTTCCAGCTCCTATACACGTTGCTGCCATTTCCGTTTCGCCGGAGTTTCCTCGCATTTTTCATCGCATCTCAAATGCCCACTCTCGCGTAGGTGTGAATAAGTTTACGCCGTAGCTGTGCACGGTCCATTTCTTTCCTTCCGAACGCGAAATTTTACTTGGATTTTCCTTTCACTAGACTAGATTCTATGGAACAGACCAGGATTGGTAAATCGATTGCCTAATTTTCAATTTTTGTTAAGTTCTACGAACGAAATATTATTATAACTAATATACTATCTGTTGTAAGTTTCTCGAATGAAATGGTGGCGTTTAGAGTTGTATACAGTTGTACAGTAACAAGTATTAGGTCATCCCACTTTATAAACATTTTATTAACATTTTGTATACTATATCGATGATTAAATTATTTACCAACGAAATAGGAAGAAGTTGTAGAACAAAAGGGCGACTACATTTTTTCTTAATATTTAAAGGTTTATTCGACATATAATTTTAAATAGATAAAGTAAAAATCGGAATGAACTTATGGGATTATCTAATATATAAAATCTAATGCAGATGAAATATGTAAATACTTATAGGAATACAAAAAATACGAAATTTAAACTTGTCCTTACGAGTTACGATAAAAAACTGGTTGTATTAGAACACGAAAAATCGAACTCTCTGATATTGGCATAAAATCGAAGGTCCTCAAGGGTCATTATTGGCATGCAACTTCTAACTAGATGGTCGTAGTTAATTTACAACAATATCTGATAAAACGCGTAATTGATTAACCGAGTGCGTAATTAAAGTTGTCATACAGGAGCAAGATATCACAGAATCTGACGGGTATAAAATCTAATGCATTCGATACGTGTTATTCTTCAATTAATATCTTCCTTTCCTTTTCCAATTTTTTCTTCTCTTTTTTTTTTAATATTTATCGACTCGCCCGTACACTTTCCTCGGTTGGACGGGAAACGACGTGTTCGTTATAGAATCCAGTTTCAGAAGGGTTGCACGATAGATGTAGGTGTGTTTGTACAGGGCGCAGTAAATTTCACGAATCAAGTTTCAATGACTTTCTTCTCGGGGACTCGATTGGACAGGTGAAACCAAGTGCCATCGTTCTAAGCGTGGCCAATTAAAATTACTCGAGTGCCAGGCTTTCGCTTGGATAAACGAAATCGAAGAAAAATGAGAGAAACGTGATATACACGCTTGTTTTACCTCTCGGCCGCCTCGTTTCTCTTTTAATCGTTCTACTAGGACATAATTGCACTCGTGGGACGCTTCGGAAAGAGTAACCATATTTTCTGCGAACGTCTCTCAGGAATTTCAAGTATGCGCCTGATTCGAGGAGAAAAAATTTCACTTTACTCCCTATCTCCCAGTAATTACGAAACGGATCTAACAGACAGACGTAATAAAGACGTTAAATATTCCGATCTCCGTTTATATATCATCTAGAAATTCGTCGATAATTAATTCGTTGGAAAAACAGTATAATCGAATTACTCTGGACCAAAAAGAGGACGCGAAACGAGCTGATAATATTCGATCGATGATTCACTGCTGTCAAGGATCCTGCGATCCACGGCATACTCATCGAACACCTCGGGACAAAATAAACTCTCGATCCTTTCTCGATTTTTTTTTTTCCTATCGGTGATAATCTTCCATCGCGATAGGATATTCCTCTTCGGATTCCTTTAATTAACGCAATTCCAGACCGATCCTTCTATCAACTCCTCATCGTCGAGAGAAGTGTTTAAGCGACTCGCAAATTCGAAAAGTACAACTTCCCTTTCATATTTTCACCCATAGCGTTATAATCGATCAGATCGAAAACGGAAGCTTAGAAAGACGCGAGAATTTCACCGTCGAAATCGAAAGCGGAACCCGAGGCAGAAGCGGGAACGATGATGATCCTGCATCGCGATCTCGACGCCGTTGCATCGACCGGCGTATCGGGCGTCTGTCGCTACCTGTTGGAGCGTCTCGACGACATCCTGTATTACGTTGATATCGCTGGTCGTCGTCGACGTTGGTACACTTTGCGCGCTCGCGCCTATGCGGTCTCGTATTTCTCCTGCTGCATAATATCGATACGTGCCAGGGCCGATATCTCGGGTCCGATAGTCGCGAATGTAATACCGGAAGCTGCGCCGCGATCACGTCGGCCCTGTCGATCGTCAATAGCTTCCTCGTTGCACACCGCTGGCCGGTTGTGTCTCGCGTTTGCCCGATATGATCGTCGACTGCAAATTTCTTGATCGCGCGCGCCACCTACGCGAAGATTAAGCCGATTGGAAAGTAGGATCGATCGGCCACGGGGGATGAAATAGCGCGTCGCCGGCCGCACTTTTCCCGTTTCTCCCGGCAACCTCGTTGCATTGTCCACCGGCCCGGGTCGTAGATCTGGCTTTTTGCGAAATTAGTAAGGGGATACGCGGGGGACCGGATAAAGCGGTCGAGGAGGACGGCGGCGGTGCCGGTGCGTCGCGATAGGTGGGACGTCGCTTTTCAGAGGACGCAGTTGAAAGAGAAGGTATAGAGTTTCTGCGAGCCGGGGAATTTCTCTGGTCGATGTACCGTATTAAAAGATCATTACTCACGATTCCTCGACATTTCACCTTTTCGCGATGATACATTCGAGTTACTCGAGAATCTATCCCGTGAAATAACGAAACTGGGTGCGTTTGTAAGATCGGAGAACGGTTCGGTGAAATAATTCCTTCGAAAAGTCTCCTTTTTTTCTCAGAGTACACCTGCTGGGTTACCGCAGGTTGGTTGGTGTCGCGGTGCCCGGCGACGCGCCGTCGAGTTTGGCGTTTAACGGCGTCGCGTGGAACGGGCGGATTTCTTTAAGGAGAGACAGCGTCGTATCGCACGGCGGTTTTTCTCCCGGCGAGAGGAGAAAAAGGAAAAGAGAGAGGAGGGAGAGACGCGACACGGTCTAACCGAGAAGATCGAGCGGAAAGATGGCGGGCAGAGGAGAAAGAAGTTTCCCATGCACGATTCCAAAGACGCGTATCGCGATTGGATTGGAGAATCCGCGAAACGCGGCGCGTGGGTGCCGCTCGCGTGTTCGCGTGTCCCACGTGCGTGTGCCCACATAGCGAAAGGACTTAATGGACTTCTGATAGAGAGGAGAGGAGCGTGTAGCCGGCGGTCGCGCGTTGCCCACGTGAATCTTTCTCGAGTTTCTGCACGTCCTACGGAATCTATCCGGCCGGATGAAAATTGATCGCGGCTTCGACGCTCGATCGGACAAAAGGGAATAATAATTCGCGGCTGATCTCCTCTTTTCCCTCTCCCTTCCTCCTCGTCTCTCTCTTTATCCCCGTCAGCTCGCGACCGGCGGAATGTTATCCGCGTCGCCGCGGCTTCGAGGAACACTTTGCACTCGTTATGCTTCGGCCAATTCGACAAAAACTTGCCGGCGGTTCTTCGACTTCCGTCGCCAGGGACGCCGGGTCGAGCATAAAAGTGACTTTGTTCCTGCTTGTTCGCCTTCGTCGCGCATCGATCGCGCCGCTCACGCTGGAATCCGATATACACCGATAATGCTGTAAAACCGCTGTATAAAATATCTGAATTATGCGGCGGCCTGCTGCGTGCCAGGGGTGGTCGTTAGTCTTTCCGTAGGATACAGCCAAGCCGAGTGCCCTGGGGAGTTGCTGCGCCGCCGTGGAAAACCCGCAGGATTTAACCGATCCGAGGATTTTCCGATCATCTGATCGGAGTCACCGCGGGAGGCTCTGCCGGTCAAGCGGATAGGTAAATAATAAAATCACCTTTCGCCTGGAAATCGCAAGAAAGTCGTAATTCGCTGCGTTTCTGAGGTGCGAAATTTAACGTCAACGCGATAAAGATGCGAGTACTGGTCGCTGTTATCCGAGATTACGTCGGATCGTAAACCTTTGGCGCGTTTCGGCGACTGGTCAACGCGATATGTCGTCCGATGAGAATATAGGAGGTTCGATTCTTCTTCGATTAGGTCGCGTTGAGTTCGTTAGGGGTTCGAGGTGTACCGAGGTGTCGGACGCGGTTGAACGTTCGAAAGTTGCGCGGAGAATCGAGTTAAAATTCGAGCAACAGGGTTTTCGTTGGAATCAGAGTTTGGTCGGGGGTTCGAAGACGAAGTCGAAGGCGAGGACGAAGGCGAAGACGGTTGTCAGAAGTAGCGGAGACTCGGTGGTTCGCCGGGAGACCGATTCAAAATGCGAGCAACTGTGGAAAACTGGTTGGAATTTATTCCTTTTACATTGATCCACCTTTTTACGCAATCGATCCAGTTAATCCGCTATCGCGATCCATCTATGTATGAGAGCGCGCTTTTTTCTTCGCACGTGGCCATCCATCTGATAAGACGGTTCGTTTTTCTCTGGGATTATTTAATTTATCGCAACGGGAAAATTTCGATACGCTGGAACGTTTGTTAATCGAACTCTCGCCGGTTTTTTCCCCGATAACCCGCGTCGATTGCGGTTAATTAACGAAGCATTCCAGTCAATTTGCCGCTTTTTCCCGTTTTTCCCCCGATTTTTCCCAGATAACGGACGAACGTCAACGTATCTCCCGGTATCCGACTATGAAGTCTCCACGTAATTAGCGGCTATCAAAATTATCATACGTATCATTAACGTAACATAACCGTATCATAAACTGGACATACAAATTACAAAATACCTCATCTTCCGTCCAAATCTCCTCTCCTGTGCCATTCCGATCGTTTCCCGCAATTACGACACTTCTATTCCTCTTCTCGCCCTCCATCCCCATTATCTACCTCCAAAACAACGTCGCGTTATAAAGATCCCGATCAGTTCGAACCACTCCTCCACAAAACGTAGGAAATCGTTGGTAAAACTCGCCGAGGAAATATAACTATCTAAACGCACAAAATCCCGAATCGAGCCTATGAGTTCGTATTTATATCCTCGTATTTCACAGTTCGCGTCTTTTTTTTCACACACTCGCGTGTCCGGAGAGGCTCTCACGCACACGGTGGACGGGGCCGCGTATGAAACCACGTTTTACAAGTACCGCATTACGCGAGGATTACCCGTATCCTCGCCACTACCACAAACCACCGAACACTCGTCCGCTTCACCGATGAGGCCACTTTCCGCTTAAATCTACCCGTGTCTCGGGGCCTTCCGTCCTTGGCCGCAGCTCCGTCGAGGAATAGCCGCGAATAGGCCCGAAAAACGGAGCCTGGCGAACCGAATCGCGACGAAACAATCCCCTGCTGGCGCAATGTGACGGGACAGACCTGCACGTGGTCGCGAGGCAAAAGCGAACCACCTCGAAGAGATCGAACTGGTTTGACTTTGTCCCCTTATCCCTACGCCAGAGCCCGGACACTCTCTCATGCGCTCGCTCGCGCGCGCTCGCATCTTAGCGGGACAGGTTCCGTACGCGTCGTAAAGAGTTCGCTGGCCCCTGGAGCCCGAGTGTCGTCCGGGCGGTGCATCAGGATGAATCACCTGGCCGAAGGCTGTTTTATTATGCAAATACGCGGCGGTTTCGCGCGAGCCACGCCACGCGGACACGCTAAACGCGGCCGATCGGCTCCCCGGACCCATCCCGACGACCTGTCAGCCGTCGATATCGCCGATCGGACAGCTGCTATGGCCGCTCTCCAATATCGCCGCGTCCATATTCCGCGCGGCCTGCCAACACCGCGGACCATCGAAATGCGGCTTTCGCGGTTTACGAGCGTGCCGCGGATTCGTGTTCGTGCCGCTCCGGGGACACGCTTAACGCTCGCCGCGATTAAAGCGATTTCGTGCCGGGCCCCGGCCGAAGCCGATCACCATCGGCCCTCGTAAACCGACCACCGCTCGGATCCTCGCCGCGCTGAATTAACCGCGCCGCGTTTTACGGCATTTTTTAAATCGCTTCTTCTCTCGCTTTCGCCTTTTTTTCTTCTTCTCCTCCGTTTACGCGTGTTTGCCTTTCTTCCTTTATTTCTCCCGTATTATTTCCCCTTTTTTTCTCTCTTCCCGTTTCTTCTCGTCGACTCGGACGATGCTCGTGGAAGTCGAGCGATTAGGTTAGGCGAGATTTCGGGATCTCGAGGGGTCTCGAGTTCGTAGATGTTCGAAGTGGATCTCGGAGTCCTCGTGGCGGATGAGTTACGGCAATTGGCGGGAATATTCTTTCGGCTTTTCGAGATCGTAAAGGGAGGAATTGGCGGGAATTTTCATCCGACTTTATTCCAGTCTACGGAGACTGGAACGACTTTCCTGCGAGACGTTGGGAAAGTCTCGGTCGATCGTGAAAACTTCGAAACGAGGTTTCTACGCGGCGATTCTCACGGGGATTGCGGCGAAGGCTGCGAAAGAAATCCGCTAACTAGCGGCTAACTAGCGGTAAGTGAAATATTCCCGTGATCGCGCGTCCGTAATCCGGCGATGATTTAAAACTCCGCGTCTTCGTAAATATCAGTTTCATTTTATCCTCGCCCGGCAGTAAAATCCACCGATGTCTCGAACTTTCCTGCGCGCCTATTCGGTTACTTACTCCGCGGCTGCCTAATTTGTATTATGCAAATCGAACGACGTTTTAAATACTGCGAATAGCGGAGAGAGTATGTCCGAGACTGCGCTTAAATACATAAACATGCGACTCTTTATGTACCTCGTTTAACACTAGAATCCCGGATGAGGTCATTCCGACTGTTACCTGCCTTTTTTCCACTGACAGGTTGCTTCAACTGCTCTCAGCCTCGCAACTTTTATGCCCGATCACTTTTCGCATCCTCCTTGAAACATCGCGCGTGCGAAATTTCATAGTTGCATCCGCCGCTGCTTCCCGAGGAATTATGCAACGAGAGAAGTATAATTCGCGTCTGGGAAAACGTAAATTGATTTTCTTCTTCCGCAAATAACGAGCACGACGACGAATCGTTTTATCATTCCTTCCCTTTATTTCCCAAACATTCTCTTAACGCTTGACATTAATAGAAAAATAGAACACGCGACGATATCTCTGAACAGACACTTGGCAGTGCGACTTTGTAGATTGAGATTCGAATTACAAAAGCTTGAGAGAACCGTGAAAGCTCGGTCCTAGCGCGAGGTGACGAATGATATATCGGCTTTGTCATTCGTTCACTCTGTATTCCTAAATATTTTCCAAACCCTGGACGTTCGTGGAAAAATGGAGCACGCGACGATATCTCTGAACAGATACTTGGCAGTGCGACTCCGTAAATTGGTCCACGGAGCATAAAAGCTTCGGAGAACCGCGAAAGCTCGGTTGCAAAGATTTTGCAACGACGAGCCACCCACGTGGCAGCCTGGGGCCCGTTCTGAATCACCGGGCCGGTAGTTTCCGCGTGTCCAGATATTCCGCGTATCGGACGACATCGGTTAGTTCCGAAGGGAGTATTGACACATCGTGGATGAGTAGCGGGTCTCCATCGAAAGGCAGTTTCCGCGGTATACGAGTCATCATCGGGCCCTGTACGACAATGGCACGTGTAGGCGTGAACGACGGTGCCGTTGTTCTCCGAAGGTGTTTAGAAATCGAAGGGAGGCGAGCATCAGACGTTCTATTGTCTCACCGGTAACTGCTGACGAGGTATCGTCAATCTCATCCGACCTGGTTGCACAATGGTCGAAAGTGGAAAAATCCTGGCCGCGTCTAATGAACGGCTCGACGCGAGCGCCATTATCGTCCATTTTCCAGCCTTTCTGTCATAACTCGCCATAAACCACGTAACGATGTCGCTTTCGACTCGCTTTCGACCGATCGTTCTCGGCTCTCCAGGCTATACTCCGCCTCTGATTTATCTGCCGATCCGCGAAAAATCGATCGCGAAGTTTCTTCGAATTTTTCCCGCCTGACGCACGTGAACGACGTCGGGTCCGACGGTGTAACAAAGTTATTCCTTTGAAATGCGAATGGACGGCAAGAAGCGGTTAACGGTGCGGCGAGTGTAAAAGGAAAAATCGAAATTACTCGAGTATTCCTCGGTGTACGAGTGTACGCACCGCGTTCGAAGAGCTAACGAAGAGGGGTTTATTCCAGAAGATTATCCTCGACATTCTTGCGTTTTGCAACGTCCCCGACGCGAGGATACGCCGGTATGCTAGTTGCCGGCTCGCCGCGTGTTCTTCTGCGGGGCTTATAAACGAGGAAAATGCACGAGATCGTCTCGAATGATCCGTGGTAGCAGGCTGTTTATTACCTGTTAACGGGTGGCACTTCTTCATTCTTTCGATCATTCATGAGCCCATTCAACAGCGCCATTGTCGTGCATGCTACACCATTCAGCTCTCGTTTCACCAGGTTTTCCACCGCGAGCCCGAGAACGCCGACTGGTTTTTGTCACGCGCGGATCTCGTTAAATTCCATCGTCAGTCTGCTTTATCGATCCCTCGAACGAGATCCGCGAACTCGATCTTGCTTTACATGTATATTATATAATCCCGCTTTCGTGCTTCTGCTTTTCTTGCAATGCGCGATGTTTATCGTATTTCACTACGTCCAGCATTGTTGATGGCTATCACGTACGGAACATGCTACCATATTTTACGGAATTTATTTACTTATTTATTTATTTACAACGCCGGAATATCTTATTGCCGCGGAACACGTGGATTCCGGCTATTCCCGTGCCAAACATATTCGCTCTCGCGATTTTTATCCTACGTGCGCATAATTATGTTACGTAATTCTTCGAGTCGAACTTTCAACGCAAAACTGAAAAAAAAGAAACGAAGGAACGAACGGGTTATTTTCATCGTACACAAATTTTCTTATTTTTCGGTAAATACGGGAAGCTTCGTGAATTCTCGATTTTTTAACCTTTGGAAACGAAAGTTTTTTAATTTTTCAGAATGAAAGCTACATGGAATATTGCGAAAAATAACTTTAACATTGTTATCAATGTCGTGTGTATTTTTTAATTCGGAAAATTTCCTTCGATTTGTTATTTTTAATCGTTTAGTATGCATCAAATGTATCGTTAGTGTCGTTTCTCGTTCACAAAGGATTAAATTCGAGGATAATCGAATTTCAAGTCCAGAAATCTGCGATTCTCCGTTTCGATTAAAAATCCGTCAATTAGAGAGAAAAAATTGTTCAACTAGAATCATTCTTGGAAATAGACAAAGACATGAAGACATACTTGCAAAGCAGAACGCAAGGAGTGTAAGGGACGGTGCCGAAAAAATGGCCGGAGCCTCACGAGGCAAATATTTTCTTCCTGCCTCCGATCGTTTCCCGCAATTTTATCGTAACGCTCACAAACGTATCGTAGCCATCGCATCGCAGGTGTGGCTCGCGACAGGATGTGTCAACGCTTGTGGAAGCCGGTCACGTAGGTGCGTGCATCTCGTGATTGTGGACGGTGCATTAACCCCGGTGAAGATATAATGAACGAGCCGGCTTGTCGACACCTTTCCCGTTCCTGAAAACGCCCGTCCACGGGCCGGGCCCCGGCGATCTTTTTTCGTGAAACGGGGTCGCTGTCGTGGATTCACCGGCCGATCCACGGGGAATTAGAAATTTACGAGCCGGGGGCTTTCCTCCTCGAACGACGTCCCGTCGACCTGTTGAATATTCCCGACGGAAGAATCCAAAGTCCACCGCGCATTCCGTACGCGTCCTTTCGGCTTACGGGCCGAATTTACGACCGGCCCAGCCTTTAAATATGAAGAATTGGATCGGTGGTAGGTGAAAAGGGTTACGCTTTATTTCGCTGTTTCGTTCTGGGCTCTCGTAGGTAATCGCTGGCTCGAATGCTCGATTTTAACGCTAGGTCTACCGAACTGGTCGAAATGGCTTCTTTCGAAATCACTCGTTAGTTTATTTTTACTGTCAACAAAATTTCCACTTACTTCCATTCGGATTGAAATACGATTGTTTATACTTATCCGTCTTCCTCGTGACATTATAATTATCTTCGTTCGCGTAGAATTTATATGTAGATAGTTAATTACCATCGTTTAAACGACATCGCGATGATAGATATGAAGAAATAGGATTAATATAGAACGTGACGTGCATATTTTTATAACATATACATTTGCCATAATTTTTAATAACTTGGAAAATCGCATCATTTCTTTCCAAAATCCTAAAATTTATGCCCTCGAAATCCCAAATTCTTAATTTATCCTTTAACAGCCATACTGTAACAAATATTTCTATCCCATATGAACTTACCACGACACTCGAGTGTCCCATAACGAGTGTCTCATCAAAACCTTTGGTCAAGCCTACCTCGTCTCTCAGTTCTTTCATCTAAACGTACTTACATACCAGATCTGAATGAATCTCCGATTCTCTTGGACACCGTGTGACTCGCGAAACGAGAAAAGAGGAACGCAATGAGAATAGCTCTTTGCAGACGATACGTCTAGTCGCGAGAGGTTTCGCGACGCAAAGATAGAAGCGGAACAAGGTCGGAGGAAGGAAGACGAAGACGAAGAGGAAGAAAGGACGGCTTAGGAACGCGGAGAAACGGAAGGACGAGGGGACAGAAGGACAAGAAGAGGTGGCAAAGGGGTCGAGCGCTAAAAGGGGGGTAGAGGAAGAGGTGAGGGAGCACGATGCCAGCCCTGGAACCAATTTCACCGCGAACATTTTGTACGATTCGTCACGGTGCTAGAACGGCGGAACGTTAAACCTTCCCACGACTAGCGGACGAGCTTTCCTTAATGGCTGCCTTTTCTAGGAAGCAGCTCTAATTCGGTCCTCGGTCGCGATAATGCGATGCAGAAAACCATGTGCAGAAAACGACGGACTGCGAGGCATTTTGGAAACGAAACGGTGACCAGGTGGCTGAAACTCGCCGAGGAATTACTCTCGCTTTTGTATTTTAATTCGCGTAGATATTCGAGTTCGTAATTTAGTATTCAATTATGAATTCCTATGCGTATTCAGATACGGTATTTCCAGATGGCAATGACGGGAATAAATATGCATAATCGAACGTCGACTTCGATAAAAGTCGATTGTCACTTCAGCAGGATTAGTTGGATGTTCTCCATGAGTGATTGCAGTCACTTTGGTTCGAAAGAGAATAGAAATTGTCCATAGTTATTCGAATCGAGTAAACCGTAAAAGCAATAGATGATGTCCAGCAGGCTGTAGGTTTTCCCGTGTAAAAAATTTTATTAGCATTCGCACAGATTCAATGCTAATGCGGCTGGAAGTTTTCTTCCGGAGGAGAAGAAATTTCCCGACTGCGCTTCGAAAATTTCTAACGCTCCTGGCGAAAGGTCCCCGACGAGGAAGTACCTCGGTAAATTAATTTCGAGGCGAGTCGAAGTGTTTACTTAAATCGAATTAGCCATTAAATCAAGTTTAGCGAATACACGTATGATTTACGTGAGTTATAAAGTATAGGTTGTTGCCCTGGACATAAATTATACTTGGCGAGTTACTCGGCGAAGTTTCTTAAATTCAAAGTTCACGGACAGCGATGACAGATTGGCACGGTTCCTCGACAAAGAGCATTGTTTATTCAGTCTTTCGCATACCGGATGCACTGCAAATATATTACTTTCTTTGCATGTCACGTGACTCAACCCGTAAGGTAATGACTAACATGTTAATATTTTTAATCCCGTGCGTCATATTTATGCGCTTAGCGATCACATCGGCGTGACAGATTTTTCGATTCCCATTCATAGCCTTCTAGATGATTACGCCACGACTCGTTTATATAAATAAGAGTAAAATCGCGTTCTTTGGTACAATTTAATTTTTATTAAAGAGGAAATTTACACGCTTCCGATATTATTATACAAGAGAAGAAAAAATATTTCAAAGTACGATTTTGACAGATAGATCCTTTACCCGTTGGATTTTATCGTTCAATAGCCCATCGACGATATTTATCCTGCTATCATCCCGAAAATTAACTCAAATTTATCCAAAATTCCGTTGGTCGCGATGTTTGACAACCGCTGGTAAATTTAACCGCCTGAAAATACGAAAGAACACAATTTTGACCGATAGATCGTTCTCGCGTTAGATTTTAGCGTATAATTCCCCATCGACGATATTTTTCCTGCTATCATCTAGAAAATTAATCCAAATTTACCCAAAATTCCGTTGGTCGCGATATTTGGCAACCACTGATAAATTTATCGCCCGCAAATACAAAGGAACACAATTTTGACAGATACATCGTTCTCGCGTTAGATTTTAACGTGTAATTCCCCATCAGCGATATTTGTCCTGTTACCATCTAGAAAATTAACCCAAATTTACCCAAAATTTCGTTGGTCGCGATATTTGGCAACCGCTGGTAAATTTAACCGCCCGTAAATACGAAAGAAGGAAACAAAAGACGAAAAGGGCAACGTTAGCAAAGTGCAGGTGCAACCGAGGGTCGGGGAAATTTCGAGCGGCGAATTTGGCCGGTGCAGAGGGGTGTCGAATAATAATTGGCAGCGCGTCGGGAACTGGAAGAGGAAGGCAGCGTGCGTGGAAGGTGGAAGCGTTGGTCGGTGTCCGCTCGACAGCCACCGTGATCGGGAACGCCCAACGCCTCCTTCGGGAGTATTGCAAGGAAATGATCGCCGATGCAAAGCGTGTCGTTGCATTAATGCGTCATTGCATCTTCATGAAGCAGCCGCGATAAGCGGGCCGCCTACGACTCGCCGAGATACTCATCTATCTTTTCCGGAAAATTTATGGTCTCTCTGCATTTGGAGAGTCTCTTATTAAGATTAACTACCATCGCGGACCGAGCGTTTCTAGTTTTCTGTTCTAGCACGCACGCCGGAGTCCACGGCGGTTAATTCTATCCGTCCCGGCGTGATTTTCAATTGCCTGGAAGTTGCAAAAAGCTAAGCATCCGTAATTTCCTTCTTCTCCCGTTTCCTTTTTATCCTTCGGTTATTACTTTGAAGGATAGCGTTTTAATGATCCAGCTCGAGCGCGAGCGGCACGACGAGGGTTGGTCGTGAAAGAAAAAAAAGGAGAAGTCTCATTAGCAAACGTGTCGTCCGTTACCGGACAAATCGGTAATAACCGATCCCTGATAATTGGATAATCCGGATCGCCCGTCGAGATCCTTATTGTCTGCTCCGGTTATCGCGACGCGGCCGAACTTTCGATTCCCGGCGCGAACAATGAGCAAGACCTCACGAAATTTATGCGCCGCGCGTTAGAAAGTCAAATAAGCTCGTTTTCTAATATGACTGGCAGCGAGCGTGTTCATTGACTCGTCCATTACCATGCAATCGACTTTCCTTTTCCGTTTCCTAGCCTTATTTTTAGCCTGCTCGCGCGAATCCGCGCGATAATACCACCTCTTCGTTCACTCCTCCGCTACCGAGGCCTCCACTGCCGATCCCGCGTCGATGATACGCCATCGATCACCGATTAGTCGGCGATAAAAGTTCCCGGGGAAAAGTGGCACGTCCGCGAACCACTGGCAAAGAGGATGGGCCGGGTTCGTGCGATCATCTTCCGTGAAATCGTAAAGTACAAGGAGGAACGTCCGATTTCGTAACAGCAGAACGATACCGCGTGATCGCGAGGAGACGTCGGAGGAGCTTTTGTTTGACCCGTTCGGCTCGGGTTCGAGACCGTGTGGAGACACCGAGACCACCTAGTCGCCGGGATAGGCTTTAACGCGGACGTATGTTGCACGTAAACGGACCTTAAAGATCGTGATTTCAGTGCTTCGTGTATGAAACGTTAAACTCGCCACCAGGGCAACACGTCTTTCGTTGGCAACGATACACTTTCGCGGTCTGCCGCGACGAGGTGGTCCAACGGTACAGTGCCTTGACCTATGCACTTTCGTGTAGACATTGTTGTTAGAAGTAACAGGAACCAGTGCTTTCCGAGTGTCACTCGGTGAACGGTGCTCCTGAGATCATAATTGGCCGCTACCTCTGCTAACCTTCTACGATCCTCTTTCCGTTCGTGCTGTTCTTCCAGTGATACGAATATATCAGGTCTAGTAATATTTAATGTCGTTTTCCAACACAGTTGTCGAATTAATTTATTTAAACGAAACAAAAGAATTTTATCAACGATATAGCTACCGTTGTTTTCAACTATTTGTGCCCAACCCTTAGGTAGCATGTTAATGCGTTTAGTGTAAAGTTCTTGTGATTTTGATTTGAAAAATTCGGTTGTGGTATTTATCAGGCAATCTTCGTTAATGAAATGTTTTCCAAGAAGACAATTTTGCAAGGAACTAAACAAATGATAATCGGAAGCACTACAGATATCTTTTACAGTCTTTTTTGCTTTTCATCTGCCATTTTTTTAACTTTAGATTCGCGAAATAAAACAGTTCAAACGTAAACTTTTTGCAGCAAAGCTTTTTAATTACATTTCACACTTTCTGTATGTATCACGTGTTTATAGATTATTTTAATGAAATTAGCGGCATTATTTAATACTAGATCTGATAATTAAGGTAAATATATTAAGTCTGCCAGAATGTTCTGTCCGTTTATGAAGAGGAAGAAAATAATTTTCGTTGTTGCTTGACACTTCTTGCCAACGTGATGGTAATTTGTAAGTCTTATTTTTGGGGAAATAGTATACGTACACATATTTATACTTGAAATGAAATTATCGAACGTAACACGCGAATTAATTGATTTCGTTGTAAACGGTAGTGAATAATTCGAATTGGAATATCGGGATGACACAAATGGGTCGTAAAAATTTCGTACGAACGTGGAGAAACGCGGAAAGCCGTGCGGATATCGGTATGTTTCTAGGAACGAGCGTGAAAAGTAGCGTAATAAAGATCGATCGGAGCAATCTTGCGAATATCAAGTAACAGTTATCGAGCCGTGCAATTGGAGATGCATGACGAAAGCGATCGGGTGGAGAACAGCGTGTTTGCATTCTACATTTAATAGAGACCACCGCATCGCGAATGCGAATGTTAACCTTTACTGTCAGCCATTTCCCGCAAACCGTAAAGCGTCATAAAGACAACGACTTCAATAGCATCAAGGCTGTAAAACGTACTACGTTCGAGACGTACTGTTTCTATTGGCTCGTAAAAATCATGATCTTCATTGTTGCTTGTTTAGCAACGTTACATTCTGCTCTCCGTCGGACGAACCTTCGTAATTTCTCGTAAATTCAACGGCGTTTCGAATTTACCCATTCGATCGAAGACGATTAAGGAAGTTAACGGAATCGGTAATTTCTAATTTTCTCGCGCGACGAAGTTAAAACCGTGAAACATCGCGGAATCTCTCGGATTTCGAAAGGATCGAGACGAGAAAGGAAGTAACTTATTTAGCAACGAAAGAGAGATTATCAATTACCGAATATTTAGTTGCTCGAGGTATTCGGTAAATTGCTCGAACATCTGGATGCCGGCCATTGCATTATCAGCCATCGATGCCGAACACCGGGCACTGATTATGGAATATTCACGGAATAATCGAGTATCGATTACGGAAGGTTTCGGTGCCGAAGACGAAGTATCGATTACCGAGCATTCAGGTGGTGAAGACGAAGCACCGATCATCGTGCGAGGCAGTTTGTAATCTTTCAGGTGTCTTCGTGTGACCGGCAGACGCCGCAGCCACCTTCGATTCTTCGCCGACATCTCATCGATCAAGCCGAATGACCAGACTTCATTGTCGAAAAACAACCAATCCGAGCGCAACCGCGCGATTATGCGCTTAATCTGATTTAACTTCTCCCATAGCCCGCCTTCGTTATTCATTTCCCCTGCGTCTTCTTCACCTGGCCACGCAAACCTTGTCTCAATCCCCTCGTAATCCGTCGCCATTTTATTTTTTTCAACTCGGATCACTAGACTATTCCTCATTTTCAGCTCTGATTAATCGAAACTTCCAAAACTTTGTAATCCGTCGCCATTTTTTCCCTGTACCGTTTCTTCGTCGAGTAACTCCTATCTAATCGAAAAGCTTTGACACTCGAATCTTTGCAACTCGGTTCACTAGACTATTCCTCATCTTCAGCTCCGATTAATCGAAACTTCCAAAACTTCGTAATCCGTCACCATTTTTACCCTTTACCGTTTCTTCGTCGGACAATTCCCATCTAATCGAAAAGCTTTGACATTCGAATCTTTGCAACTTGGTTTCTAGATTAATCGAAACTCCCAAAATTTCGTAATCCATCGCCATTTTTTCCCCTTACCGTTCCTTTGTCGGGCAATTTCTATGTAATCGAAAAGCTTCGACACTTGAATATTTGCAACTCGGTTTCTAGATTAATCGAAACTCCCAAAACTTAGCTTCGTTCAACCCTAACACTGTGATCCATACAGTTTTTCTCCCGATCCTTTCGAGGATCCTCGGTTTTAAATCTCGCAAGATCTCGGGTAGACGTAGAGGTCTCGCGAAAAAGTGCGAGGTGTCCTGGTCTCGTCCCGTGGGCGATTCTGGGGAAGAAAAATCGCGACACCCGAGCGGACGAGGGAGATCGGGGAATAAAAGAAGAGGGAGTGAGCGGGAGAGGGAAAGCGAAGAAGAAGCGCGGTTACATTAACAAACAAAGGCGCTGCAGGTTGGCGGATCGGCGCAGGCGAAGAGAAGAGAAGGAATGACACCGGGACGAGAAAGCGAGAAAGCAGGCGAAAGGACGAGGAGGGAGGAACGGAACGGAACGGAAGCAACAAACAACGACGCGAGTGGTCGCTTTTAACGAGCCCAGCGGAACTTTTCTGGATTTCTTGCGCGCGCGCCGCGCAACCGGGCCGATGCACATGCAGCTGCACATGCGGCGATCGGCTGGAATTCAGTCGGGAAGGTGCGTGGACGTGTCACGGCGGACAGGATAATAAGTATTTGTTGGAATTTATGACACGGTGTACCGAGCGGACCCCGCTCGGGACTTATCTTTATGGTTTCACATTGTATCGCGGCTGAAGCGTCGTTGCGACGATTTAAGGAGAGAATTAATGGGGCCGTCTCCTTTTTTCTCTCGCGAAGAGGTGGCGTCGCTGCAAGTGGAAACGCCGGCCCGGAGATGGCCGGGGTTGAATGGGAAATTAGAGCCCGGCTTTTTCTGCAAGCGGATACGCTATACTGTTATGATTTAGGGGATGGCGCGAGTTCGTTCCACTGTGGCGATAGGCCAGCTTCTGACTCTACGAATCTCGCTCTGTATTCGGGGATGGGCATTCCTTCGCGTTTTCTTCCTCTTGTAATCAGAGGAGACTCCAGCCCAGTCTCCTTCTCGCCACTTTTGATTTATTCCTCGGCGGACGTTGTCAGAAAAATAGCACGAGTTTGTATTCGGAGAGATTAGTTCCTTTGAATTTCGGAATAGACGAAAATCCGCGTTATTATTTACTAGTCGCGAAGAGTATAGTAATTAATCGCCACTTTTGATTTATTCCTCGATGAACGTTGTCAGAAAAATATTCGTTACCTCGAGTTTGTATTCGGAGAAAATAGTTCCTTTAAAGTTTCGGAATAGACAAAAGTCCACGTTATTATTTACTAATCGCGAGGAGTATAATAATTAATCGTCACTTTTGATTTATTCCCCGGCAAACGTTATCACAAAAATATCCGTTACCCCTAGTTTTTATTCGGGGAAAGTAAATAATTCTTTTAATGTTTCGAAATAGACAAAAGTCCGCGTTATTATTTACTAGTCGCGAGGAGTATGGTAATTAAAATAATTCCCAATAATTTTATCGTTTATTTCTTCTTCCATTGATCGATATTGCAACGTAGATCTGTAACAAAGAAATAGAAATTTTTATTACTCGTAAATCTCCATATCTAACGTTACCGTCCCGATAAAGTGGAAATTTAATTTTCGATCGCGTTAGTCGATCTCTAGACGCTCGTCTTCGAAGAAATAGAAACGTGGACAGGTCGGAGGAACAGTTGGAGGACAAAAGTCGGCGGAGTAGAATGAAAGTGGACGCGAGTGAACTTCCGTGGGAAAGCACGTTCCATCTACGCATTTGTCCGTGGAGCATGATCCTGAAGAAACGTTTACATGCGGGTGGATCTACGATATGAGACGCGGGACGGACCTGTGGGAAGAGAAGTCGGCTTTATGCGCCATGTAGCGTTTCACTCCTTTACTTGGTACCGCTTCTTCAACGTTTTTTGCCCGGCTAGAAAGCCCCGGCTTCCTGGTTTAATTAAAACTGCAACGTACGAGGTCGCCGTTGCAGTAGCTCGTGAATGAGTTGATGTCATCGCGGGACAATGGTAATAATAGAAATGATATCAGTGGCGCAGATCGACTGTTGCATGCAAATGAGCTCGTATTTACCGCAAACTTTAATCGCGGCTATCTTCGCCATATTTGGAACGGGGGAGAAATTTTCTACGGTTATCGAGCGACTCGAGTCGAAGAAACTATCGTCGTTACTAAACGCGATACTTTCCAATTGTCTCGGAATATCTGGAATTTATCACGGTGGAAATACGAGTGACTGATAACGTGGGTAATTTGCATTAATTGTCCGGGATAACAAACTCTCTAATAACGATTACCTAGAGTGCTTATCTTTGTTTTTCGCTTCAGCTTGGAAACTTTAACCCTTTTACTTGATATAGCGTTACTATTTCGCGAGAAATTCTGTCAAAAGCGAAAAATGTATGGGTTCGTGTATTCCTCGAAGATGGAGGTAATTCGCGAGACGCGATTTGATCTCGTTCCACGGGGGTTGACCCGGGCAAAAGGAAGAAACAGGGTTCTTTCGTACGCTGTACTTGGTAACAAAAAGACGTCGATGCACACTCGAAGAAAAGACGATGTACACGCATCGTCTAAGCATGCGCAGGGAGTACTTAATCATCCTGCGGTACGCAATTATTCTAATGAAGGGACCAGACGCGACTCACATACGAAGAATAATCTTCGGTCACAGCGAAGCCAGGGGTGGCTACGGACCCCCTGTGTTTTTTAGTGCGGCGTCCTCTGTGAGATCTCGAGCTTGCCATAAAATGTACCCCGGATGATTGGTGTGGGAATCCAATAGCCATCGGCTGGGAAATATTCCGAAATTTTTCCCAAAGAAATTTTTTCATCGAACTTTCGAATACCGATTGGAAGAAACTAACCGTAAATCTTCTAAACAAATTCGTAAACACCCGATATAAAATAAACGCATTTTCGTATCATCGTGACGATACCATCTTCGCTAAAAATTCAATTTCGCGTTAAAGTAACCGCAGTAAGTTTCGGTCGATGAAAATCTTCGACACGATTGTCCTTGATCGTCATCGATTACCAAGAATCGGTGGATCAGATCGATCGCGTTATTCCAGGGCAATGACGAAACGGTGTCCGCTTACAGCGGTTCGGAATAATTTTCTCGGAACGTAACATACCAGAACGAACGCTTCTTCATCGCGTAAAAACTGCAATGAACGCGCACGATTTAAATATGCGCCTCACGGATCAAAGGAAAAGAAAGAGGAAGAGGGAGAAAAAAAGAGGGGAGCAAAGGGGGAAAAGAAGTACGGCTGGAACGTTGAACAGAGGCCTTTGAGAGCGTCTATAAAGTTACTTCATCGTTGACAGACGTCAGCCAAAGGACGACGTCGGATTCCGCTCCAGAACCCAACGGTTACCTCATCTCGGTTTTTTCACCCGTTCCATAACGTCTTCCTTTGCATGGGACAATATGGTGCGGCAGCAAGCCTGCAGGCTGCTTTTTCTTCTTCATCGTGAACCGTTCCAGCTCTCGCACCACGTCGTAAACTCTTTTTAATTGCCGGCCTTTTGCAGCCCGTGATGTGTTTTAAACTCGAAGATAATTGGCAGCGTCCTCTTTTTGTAATCAATTAGCTCAAGTATCCCCGCCTTTCATCATTCTAAATCTTTGCCATAAGCACTGCTCGCTATATAATTAATATTCATCAGGCTTCCCTCGTTCGCTGCCAAAAATTATTCTCCCTCGAAATCGCCAGCTCCGTTTCCACCCTTTAATGAACACGCAGAAGAAGGTATCCCTGGCATCGAGGGCGTCGTTAGACGTCGTTGACGATGGCGACACGTGGCGAAGCAGCAGGCACAATGGTAAAACTGTAACAAGCAGAAGGAAAGAGTTACTCATTATGCGTATACGTATGCGAATTACGTATAGAGCACTCGGAAATTGCTATAGTCACACCGTATTTAACGTATCCACGTCTGTCGTGCTTAAAATAGTCGTGTCGTGAAATTCGCGAGTTTCGAAAGTAAAAAGGACTCGCTGGCGCCTCGAAGAACCGGGATAATTAGGCAAAAAATTGGCAACAGAGGCTCGGCACGTACGAGATTATTTCTGCGATGGCAAACCACACAATTTCCAATATTTTTCTACGATTCAGTTACAGACTGCCGGTAAATTACGTAGCACGGATCGAAAAATCGCGGAGAGGTGCTCGATAACTCGATTTTTCCCGTTTGAATGATCTCACGGTCGTTCGTGTGCGCGCGTTTACACGCTCTGACGAGCTGAATTTCTCGCGGACGTGGCAGGAAGCACTCCGGAGCGGATTCAATCGAGCTCCATGGAAGTGCGAGTCCCCGCGACGGCAATTTTCTTCAACCGGAGCGCATTCCTTCCTCTAATTTCCATAAAACGGAGACGCATTCCTCCTGCCGGCCGTTCGTTCCCGCTTTTCTGCTCGTTTACGTGGCGCGCGTCGCATTGTTTCTTCGAGCCGTTTCGTTTCCGCGATAATTGCGGCAACGAGCCTCCACTTGACTCGTGCCACCGGGCCCTTAAACTAACCCCTCGTCTCTCCTTCTCCTTCTCCTTCTACTCGACTGTGGGAATTTTAAGGATGATTCAGAAGAGTGCGTGTGGCAGAAGCTGCGGATGGTTTACACGCGAATCCAGTTTAAAGTACAGTCCAGTTTAGATATCGGTGCGAAGGTTACTCAACGTTTCGCCAAAACAGGGTCAAATACGTGGAAAAGAAATATTTCATATCGATATTCCACTTAACGTTGGAAAATTATATTTAATACGGGAAATCGCATTTTTCCCGTTCGCTCGTTTTGAAATTAATTGCAGAAGAATGCAGTTCTGCTATTTAATATCGAGTGCAAGTGTAGGTAATACGTTTGTGATACGCGGGTATAGGTAATCCTTGTATAACGCGATTTCGATGTAAAATGATTCATAAATTGCGCGGCATTCTTGCATCACGTGGAATTTCCGCTCGTATGCGTTTACATGGATAGATATAAATTGTCAATAACGCGGGTAAAACGGATAAATATATATATATTTCTTATGAAATTGGTCATTCTAACAGATCATCTTTCGTGTGAACTAACATCATTCTCCAATGTTATACATACTTCTATCTATACCATTTAACACATTCGCTGTGCATACGTTTACAAACGCAGAGCGTGATAGAAAAATAGTGAAATTAGGAAAAATCCGGCACGATAACTCATGCAAAGCAGACGTAGCGAGATAAATTTCCGCAACGCGAATCGTACGAGGATCATCTGCCAGCGTGCGAGGTTACAGGAACACGCCTCTAGGTTATCGAAAAGAATTCCGAGGGACTTAATTTACAGAGTTGCTTTTACACCCACCGATTAATCCCCCTGTTGCCACAGCATCGATTCGACGCACGCTAAATCGAATTATCATATTCATAACGAATATGATAATTAGTACAACTTAACACAGTTCCCGGGGACGTTGTGGCTCGCAGGCTGGAGAAGCCTGGTTCACTGCCGGACTGGAGGTTTACGTCTTGTGCGACCCGGTTGAATCGTCCACGACAGCGGAAGGAAACGCGATTATGTCGACGTAAAACGAAAACTTGTTCCCCCCGCATTACCATTCAAGTCCGAAATGCGTTTCCTACCGTGCAGCGGTACGTTTGATGCGTCCAACATTCTCGTTGCATCTTCCCTACCAGCAGGTTCTGCGTTTCTCTTTTCAGCTGTTTCATTTTTTTCCTCCTCCCACTTTTTCTTCCTTTTACCCCTATCCTCTTCCTTTCCCGTTGCGTTGCCTTTTTCGTTCTGCCTTTCTCCTCCGACCATTTATTTCCCTCTAAGGTTAATCCCTTCGGACCGTTTTTGTTATTAATTTTCATGCTGCTCCTTCTGGTACGCAGGAATATCGGATTAATTCGTTTGCTCGGCTTTTATTAATATCTCGGCTGTTGTTTCCGTATACGGTAACGGAAGGAAGGATGTGTTTCGTGGCCGCGATTTTAAAACAGCGCTGCATGGAAATTCGAAACGGACTCGTATCGAGGAAAATCAAACACGCGCGTGGCTGCGTCACGCGATTAAACAAAGATTTACAAGGTGAAAATAGAAAAAGAGATCCTCGACGTGCAGTTTCACCGTATCATTCCTCCCACTCGAACAAGCTCGAACATCTTGTCAAACACGTAACTGCGTTCGAACACGCTTTCCTAAACGGGTAAACGGGCAATTCCGTCGAACGATTCGAGTTGTTGAATAAAGTACCCGGGGAACGATGATCCGAGGCGCGAAGAGCGTCAGCGGAGAAAATAGGCTCGACGAACACGTACCCTTTCGATCCAGCGTCATCGCTCAGACAATCGACCGACCAAACCGTTAGATGGATCATTTAACGATAGAACTACTCACCTGTGATTTGCAAGTGCGTACAGCGTGTGCAGGTAAAAATAATTCCAGTTGCATCGGTACTTCTAGAGTTTCGAAAAGTCATACGATCGATAAATTATTATTGCTAATAATAGATTAATATTGTTAGTAATAAGTTGTTTGAAACTTGTATTTACATTAACAATGAAAAAAATTAATGAATTATTAGTTGCAGTAGCGAGAAAGTAATAATTAATGGAATCGGTAAAAACCGGAAATTTCCGTGGATATTCGACCGATCGGAGACTATATAAAGGGCGTCGGGGCCTTGATCGAGTCATTCATCGATTTGACTTCGGAGGTGTAACATCGAATTTTTTTCGTATGTGAAGTGAGGATGGGGTTGACCACTCTAATCTCTTAAAATAATTAGTTAATGATTTTTTTTTTATTTTCAGATATTAATTATTTTGCTTACTTCAGGTTTTAACTATCTTTTCTTTCTCCAAGTTTTAATTATCTTCTCTCTTTCCAAATTTTATTCTCCTCTTTCAGATTTTAATTATTTTTTTCTTTTTTTCTAGTTTTAATTTCTTGAATTTATTTTTCTCTTTCAGATTTTAATTACCTTTTTTTATGTTGCAAGCAATTTGTTATTAACAATAGCTGTAATCATTTATAAACTTTTTGTAAATTATAGAAACATTTTTACTTAAATACATTAACATATGCAAATACCTGTCACATAACGGATTGTTTACAAGAATATGCGCAAAAAGCGCGCTGGGATTTTTATTTTTAAACTTTGATGATCAAGTCTACTCGGAAATAAATATAATTATGAACATCGATAATCCCAGAATCTCTCACCTAACTTACAAGACACCAATAAGCCTCCTAATCTTTTTATTTAATATCCAATACCTTATACAACCAAAAAACAATACGTTTTTAGAAAAACTCGCCACTTTCCAAATCAGAACGTGACAGATCAATGTCGATTACGTATTCGCGTTCGACAAAACTCTAAACGAATCTCACGGACGAAAATTCGCGTTGACTAGTGCAATTAACCAGTCTGAACGAGGTGCGATGAAGGAGTGACGGTCACAGAGGGTTTCGGTCCAACTGTTCCCGTGCCCCTCGAGTTTATGTAACTCCCGGGGCCTTTATGCCGGGCAGGCCTTTCGAGCAGCCTTCAAACGAACGAACCGTGAAACTTTTTAGCCGTGAACGCGATCGCCTGTGTACCGTTGGAAAAAAGGATGGTAACACGCCGGCGCGAGGGGCCACCTCGTACTTGGCCGGCTTCATACCGGGCCATTTAATTACACTGGCCCCGGCGCTCGATGTTGCGCCGGGGTGCATTAAACCACGCCAATGATAAGATATAAATGTTACGATTACCTCGACGCAGGTAGCGATATTTGTTATTTCCTTTACGCTGCCATTCAGCTCGTTGGGGCCCGGCTTGGTACCCGTCTCGTTATGAAATATGTATTATCGGGACGGCCGGATGACAATGAATCGCTAGGGTTTCATTGGAATTGCATTGCGGTGAACGTGCAACGTGAAATGCTTCTTTCGATCAAACTTCAAACAGATGCAGCCTCTTTTTGAAACCCGATATCAAAGGGGATTGCGTTAACCCCCGGCGGTGAGCTGAGCCGAGAGGCGACGGTGGTCTTCGAGGTGTAGTTTCCCGTGTTTAAGGTGTTGTTTACGGCTCGTCTGACGTTCCTGCACTCGCAGTTTCCTTCGGTATTCCGCGGCTCGGACGGGCAACGAGGAACTGGGTTACTGTTCCTATCCCATCGTGTTATTATACATTATATTTTCATATCCGCGTAACGTAAACCTATCACAGGCATCGTGGGAAATCAAATGGAGCGTTGCGCAACCTCGGATTTTTGTAGTAGCACGTTCTCCGATACGGAGCAGTCTTTCTAATCCATTAAACGTAATTACACGCTATTCGGAATTACAAGTCGCGGATCAAAATCATTTTCTACTTTCCGACCGACGCGGGTTTAATTTGCACGCGCATATTTTTCCAAGAACAGCAACAACCTCTTCGGTTTCTCTACCGAGAAAACTTTCAGTTCCGAGATTGCAGCAACGAAGGGATTAAGGGGAAACGTCGTCGATGACACGGACACTCCAGCGCCGCGAGGGGAGGAAATTTATTTTAATGGCAAACGATTAACTGCTGGAGCGAGGCACGAGACTATTTTACCGCGAGTAGTCTACGTTCAATTCCAGTTCTTTGTGATGCAGACGAGTTCTACGAGAGCCTTCGTGCTACCTTCCGATAGTTGGCACTGTTCCATTCCGGAACCTTGCAGCCTCTCGCTGGTACACGACAGGGAAGCCTCATTGTAATGCTTTTTAGCATAACGCCTGTCACAGCGACAGGCTATGGTTCGTAGACGCGGTCACAAAGGGGTATGTTTCAAAATGGTCCTCGCTCCCTTAGCCAGACGTCTGTGGTAACTCGAATTTACTACTCCTCCAACGCTACTCTGCTATAACGCGCGAAAAAGTCGAATTGACTTATTGCAAAGCGTTGGAAAAATTCCTGACAGAGTCGTGAAATTCGTATTGTAGTACGTGCCAAATTTGAAATTTCTAACGCACGTAGATACTTTACAATAATTTCCAGGAATTCCAAGCCTTTCCTGTTTTTAATTTTTCTGTTTTTCTTTTCTTGTGAAATTGTTTAGTAGGAAGAAGACAAATTATGTATCTCGAATTGTCTGAGTTGTTTCTTAAGTATAATTTCTTCGATGTTAACTAACTTATGCGAAGTATTGCAAAAATCGTTGACAGGGTCATGAAATTTGTACCGAAGTAGTACGTGTCAAATTTGAAATTTCTGACGTGCTTAGATTTTTTTAAATAATTTCCATAGAATTTGATGCCTTTCCTATTTTTAATTTCTTTTTCTTTTTCTGTGAAATTGTTTAGTAGAAGAAGGGCAAATTTTGTATCTCGAATTGCTCGAAATGTTTCTTCGGTGTAATTTCTTCGAAGTCAACTAACTTACTGCTAAGCGTCGCAAAAATGGCTGACAGGGTCGTGAAATTTGTACCGAAGTAGTACGTGTCAAATTTGAAATTTCTAATGCGTGTATATTTTGTAAAATAATTTCCATAGAATTTGAAGCCTTTCCTATTTTTAATTTTTCTTCCTTTTTTTGATGAAAGTGTTTAGTAGAACAAGGATAAATTTTGTATCTCGAATTGCCCGAATTGTTTCTTCAGTGTAATTTCTTCGGTGTAATTTCTTCGAAGCCAACTAACTTATGCAAAGTATCGCAAAAATGTCTAACAGGGTCGTGAAATTTGTACCGAAGTAGTACGTGTCAAATTTGAAATTTCTGACGCGCGTAGATTTTGTAAAATAATTTCTACAGAATTCCAAGCCTTTCGGATTTAATTTTAATTCCTGTTTCTAATTTTTTACGATTAAATTATGTATCTTGAACTGTCCGAGTTGTTTCTTCGGTGTAATTTCTTCGGAGCATCAGCTATCCCACTTGTTTCACGAGTGTCAATTAACCCGCACGAAAGCATCTGCCCATTTTCTTTACTTTTCCCACACGCGTCGAGTGTCGTGTAACCGTAGAAAGGCTTAGTTTCGTATGAAATATTATCTTCCACGTTGCCTGCCGCGAATTGTTTCCAATGATCTCTCTTAAAACGTTATTGTCGATGACATTTTCTGGCCTTTCTCTTGACTTACTCGCCAATGAAAGATCATCAGTCTCGAATTCTATAAATCAACGCTGAACACTCCTAGCATTTACATAAGCTTCTTCGTATGCTAAATTCATACTTTCAGCAGCTTTTACGACGCATTTTCCCAGTTCAGACTCGTAAAACGGGCATTCCGGCCATCCGCGATGTCGAATAAGGAAGTACTAATAGTTTCGTTACACGGGTACTTAATATTCAACACGCGCGAAACGTAGCCAACTTTTCTTCCAGTCGTGATATCATCTCGTATCGAACTTTAGAACGCTTCGCGTGCTTAAATCAAATTCAACGTTATTCAGGCTGTACTCGAGGATCAATGCGTCTCATTCGATACGGAATGGCACCTATGAGTTTCAGTGTTTCTCGACGCTAATACGACGTATGCAAATCCCGCTTACTTATCCATCTAACGTATCTCTTCCCTGGTAATCTACGAGAACATCAAGTTCACATTTTTCCCGTAATTTTGATCTCTGAACGAATCTAATCTACGAGAAAAACTTTATGCTAATTTTCACGTAGAATTTGGAATCTGTTGGTGATTTTGGGAAAGGAATATTTTTTCCCAATATTCTTCTCAACGATATCTTACAATATTAATCTTTCTCTGTAGAATCCAATTTGTTTCATAATCGTACGATTTTTTTTCTCCGAGATACGTTAATTGGAAATTCTTGCGAAACATGGTGGATCATGGTTAGATACTATCTAGATATTCTTTCGCAATGATTACACGTGCTTACTTCACGGTTGCTTAGAAGGAAGTGTCCTCCTATCGAAAGATACTAGATATTCCCTAGAAGCGTTTAGCATCTGCGACAAAAATTAATCGCGTCACGCGTTGTGAAATCGTGCAGAACACGTCGGAAGAATCACGGAATATCGGAGGGGCCATTATCCAATGAAAAATCGGCACGCTAATAAGACAACTTCCTCGCGTTATTAGCGTAATTTCCGAGAACGGTGGGCCGGGGTGGCGAGGAATAAAAAGAAAAAAGGGAGAAAAGAAGGGAATTAAAGCGGAGGTAAAATTCCTGAGCGCGAAGAACGCGTTCACCCATTAGTCTTAACAGCGGGGAAGACAGGACAGCGATTTCGATCCCGTAGCGACAGAACTCGTTTCCCTTTGGAGGCTCCAGCAGCTTATCAGTTTTCCGTAGGCAGTGCCGCGCGTCCGCCCGTCGCTTTGTGTGGCTCTTTACGCCGCAGAGGAGACCACAAACGGGGTGTCAGTGTCCCATTGCGTGAGATAATGCATTGGCTTGCGTGTACGTCCACGCACAATGGCCTCGACAGCTTTCGTGCCTTTGTACGGCCCCACCACCACCACCACCACCACCACCACCGCTTGGCCTCTTTCCACCGATACAAACGCTGCATAATAATGTCATTCAGCGTGACCGGCCGGTGAATCACGGTGGTTCAACAACGACAAACCGAACGTATTCGGAATTGAGTCATTAGCCGCCTTATCCGGCGAGTACACCCTTCTGGCGTCGCGATGCTCATGGGTGCAACTGCTCCGCTCCGACCTCTGACCCCGGCCGCGCGAAACACTCGCGTTTTTATTCCAAACGATCCCGATCATGCTTGACTCGTTGCTTGACACTTGCCGGGCACAATGGCGCTCTCCCGGACCATTGTCGCGGTTATGTCATTCTCGCTGGCACGTTTGTTCTTCTCTTCTAAAAAAATTCCTTTCTGTCTCGCGTCCTAAACTTTCTCCTCGCGGTTAAAGAATTCTTTAGACATCCTCGGTTTTCTTAACCCGCTCCTTTGTCCTGATGTATTTTCGAATCTTCCTCGATCCTTCGGGAGATTCTTCGAGGATACACGCTAGGAGTACAGACGAATTCATTTTGATTCTACTTTTCGATGTTTTCTGTGACTCTTCCTCGCGATTGTTGATTTTTCTACGGTCGAAGGGAGTATCTCGCGTCTCGGTAGATAATACAGCGTTAAATGGTTATTACCGATAATTAAGCAGTCAGTAGTGACGGTCAATACGCAGTCATCGTGTTTCGTCACGCTGAACCTTTGGAACGATGACTCAGGAGCGAAAGGACACTCGAGTACTCCGGGAAACCCTGGAGATAAAAGGACGACCACCTAGCCTGGCGCCTCAGTCGACCACCGCGATTACCCTAAAGTGCAAGCTCTGTCCTCGTGAAAGAATAGCCGCGATTATTCTTTACTCTCCAATTTGTAAGTGCCCTATCCTTCTGATGCCGATGAAAGCCGTCCCTCGAGTGCTCGACTCGTGGCAATAAGACAGAGGCAAACTTTAAATTTCGATTGAACTTGGGTAGCTGTGCAGTAACGAGTGATGATTGGCGAATCCGGGGGCCAACTCGTCGATCGTTTGAGGTCTCTATCTATTGATCTAGATGTCCCGTTTCGATAGCATGCACGGTACCATTAATGTATACTATAATACAGTTGGCCACTGGAATATTCCGAAAGTTCGCGTGGCAGAAGTAGTTTGCTGTTTTAAGTGGCAGGGTCAAATGTGGAAGTTCAACGATGGCAAACGCGAACGGCATACCTTTGTAATTAAGCGAATTGGTTGTCTAGTGGTCGTCTGGTTACGATAAAAATTGGTTGTCAAGTTTTTAACGAGCAGGCTGTTATCGCGCTAAAATATATACGTCGTAGAATCGCCAGCAGATCTAAGCTCTATACGCGGATCATTGGTCCTATTTCTAACGACGGGCCAAAACGAAGTCAATGACTGTTAGATCACAACGAAGAAGTACAACGAGATTACTTTCTAGCGAGCTGTCAGAGCCAAGGCGATCGTTAGATCTAACCATTGAACGAATTTAATTTGGTATTTTATTCGCACTACTCTTGCTGTCAGATCCAAGGCAACGACATCACGTGATCTAAACAGTCATCGAATAAATATCGAAATTGTCAACACTTTGACCAACATCTGCAACCTGTTCGAAATTTTATTCGCACTTCAAGTTCGAGCCAACAGAAACCACGTAATATAAACAGTCAACGGAGAAATATCGTCGAAATTGTCAACGTTTCCATCAATGTCTGCAACGTGTCTGAGTTTTTATTCACAATTCTGCCGTTGTCAGGTCTGAAGCAACGGATGTCGTATACTTTGGTCCACAGATAATGTAGCCATTGAATGAACATCATCATCGAAATTGTCCAGGAACATCTGCAACCTGTCCGAGTTTTAATTTGCGCTGTCCTGTTACGGATGCGACGCAATCTAAACAGCCATCGAGGGGACGTCACCAAAATCGTCAGCGTTTCGGCCATCGCCGGCAACTTGTTCGCGTTTCTATACGCACGGATTATCCACGGGAGAGTTCTCGTTGCCGTCTCGAATTTGTCAATGAACGAAAGCTTATGTTAATCAGCGCGACGCCTGGCGAAGAACGGGCAAGATATTTCATCGGATTAATACTCGCACAAGAGCCGGCCGCGGCTCGGACCGGGAGGCTCCGTTTTAAATCCATAGAATCGAATTATAGCATTCCAGGGTGTTTAATTCGGCCCTCGAAACGGCCGAGTGATTTATAATCCGCCGGTGTCAGACGATCTGACGATCGTCCGCGGTATCCCGGGAATGCAGATGCCCGAAATCCAGCCGTGAAACTCGTTGATATTTACAAGCGTCGTAATTAAAGGTCTCGCGTGCGAACTTTTTGCTCGTCAGCTGGATAATCACTCGCCGACTCGGCCACGTTCGATCCCGTGTAATCGACCGTCCACGGCGACCGGGATTTTTCGCATTCCGTCCGGTGTCCGGAATCTTTACTGAATGAAACGTATCGTTCCGCGTTATCGACGTGTCCCTGATACGCTCGCAGGTTCCACGCAGCTGCAAACGATATACCGATACCACGGTCGACAATTAAATCCTTGGCTTTTTATCGGGGTCGTGTAAAGCGAAAGGTGATCCTTTAATTGGAGTTATTTATTAACTTCTCCGGGAGTAGATAAAGACAAGCGTATGTGTGCGTTTTTGTCCGAGCGCTTCGGACACGATTTTCAAAGATACGACAAATTTCACGGAGAAATTTTCTTGATAATTGACAGGAATACGTAGGATCGCGAGCAATGAGTTTTTCACGCTTTAATTTTAACCTATGCGTTACTCTTTACAGTACAGAGTAAGATAGACACGTGTGATTTGTCACGCGGAGAAAACCTACGCGCGTAGTTTCCTAATCTTAGGAAAGGATGACCGATTACTCGATAAAACAAAAGATTTATATCTTGTGAAATAATTGTTAGGTAGATTGGTATCTGAACTAAAATTACCTACTCGATAAATTACTTACTCGAAAAATTCACCTACTCGATAGCTGTAAATCGCTAAAATCTCACTGTCTTCCCGTTAATTGGCGAACCATAAAATTCTCCCTCTACGTCGCTTCGGCCACGAAATTTCGCGACACGCGAACCGAGGTAAAAAATGGCGAACATGTGGAAACGCTAGGCTAACTTCTCGGCGATCGGTTGCAAGAAGCGCGGATGGTTGAAGGATAAGGACGGAATCGTCAGCGGTTTGGCGAAAGGGAACGCCGTTGCCGGTCTGATCGAACTCATTAAGCGGCAGCCGACTTTCATTTATGCTCCTCGTTGACAATCGGGCCGGCGTAATGCGGCGCTGTTTTGGAAAGTGGATCGCGTGAGCGCAGGTGGTACCACCGGGACCTCTCTACCTGTCGTACGTGCGCATCCCGAAAGCAATTACGGCCGGATGAGTAAATTTCCAGCGCGATCGTATCTCATTCTCCGCTTAGCGTTCGCTTCTTTCACCTTCTTCCACCTCTTCGCCCTCCCGTCCTCCGTTTCCTCCTCGCCGCGATTCCCAGCTCCTCCTCGCCTCTCTTTCATCATCCTCCACTCCCCTGGGCCGCGTGGTCTTTTTCTCGGGAATTCTGGTTTGGGCGGTCGTAGGAAGTATTGCGACTGGGTGGTCCACCCGGTGGCTGCATTGAGACGTCAGCACCGAAGTAGCCTGGCCGAACCCCTTGGTCCTGGTGTGTGCGTGATCCTCGAAACCGTGCCGGCCTGCTATCCTGCTCAAAGGAACACTGTCCGTTTCGCGTATAAACGCCACGAGGATATCGTGTTCATGGAAGAACATTACTCCCTGCGGTTCGTGCGCCCGGCCTTTCGGCCCGCTCTCGTTGACTCCCTTACGTAATTGGACTCCCGTGTTCCACCCAAGGATCCTCGAGGAACCGCTGCGAGTACTCTTTCAGAGGATCCTTATCCGATGGATTTCACCGAGGACTCAGGAGAATATGGATTCGCGGTGAAGTTTGCGAGAGAAATTGGCAGGGAGGGAGCACGTTCATTTGGCTCGGAGCGGAGTGGAGTGGAGCGGAAACGGATAAACGCGAGGAGAATTTTTAGACGCGCCAAATCATCGGGTATTCCTCGAGCTTTTTACCGCGCGCGTTGCACAACGTGAATCGAGAGGATTCGTGAACGGAGACCGGCGCCGGATTAATTTCCGATCACGATTACACCGTTGCTAGCTGTTGCGTAGAATACAGGCGGGGTCGCGAGGAAATTATTAAACCGCGCGCTTTTGAACGACTGTTCGACTGGTCGGACGCGATCAGGTACGTAATTATAACTCGCGGTACCGATCGGGAACGTGTTACGCCGCGAGTTAAGTAACGCCGACGTCGTGTCAATAAAGCTGTCGTTGCTCATCGCGAAAGAAAATATCGCGGCTAGATTAATCTGATTGGAAATTAGAATCTACCCGGCTGTTCGCGATCACGGTCGATCGCAGCGCGTTGATAAATGTGACGCGATCACTGATAATTGCGACACGCGTAAAGTAGTCTGTTATCGATTACGTTCCGGTACAGCCTGCGTTTCGCGCGGCTGCATATTTCCCCGGTGGAAAAAGTTCAATAGGTAAACTCGTTCCCGTCCTCTCGGCTTCGTTTTGCCTCTTCGCAAATCGGTAATTATATTTTATTCCATCTTATCTGCATCTTAATAATTTGACAGTAGGGGATATATACTGCTCGCTGCGGGCTTTTACTTTCCTTTGTCGCTTTGTCGTTTCGGTTTATGGATTTTCTTGGAAATCGAGAATTTCCGCTGAATTTCTATCGAGGAGGGATACGTTTTTTCTGTGAGCTCAGTGTCTTATTGACGGCATGATCATTAGCGACAGATTTAGTTTTCATATTTGGTGGTACAATTTCGTGTCTCTCAGAATATATCCAATGGAATTTCTTTTGGAAAGGAATATCTTTTCTCTCCGAGCTTATTATTGCATCGTTCTCTCTTAGGATATTTGTCAAAGTCTTGGAGTAATCGCAAATTAATGGCTCCGAGTTCTGGAATAAATATTTCTGATAAGAATGCGTATTTTTTTTTTTTCTTTAAACCTAGTGTCGTATCGACGGTACGGTCATTAGCGACAGATTTAGTTTTCAGATTTGGTGGTACAGTTTCGTCTCTTTTAGAGTATTTTTCAATGGAATTTCTTTAGGAAAGGAATATCTTTTTTCTCCGAGTTTAGTGTCGCATCGTTCTCTCTTAGGGTATTTATTAAAATCATGGAGTAATCGTAAACTAATGGCTCCGAATTTTTGAGTAAATATTTCTAGATAGGGATGCGTTTTTTTTTCTTTAAACTCAGTGTCGTATCGACGGTCCGCTCATTAGCGACAGATTTAGTTTTCATATTTGGTGATACAGTTTCGTCTCTTTCAAAGTATTTTCCAATCGAATTTCTTTTGAAAAGGAATATCTTTTCTCTCCAAGTTTAGTGTCGCATCGTTCTTTCTTAGTTTATTTGTTAAAGTCTCATCTCGTCTCTTCTGCATTCGTATAATAGTTGGTTCGTTAATGGTGGAGTAATCGCAAACTGATGGCTTCGAATTCTTGATCAGAAAAGACTATCTTGTCTTTCTCAAAAAAATAGGATGACTCAGAATTACACACCACCACTATTAGTCACGCTATGGATTCCGATTTAAAGATCGGTAGCAATTCTCGCAGAAGCAGCTGCCAGTTTCAAACGAGATACTCGAAAGACGCGTGCAATCATATACAATTACCTCGGATCGGTTCTAAAATTTATTCGCCGACACGCCTGGTTACCCGGAGCGCAGCCTCGATTACTCAAATTTCCGAGCAATTAGCCGGACAATAAGAGGGAGGGTAAAAAATGCCGCGTCTCCAGTCCGCGTTCCACTTCCCAGCGCACAATTACGGGTTCATCGGCATGAAAGAATCGGTGAAACGGGACGCCTGTTTCTCTCCGCTCTCTTGCCCGTGCCCGTTCGGATTAGGAATTTACGCGAGAAGGATCTACGAGGCCGGTTCCATGTCCGACTTGTCGAACGGGGCAACGACGGCTCTTTGTTCGCGCGAACACGTTGTTCGTTCTCACTTGCAAATAGATTGCCGGGTGTTCGGGGACGAGAGAAGCGTCGCGGGACCGACGAAGGAGAGAAAGACGTGGATGGATCCAGGCCGTTGCACGCCATGGCCGGGCAAGATCAAGATCCACCGGCAATCGTTCGCCGCTCCGGCATACGTTTCGCTCGGCGTGCATGTAGATCAGCCCCGGGTTTAACATATTCCATCCCGTTCGCCGCGTATCGATCCGCCGGCGTTGACACTTCGCGTGAGAATTTCCAATTCGATGCATCTCAAATTCGAGCCGGGCGAACGCGGGGTTAATATCGCTGCTCCGGACTCGAACGCGTTCGCCAGAGAAATCGTAGACGGAGTCGCGTTCGCCGCGAGTTTGCTCCGAGTGAGTTCGCTCGCAGTGAGTTTGCTCGCAGTGAGTTTACTCGCAGTGAGTTTACTCGCAGTGAGTTTACTCGCAGTGAGTTTACTCGCAGTGAGTTTACTCGCAGTGAGTTTGCTCGCACGACGAGTCGAAGTTTTAATACTTTCTACGCCGGCATTTTTTCTGAACTTTAAGACGAGCATCGCGCGGAGATCAGCGGCCGGCTGCGGGAATAAGAGATCGATAGAACGATACGATCGTAAAGATAGGTGATGCGAATTTTTATTAACAACGAATAGGGTGAACGTAAAGCAACGTTGCGGACGTAGGATCGAGATAGAGAGAACGTCGAGGAATATTACAGGCGAGAAATCTAATTAAACCGCGTATCCGGAAAAACTTCATCGCGGAACTTGGAGTTTCAACGTTCGAGGATTTACGAAATAGAGGAGAGAAACTATAAAATCGGAGGAAATTGCTCGGCTAGGATTTCCTAGAAATTCATACAGGTCTGCGTGGACGAGGAGTTTCCTGTGCTTTATAGCGTCGTCGATTTTTATTCCCGGCGATTTCCTCGGTAGACGCAAGTAGGGCGGCCGAGCTACACTTTTTCCGATCTCGATCGGTATCGCAGCCATCGTGGGAAAAGCGGGAATAGGAAATGGTCCGGTTCAGGTGCGCGCGGATCGAAACTGCTTAATATACTGGATCCAGGAGGCATTGATTTGCTCGGCGCACGCTACTGATACCGGCCGCCATCGGGATTTAAATTCTCACAGGAAGACCACTTTCTCCGGAGTCGTTATATTTCCATACAACCGACGTGATTCCAATTTATACTTTTACTTTCGCCCGGCCAATTGTGCGGATTCGCCTTCGCACTCTTTCCGCGCCGCCTCGTATAAATCTCGAGCGTGAGCCGAGCGTTCACGCGCGTTGCAACGCGGGAAGAGCATCGAGACCAAGTGTGCCTGGAATATAAGGTGTTACGTAAGCCATTTGTCCGATACTTTCACCGTGAACGACTTAATTGCAATTGGAACACCTTTTGTTCCCTCGTGGAGCGATTGAAAACCGCCAATTCGCACGGGGAACGGCTCCAGCCGCGAGTTTCCCGTGCGTCGGCGTCGGAATACTGTCAGATCTCACGCGGAGGGTGACTCAGAAATCGTAGAAATATTTCTCAATTTCGCCTACGAACTTTGAACCATCGTTGCATCGAATATCACGTTCCGCAACTTTGTCGAACTCTGTTCTATATGGTAACGCGAGTAAGATTGGAAATAAGCATCCGTCGAACTTCCGAAAAGCAAAGGGGAAAGAGGGAGATAAAGAAAGGAAAGGAAAAATGAAATTCTTCTGCAATGGCGTTGGAAGATCTTGCAAAGATCCATCATCTAGTAAAGAACTTCGAATTACCGTCGCATCGAAAATCGTAGAAATATTTCTTACCACGTTGACGACGGCATCGCACGACGGTTCCATGAGGCGGCGTGACCCACCGATGGGCCACGTTTGTATATCACGTTGACGTCGGTGCTGATATTCAGAGTTTTCTCTGTAAGCCGGCGCCCGAATTCACGGTCTTCTCTCCGGGGCGGCGCAGCGTTAGATTACGTCGTTCAACACGATTTTTACGCGATAATACCCACCAGGTGATGTTTATAGATCTCGACAAGCTAAAACCGAATCTGAAATCAGTTTTTGTCTATCACCCTCAGTTTTTGAGGAAATCGATTTTGCAACAAAATTGCAATTTTTCAACTTTGACTTGCATTTATAACGAAACTACTAAAGTGATTGGATTTCCGTTGGATTCAGTAAATTCCGTGGACTTCAACTAATACATTGATATACTATAGCTTTCCAATATCAATTTGCATATACCTGTAAATGTTAAATAAACCAGTTTTGGTCCTAATTTTGGAATACTTCATTCCATTTTTCTCAAACAGTAGAGGTCTGACGCGAATTCTCACCATCACACGCAATTCTGTGAACATTTTTCCATAAAAAACGTTNAGTAGAGGTCTGACGCGAATTCTCACCATCACACGCAATTCTGTGAACATTTTTCCATAAAAAACGTTCATAGAGTGAATCAGTAAACTTTTCAATTCCGTACAGGAAAAGGAAAAATGCACAACGGAAATAGTTTTAGAACGTAGTGTAAGTTTTAGGCATAAAATATGTTGAGTGCGAGCGGCAATTTCGTCGAACCTTTATTTGTGGTACAGTTAAAATTAATAAAAAATTTCTCTGGCTGCAGCCAAAACGCAAACAGCAACGGGGTGGCTTTATGTGTTTTCAAAATCGGAGCGGCGTTAGATTTTTAAGTTGGCAACACTGAAAACTTTTTTTTTTAGGTTGACAGCACTGGTTTCTTTTTGGGTGGTAACTCTGATTTTTTTTAGGTTGGAAGCCCTGAATTTTTTTTAAGTTGGCAGCCCTGATTTTTTTTCTATTTTTCTGCCTAATTTGTATCAGGATAACATAACATAAACAGGGGGCATCATTCTCGGGGCAATACTTTCGTGGCCTTGACTACAAATTTTTGGCCAATTTGGCGACTTTGTGTCAGGACCATAGAACATGAAAGGAGGTATATCACAGTCAATACTTTTGTCACCGACATGGACAAACCTTTTCCGGCTTCTTGGACAATAGTTTTCCGGCCGCTGGACAATACTTTTGCCATCATTGGACAATAGTTTTGCCGCCATTGGACAATAGTTTTCCGGCCACTGGACAATANATTAGGCAAAAACTTGTGCCGCTATTAGACAATACTTTTGCGGTCTTGGACAATAGTTTTCCGGACACTGGAAACGACTGTTCACGCCTTTGCTCAATACTTTTGCCGCCATTAAGCAAAACTTGTGCCGCTATTACACAATACTTTTGCCGTCTTGGACAATAGTTTTAACACAACTGGACAATACTTTTACTGTCTTTGGCTAATACTTTTGCCGCCGTTGCACAATACTTTTGCGCCACTAGACACTTCTTTTCCCGCCTCTGCTCAATACTTTTGCCGCCATTAGGCAAAACTTGTGCCGCTATTAGACAATAATTTTGGGATCTTGTACTATAGTTTTAACACAACTGGACAATACTTTACCAGCCTTTAACAAATAGTTTTGCCGCCATTGGACAATAATTTTCCAGCCACTGGACAACTGCTTTGCGGTCTTGCACAATACTTTTCCGGCCACTGGACAATTCTGTTCCCGTCTTTGCGCAATTCTTTTGCCGCCATTAGGCAAAAACTTGTGCCGCTATTAGACAATACTTTTGCGGTCTTGGACAATAGTTTTCCGGACACTGGAAACGACTGTTCACGCCTTTGCTCAATACTTTTGCCGCCATTAAGCAAAACTTGTGCCGCTATTACACAATACTTTTGCCGTCTTGGACAATAGTTTTAACACAACTGGACAATACTTTTACTGTCTTTGGCTAATACTTTTGCCGCCGTTGCACAATACTTTTGCGCCACTAGACACTTCTTTTCCCGCCTTTGCTCAATACTTTTGCCGCCATTAGGCAAAACTTGTGCCGCTATTAGACAATAATTTTGGGATCTTGTACTATAGTTTTAACACAACTGGACAATACTTTACCAGCCTTTAACAAATAGTTTTGCCGTCATTGGACAATAATTTTCCAGCCACTGGACAACTGCTTTGCGGTCTTGCACAATACTTTTCCGGCCACTGGACAATTCTGTTCCCGTCTTTGCGCAATTCTTTTGCCGCCATTAGGCAAAAACTTGTGCCGCTATTAGACAATACTTTTGCGGTCTTGGACAATAGTTTTCCGGACACTGGAAACGACTGTTCACGCCTTTGCTCAATACTTTTGCCGCCATTAAGCAAAACTTGTGCCGCTATTACACAATACTTTTGCCGTCTTGGACAATAGTTTTAACACAACT
>NIJG01000002.1:1815446-2034916 GCA_002201625.1 Euglossa dilemma
GCAACCGCAACCGCAACCGCAACCGCAACCCCAACCGCAGACGCAACGACAACCGCAACCGCTAACGCAACAACAACCGCGACCGCAACCGCAAAAACAACCAAACAATGTTCATCCGCAACCGCTGACGCAAAAACATCCGCTACCGCAACAAGAACCAAACAATGTTCAACCGCAACAACAACTGCAACCGCAACAGCAACCGCAACAACAAGCGCTTCCGCAACAGCAACCGCAGACGTAACAATAACCGCAACCGCAAAAACAACCAAACAATGTTCAACTGCAACCGCAACAACAACCAGACAATGTTCAACCGCAACCGCTAACGCAAAAACAACCGCTACCGCAACAACAACCAAACAAGGTTCGACGGCAACCGCTAACGCAACAACCTCCGCTACCGCAGCCGCTGACGCAACAACAGCAGCAACTGCAAAAACAACCAAAAAATGTTCAGCCGCAACCGCTAGCTCAAAAACAACCGCAACCGCAGAGGCAACAACAACCGAAACCGCAAGGACAACCAAACAATATTTGACCGCAACAACAACCATGCAATGTTCAACCGCAACCGCTAACGCAACAACATCCGCTACCGCAACCGCAGTCGCAACAACAACCGCAACCGCAAAAACAACCAAACAATGTTCAACCGCAACAATAACCGAAACCTCAAATGCAACAACAACCGCAACCGCTAACGCAACAACAACCGCTACCGCAACCTCAGACGCAACAACAACCGCACCCGCAAAAACAACCAAACAATGTTCAACCGCAACAACAACCGCTACGGCAGGCATTGCAACAACGGCAACCGCAAAAACAACCGAACAATGTTCAACCGCAAGCACAACGCAACAACAACCAAACAATGTTCAACCGCAACCGCAGACGCAATAACAACCAAGCAATGTTCAACCGCAAACGCAACAACAACAACCGCAACCGCATCGGCAACTGCAACACAGACCTAAAAAAATATTCAGTGCTGCCAACCTAACAAAAGAAAAAAAAAGTCAGTGTAGCCAACCGAAAAAAAAAAAATTAAAAATCGGTGCTGCGAGCCTAAAAAAAACATCAAGGCTCCCAACTTAGAAATCTAACGCCGCGCCGATTTTGAAGACATATAAAGTCATTCCGTTGCTGTTTCTGTTTTGCCTTCAGCCGGAGCATTTTTTATTAATTTATACTGTACCACAAATAAATGTTCGAAGAAATTGTCGCTCACACTCAACATAATTTACGCCTAAAACTTACGCTCTGTTCTAAAATTATTTTCGTTGTACATTTTCTTTTCCTGGGCGGAATGGCAAAGTTTATTGATTCACGCTATGAATGTTTTTTATTTCAAAATGTGATATTTGCGTGTGACGGTGAGAATTCACGTCAGACCTTTACTGTTTGGGAAAAATTGAATAAGGTATTCCATAATTAGGGCCATATCTGGTCCCGACAGGTTTATTTAACATTTACAGGTATATGCAAATTGAGATTGGATAGCTATAGTATATCAATGTATTAGTTGAAGTCCACGGAATTTGCTGAATCCAACGGGAATCCTATCGCTTTAGTAGTTTCGTTATAAATGGAGGTCAAAGTTGAAAAATTGCGATTTTTTTGCAAAATCGATTTCCTCAAAAACGGAGGGTGATAGGCAAAAACTGATTTCAGATTCGGTTTTAGTTGGTCGAGATCTATAAACATCTCCTAGTGGGTATTATCGCGTAAAAATCGTGTTGAACAGCGTAATCTAACGCTGCCCCACCCCAGGGAGCAAACCGTGAATTCGGGCGCCGCCTTACAGAGAAAACTCTGAATATCGGCGCCGGCGTCAACCTGTTAATTTCACCTACGAATCACCGTTGCATCAAATGTCACATATCACAATTTTGTCGATTAATTAAAGATTTGAATTTCTTCCTATCCTAAAATAAAACGCAAATAAGATTGGAAATAAGTGAATAATTCTAGGTCTAATCCAAATTTCCGTACCATGCGTCGAACTGAAATCTCCTACAACTCAAAGGGGAAGAAGGGAGATAAAGAAAGGAAAGTAGAAATTCAATTGTTCCGCGGTGGTCGTTGGAAGATCTAGCAAAGATCCGACGAAGTACCGATTCATTGTCGTTAGGTCGACGACGGGGCACGATTTCATAACCGAACGAGGTACGATGTTGAGAGAAATGGCCATCTAAGTCACTTTATCTCGCGTATAAATATGTTCTCCGCTGGGAAAACGACCCTAATGAACGCCGGCAAGGATTTCGCGTATACCGGTGGAAAGATGGCCGATTGTTGTTACCGGTGAAAGACAAAACAAGGATGGGAGAGGTAACGCGAGTATCACGTGCAACATGCTCGTTGCTTCTGATCCTACTTGCAAACCGCCTCCAGGCATTTTCGAGCGTAACAACACACGAACCGTGCAACGTTTGCTACTCGTGGGAAGATGGAATTGGGTTAATCTTGCGGGGTCGATACGTTTCGGTGGATAAGGGAACTGTCGCGATCAACTCGCCCCGGACATTTGTCAAAGTCCACCGGTCTCCTGCGAACGCTCGTCTGAGAAATCACCCGTGCAACCGCGTCCCTGGAGGACACACGAAAAGCCAGTTCGCGGCGGATGCAAAGCGGAGTAGGATCGCGTACGTGACAAAGCCGAGCTGTGCAACACGGACAATGTCTGCTGGGAATCGTGTGAATTATTTTGGACCTGCCTGTCGCGTCGCGCTCGCGTCTGTGCGAGCCAGGCAACATCTACTTACTATGCGAAGAAAATGTTCGTTCAACTCTCAACTCTCGGTATTGCGATATTTTTGCTAATATTAAATATCTTAAATATTGGATCAATATCAATTAAAAGTAAAGATTCTGTTACCACTAAAATAACACGTCACTGGACCAGAATCATAATTAACCCTTTGCGGACGAGAAACGAAATTAACGATACATCGAGGATATATAAAAAAATTAAAAATAACAAACCGAGGAAAATTTTTTGAAATAAAAGCTACATGCAATATTGATGAAAATGCTAAAATTATTTTTCGCTACATTCCAAGCAGTTTTCGCTCTAAAAAATAAAAATATTTCTATATATATTACGGCATTTGTGCCCAAAAGATTAAAACTTCAAGAATGGCGAAATTATCGAAATAAGAAGTCCAAGAAATTCGGAAAGTTGAAATTTATATTTTCCATGTATTCCAAAAGCAAAATTGTCTCTACTATTCTTATAGAAGATCTATTTCTTAGACTAAAATAGCAATTTCTGCATCTCGACGCGAGAGAAAATAAAGCAAAGAAAATAACCTTCCGGTTCGAAACGGAATATCAAAGCGCATATAGAAATGGCGATAAATCCTGACCTCTGACCATTTTGACATTACCTACGATGCTTACGATGCGCTGCAGCATCTCGCGACAAATTTCGCATGGGAGTAACGGAAAGCTGTGCTTAATGGTAACGGTGGAAACGGGATTATTAGGAGAGGAGAGGATCAATAGCGGATCGGAGGAGCACGAGCAGGATTAGCTGCGGCCACGGACGTTTCATGCCGTTGCATCCACGTTTCGTTTGGCCGACGTGCACCGGGAATACGTGTGGCAACCGCGGTGCCCGCGATATATGGATCACCGTATTATAGCAAGCCGTTACAGCCGCCTTTAACGTGCAAACACGAGACGAGGAGCTCGTGACATTGCACTGTCTATGATAATACGACACGTGAACTCTATAATCTGGTCTACCAGCGCGGGCTATCCCGTGCATACGAGCAATCCGGCTGGCTCCGAGATCTAACTGTGTCATGGATCCACAAGTTTTACGAGATCGTTGTTGCCCCGCACTTGATACTCGAGATGTTCGAATTGAATCGTTCGAACGAGTGTAATAGCCCGGAGGAAATATCCGAACAAACTGGAATCGCTTTGCGTGAAATATGAAACTGCTTCACGCTCCGAGGGAGTAGGATTTTTGACAGGATTCCCTCGGCTCGTGTACACCGACTGTTAACAATAAGCACGAGGGAAACGCGCAGTGTGAATTTATACAGGTTTCTTTTAACCTTTGCGTCGTTCAGCTCGTGCCTGCCAAGTCGTATCGCTTGGCGAATAAAATAACCCGGTAACAAATGTGTATTATCGCGACGATAACGGTAACTGGGAATAATCGAAATTATTCAAGCTAGATAAATCCGAGAGGAACGTAAAGACATCCGCGTACCTCGAAGACATAGTAGAACAACGCGGAGAAGGTTAGAATTAACGGAAGTAACGTGAGTTTTTATTTATGACCATCACCGTAAGATCTATTTTTTATTTATTCGAACGTAATAAGTCAAAGCGTTTAATGATACAGGACTTACGGGAAGATTAATCCTCCTGGCGTCGGATTGCGCATGCTCCTAATTACTTCGTATTCCCATGCCTAAGAAGCAGGCGCATAACTATATTAACACGCTTAACCGCGATTAATTACCGCTATCCTCCGAACGTTCTCTTCCTCTGTTCAGGCTGGGAAACAGCTCGGGACCGAGGCATTCACTTTCAGCTCGAATAACGAGCACCTCGTTATCCAAACACGCGCATTCCATTTTCGTTCCGATATTAAGATAAACGACGGTTCGATCGATCTGTCAACTCCGTGAACCGCGACTAAGCGTTTCCGTTGCGATTTTTCCTCGTCAGAGGGGAACGCACGGTGATCCAGACGTTACGTTCCGAGCGGCGAACGCGGAATACGAAGCGTAATTCTTTAACGTCGATCCCGGGGCTCGCGAGTGAAACAGATATTGCACGGTGGATGAAAAAGGCGTCTACCATGAGAAGGTGGCCGATGGTAGTCTCAAAGAAACT
Source organism: Euglossa dilemma (assembly GCA_002201625.1). Lineage (NCBI taxonomy): Eukaryota > Metazoa > Arthropoda > Insecta > Hymenoptera > Apidae > Euglossa > Euglossa dilemma. The sequence continues at coordinate 1,820,310 of NIJG01000002.1, forward strand.
TTCACAGAGCCGGTATTAATGTCCTCGTGATGCACGGACCACACACGTATCGGTGAAACAACTGCACGTGCATCCTCCGTGTAATGACACGCTATCCGCAACATAGTAGCCCTAATGCAGCGTGACAACCTTCGGCGCGCTATAATTTCAGTAATAACAAGGATTTTCGGCTACAGGGATATTAATTTGCTCCCAGGCCGGCCGCTGAGTCCCGGACTCGGCACTCTGGCCGCCTTCCATGTTCTCTGGTTCGATCACACGAGCGCAAAGTGGCCGGCTGCGATCACCGTGTCGTCCCTTTTCCTCTTTAGAATCGAACCGAGTCTCGTTTTAATTGCGCGAACAGACATTTTGCACGGGGGAATCGGGAAAATAGGTAATTGAAGGTGGAGAAGAGGATGTCACGAAGTTAGACTCGCAGACGGCGAAGTATAATCAGCATGGTGGAATGACTGGTCTGGCAACGAAATTATACCCGACGATTCGATGGCTAGGTTTGGCTAGCGAAATCACGATGTCAGAACGTGTTATCGATCTCTGATGCTAGATCTATCTGCCACTAATTCTACGCTAGGCTTATGGAGACGTAGATCTACTAGTCGTACGCGATGATAATTAAACTCACGTGATGAAAATGAACAGGTACACGACAGCCTTACCTCTGCCAACGTCTTCGCATTTTTACGTAATAACGCGTTCTAGCAGTTGCAAGTGATATACTTCCTGAATCGTGCCTGTAATCACGAGAGTACCCGAGTCAAGTACATTTCGTTCCGGAATAATCGAAATTTCACATCCTTCCTGCCTTGAAAATTCGATCAAATCGCTCCGAAAACGTTATTCATCCTCGAGCATGGTTCTTCGAGTGGAATTACTCGAACAGTTAACGATCCGTTGAAAAGGTTTTGCAATTCTTTCGACCAGAGCCACCCACGAGATCCCAGCACCAAGCCACACGGACTAACAGAAATTACACGCGATGAAGCCGATTCGACGCGAGCTTTATCCCGCAAGCGGGCAAACGAGCGTGAAAATTCACGTCGCCGTAATTCCGTGACTTTTCCCTGGATCCCGGAGCGATCGTCCATTTCATCCTACGCGTCAACTATCCGACGAAGGGTCCCGGTGACAGCCGACACACCTTCAAATTAATTTCCATGGATTTCCGTGGCGCTTGGCCTAGGATAACCGGAGCCGGGGAACGCGATCGTTGCCTCTCTCGGCCGGGAATTAATTGGACACGGCTTTAACTTTACGACTGTCGCTATTATACGGCCTAACGGCGGGCTTAAAGGCAGCCAGCTCCTCTCACGGTACAAGATAGTTAACGATTAATACGATCGGCCGCGTTTACCGGCGCGTGTTTCACACGCCGCCCGGCTGGACGACGCTAATTACGCTATCAAGTAACGCGAGGGAGTCCGCGATAATTGCGTCCAACTCGCCGCTTCAATTGCCATCAATTGTTTTCTCACCAGACGACCCCGCTTTTCCATCCTTCCTTCCACCCGCGCGCCATCTTACCCTCTTACCGCTCCTCACCCGCCATCTTGTTCTCGTCCCGAGCTATCGTTCCGCGTTGCAACGAGATATCTTGACAACGAGGAAGCGCGCGGTGGATTTAGGTTGTAATCGCGAGGAGAATGACGAGGATGCGATGGGAGTTCAGATGGGTGGTGTCTCGACGAGATCCAACGTGACGAATTAGAATTCTGGGACAAACGTGCGCCACGAGACTGGCCGATGATGCCTTGAACCGTTAACTAGCGCTCGTTGATTTCCGAGAATTCTGGGCCAATTTAGAAGATGAAACAGAAGGGTCCCCTATAAGCGTCGCTACGCGCGCATTGTGTACACAGATGGACAACTCGTTCTCGAGGTCCGGCCACGTTGGACTTTCGCTCGTTGTGTGCTTTTTACGAGAATGTTTCGAAAAATGCTGCCGGGGAATATGGAACGGAGGGCTCGATACGTTTGCTTATCTCTCGGCACAGATGTCATTGAAAGAACTAGGCTATCGTTGATTCGACATCTATGCAAATACCATGCGACTGGCTGCTTCCATCTCGGACTCTTTAAGTCTAAACGCAAGCGTATTTGAATACCGCGATAACCCGTCGCTTTGTTGAACGGAGAAAAAGGATAACCTTTGTGAAAATTATCGAATTTTATGCTCAGAAGCCGAAGAGATGTAATTTGGAATAATTAAGATGAGAGAATAATTTTGGAAAACGATTGATCTGTCGCTGTTGCAGACAACGAGTGCAATTTAGTGACAATTAGTCGTTTCGATATTAATTTGTCATAAGAGAAACGGTATATTTCCAGATCGGGTCAATGAGAGTCCATTCGTGACTTTGTTCCGCACCACTGGAGACATACGGTACTTTTAATTCAGAATTGTCTGTATGTAATTTCCTCGTGTTAGCGAATAATTCATAATACGCGTGTGTCTACAACTTTCTCGTTAATGCGTCCATAAAACCGGGGCCCGCGTCGCGAGCGTTTATTTGCATAAACGCATCAAACTTTGCACTTGAAATTACCGTCACGATCTATTTAACACGGCGGGAAAACAGCGTTTCAGAGCTCTCCGATTTCGCGGGTTACGCGAATCAAATTTCCCGGGGTCAATTCAATTTCGCGAGTATCCGGCAAGCGCGACGCAATAATTTTCAGGGACAAAATAAAACAAACTACCGTAACCGCATTTCACGGCCGCATTATATAACCATACCCTTCAACGAAATTTATTACTCTAAAGTGGTTCTAGCGGTACTGTTACATCCAACAGATGTAACGTTAATAATCACTTTTCCGAACGCGGGGCCCGCGTTGCGCAAACACGATTATCGCGGTAAAAAAATTTTGGAATTTAGTCGAAACGAACGCGCAGACTGTTTTACTTTATTCTAGGTTGAAACAGTTGATTAAAATACTATCTTCCTTCGTCTGTAACGATTCGAGCTGACGCAGTAACAACTAGCGCCACCATTCTATTATAACTTCCTTTCGGACCACTTGGAAGAACGATTTTCTATCGCAAACGTTAAATACGAGCTCGAAACGCTACGGTGTAATACATTTAACAATAAACTAGTAATTAACTAGTCATTTAAACTAGTTATTCCTCAAATTCTACATCTTAGCGATGCGAGAACAATCACTAACTCTAGAATCTTGTGTTTTGTCAGCGCATATTTTCTGTCTCTCGTATTCCAGAGACGTATTTGGGCTTAAAACAGTTCTGGTTATACTCCCATTTGATAAATATCATATTTTCCTATCGTTTTCACGAAATCGAATGCACTGTAACCTTTCGAAGACTATAATACTCGTAAAAAGCCCGAATTGTTTCGACACACCGAGCAGCTCGATCGCGTTTCCATGAAAAAATAATTGCAGAAATTGCAACCCCTGGATATCCCGTCATCAGCTGGGCACATTATGACGGACGATCAGCCATAATAATAGAATATTACGAAGAAACGTTCCAATTAACGAGCAAACTCGGACACGACGCACCGGCTAATACGGAGCCGGACTGCAGGCGGTCGTTGGAGTTTGCGCAACACAGGATGCACTAATATGGTTCCAGGGGCCCCGATAGAAAGCGAGATACATACGTTATGAGGCCGTCCAGGCCTCTCTTTGCATACGCGGCCGGCGTGCGGCTTTGCCAGGCAAAAATCGCCGCCGATTCCACGAGAAACCTCTTTTCCGTGGAAGCTTCGTCCTCCGCGCCGAGCCTCGTTTCACGCTCTTCCCTCGCGTCCCGGTTTTACCGTAACTTTCTCGCGGAGCGTGCGGCAAATAAAAATTTGCATAATCGACCGCCGATTAATCGACCACGTTCCCGCGAACATTAATCACCCTTCACGAAATTCCTTTGGCGCCGCGATGAAGGAGTACCTGTTCCCGATCAAACGAAATTGTTTTACTCTTGCCGCTCGATTTTTGCTTCCTCGAGACTCGACCGCGCGATTCGCCGGTTATAAATGACACCGGTGTCGAATTTGGCAAAAAAGAAAGGACACGCAGGCTTGCGGCGACTTTTCCTTTTCTTCTCGCTAATTTTAATCGTTCGTTGCTGCAATGTTATCAAAGAGAATTCGGTTTCTTTCGATGCTCGGTTCTGTTCTATTCGATACGGATACAAACGGATTCTTTGTATCTGTTTAAAACTCGAAGAACGTAGGTGCGAGGTATCGTCGGACATTGTGCTTTATCTCGAGAGGTTCGACGAACGAAAACACGGGTCAGAGGATAAAATTTTTGGTGTTGGTATTACGTCGATCGCGAGTATTTCGACGCGAGTTTCCGTGTCAAAAGGCCTGTCTTCGAGGCGTGTTTATTCAACGTTACCCTTTCGAGCGGCCATCGCTTGATGGACGGAAAAATGGATGCACGGTGGATTACGGCTCGAGTGCTTTCTTAAAAAGTACCTGACCTTTTCCCGAAGCTATGCGCCGTTGTAAAGATGAAATCGGTCCGACATTTCGTGAAGTGTTATTTTTTTCCGGGCGGAGATCGAACGATAAATATTGAACTTCAAGCGTGGACCTCGGCCCGGCGAGTCACGATTTAAAATTCAATCTGTAAAAAATATCTGAAACGCCGCGATCGCCGCGAACATTTGCGAGATCGAGTAAGCGGCGATAGCTTTCATTGTTCGCCGATTCTCCGCTGGTATAAGACACTTCGATGTTCTACAAACTACGTTTTCGAGTTGTACCAGGTACACGAATAAGCGGCGAAGAAAAATATGGAATTCGAGATAAACCAAGGTCGAATATATAGTCGAAAATTATTTAAACATTTAACATGCTTCTTTAAGCATAACACAACGTAATTAATATTAAACTTAACACGATTGAATGACCGATGAATGCAAAAGAAGTAGGAGCTTGAAAAACTGGAATATGGAGAAATTATAAATTCATTATTCGCTTATCGAAAATAAAATGAAACAAAAATAGGCTGTAAAAGCGATACAGATATGTAAATAAGGGATGACAAAATATGAAAGATGCTAATAAGCACAAGATCTTTCTCAGAAGCTCTTCTTCTTTTATTTTTCCATCTACTACTCATTTTACAAATCTTGATAAATATACCGTTAATGATAATTTAAATATCCAACGCTCTGTTTAAAAACGATACAACGCAACGTTATTCCACGATTACTAACCCAAGCCTCTAAATTTCCGTTGCGAAACATTTTCTTTCGCCGAAAGGGAATTTTTTCCCGCAGAATTCATTGTCTGCCTCCCTAAAAGGGAACAAAAAGCGAGAATAAAACTCGCGCGACTCCGTTACGTCGCCGGTATTTCTGCAGCGAGCACCGCAACAGGTATACACTTGGCCCGAAACCCCTGGACCGTTCCGACGCTCTCAACCACACACGGTCCACCCATCGTCCAGAGGGTCCAGATTCCGGCGCTATAAAAAGCCGGAGTCGTCCCACTTTTCTCTAATTCGCGTGAAGAAGGAGTCGCAGAACGGTGCATTATGTGCCCGGAACTGGCACATCAAAGCGTGCCAGGCGTCGGCCACCTTTTCACCCACCGACGCTCCTTTGAGTCCTCTTCAAAGCTCGCGGACCCCGCGAATCAACAGAAATATCATTGTCCAGCGTACCGAGAGGGCGTCGCGTTGAAAGGCAAATTTAACCCTGTCTCGGCGAGGTGGTCGGTTGGCGAGCATCAAAGAGGAAAATCCGGCGGGCGTGGCGCGGAAAGAAGGGCCCGCTAAAAATAGGGAAGCGCGTAAGCGCGGCCCGGCCTGGAGCACAGACAATGCCCGCGACAGAAGACGGAACAGACCGAGCCGACGACAGAACTGTCGTGCGACCAAGTGAACCGAGTCAACGGCCCGCGCCGAGCGGAAGGGGCGGAAACGGCCGGGCCGCGCATAAATAAGCGGCTGGAAACCACAATGCTTTCGCGGGGACGTCGCGTGTGGGCAGAGACGCGCTACGGTACGAGCCTCTTGACCTCAAAATCAATGTGAAACAATTTGACTGACGACCTCTGCTGTGACACGTCGTAAATCACAGCCGCGTCGAAGCGGACGCCGTGCGAGGCGAGCTCGCGTCGCGCCGCCGACCGGGAAATAGCTGAAACCTTCTCCAGGCGAGAGGATTTTTTTCAGATTTCACGCGAGCTCGTGTGCTTCGGTGATAGGCGATGACAGCCTCGTACGAGAACGCGGGCATCTTTTCGACGCGAGAGAATCGTAACTGTCGTCGCGGTGTCGGGCGCCGTAGGCTGGAACATCGAGGAAGTGATCTGTCCGGAGCGACGATTTGAATAGGGTTCGGATAGAGATGAATTTCGGACGAGTAGTAGGAGGTAGAAATAGAGAGAAAGTTGTAGAAATTTGGAGCGTTTGGTTATAAATTGGAGAAATGATCAATGTGGTAGCAGTCGAACGTGGTAAAGTGCGAAGGAGAGTTTATCTAGAAGTTTGTACGTACGTCTGACAATTGTTAACTATTTTCCGTACTTTAACGAGTCTGACTCGTGATGAAGATTTTGGTCTAAACATGATTATCACGAGCCAGGTTCACGAACAAACATAACGTAACATAACGTCGGGCCAAACATAAATGTAACAAGCCAAGCTCGCAGAATGATTCTTTACCAGTAACGAACTTTAAGATATTTATAATATCTATAAAAGTAAAGGGATTAAAGTTTACTTCCTCAAAAGCAGTATCGCGAAAAATTGACTATATTACAGGTATCACAGGTATTTACATTGACACGGAAAGGGGTTAAGACTGAGAAAGTGGAGAAAGATAATGGAAATCGGCTAACTCGAATCTAATACCGCACCACCTAATTATCCTAATTACTATCAACATAAATAGTAATTTTAAACGTAAATGATACTAAATTTTAAAAGAATCTTAGCAATCAACCCCATTATCAATTCAAATTTGATTCATCGGAAACAATATAGAGTGACCAAATTGTATGGGACTCTCTCCATATTACGGTAGTTCAAATTGTCGAGAATAAGCAAAGAGAGAAGAAAAATTCGAAGAAATTTTAAACTCGTACTAGAACAACCCCCAAAACGAAAAGTTGAAGGTGCAACGACCAACGCTATGGGAATTAGATTACAGCCGTGACAAAAGCTATGATAACCGAAATGACTGAATTTTTAAAATATTTTCGCAATCATCCCCATCACAAATTAAAATTTCGTTCATCGGAACCAACCTGGAGTGACCAAATTAAACGAGACTCTCTCCACATCACGATAATTCAATTTATCGAAAATAACCAAAGAGGGTAGAAAAATTGGAAGAAATTTCCAACTCGTTGCATTTTATTTCGTCAAGAACAACCCCCAAAAAGAAAAGTCGAAGGGGCAACGACCAACGGTATGGGAATTAGATTATATCCGTGACAAAAGCGGCCATCTTGTGCCCGAAGTCTCGTTCGTCAGGCCTAAGTGGACGCCCCGAGTATTTCACCCTCGTCTGGCGCGATTATAATCGCCGCGACCGATCGTTGATCGGCGAGCGCGTTCGCGGCGCACCGGCGGCGCGACGCCGACCGTTTCACGACTCGTTGTCCACCGCTCGTTAGGCCGGTCTCGCGATTTACGATTCCACCATGCGAATCGCCCGGGTAACGAAGAAAAAGGGGCGCGGGGAGGATTCCGCTCGGCGGGACGCGATGCGACGCGCGTGGTAAAAGGATCGGCCGTAACGACTGCGAAGCGTCGCTGCGAGGTCGATCCGCGTCGGGCATTATGCTTTCATAAAGGATCACGAGCAGTCGCGACGCGGATGGAAGCGGCTCGCGCGGCGCGTGCACACAAAGCGCGTTGCGTGCGGCCGCGAGGAACGTAATCAGCACCGCGTTAACTCGCGGAATTTAACCTTGCTCGGGAAAAATTGCGCCGATCGAGGTCGCGGTGCGCCACTGTCCCCCGATCGTTCTTGCGCGTTTTTGCTCCGCTGCTCTCAAGCTTTTTTCGCTTTTAAAGAAATTCTCGAGGGAAAAGATTCATCTCGGCCGATTGCGCGAGCTTCGTGGTTCGCGGAACATTTGAAAGGCAAATTGATTTTATTTCGACTATCGTAAGCTGATTTTTACGACCAAGCTTTTTATCCATATCGCGTTATAAAAGATAGGAAAATGGTGGAGAATTTATAAGAGGTGAAAAATTTCAATCGCACGAAATGACGGTGGTAAATCATATATGAATTTGTATTTTTTAAACTGCAATTATAAATTTAACATTGTCGTAATAGACGCTAACTTGCAAATGTTAGAAACGACCAGTAATACGCGATTCAGCGGCAATTCCGGCAAAATTACATAAATAAATTGGCACTTTAGAGAAATGAACAATTCATCGTTGCAATGATATCCGCGAAGAGTCGGCGAGGTGCCATTACGTGGTCGTTCGTTCGACCTGTTTTCCTCTAAACCGCTCGGACCGACGATAATCGCGGACATATCGAGGAGTACACGCGAGCGGAGGTAAAACGCGAAGCGAAAGCTTGGGAATCAAAGCGGATGTTCGCGGCGAACGCGATACCAGCGAACGACGCTGGCCAGGATTGCAACATAATTTGCACAGCGGCTGCATCTGGACGCTGTACGGCGCGAAATTGATACAACGGGCTGCAAAACGTATACACTTGTCGCGAATTGCCACACATGCAAATCGTTACGGCAGTCAGCTTCTAGAGCGGCGTTTATTTTATTCAACGGGGCATAATGCTGGCGACTTTTTCCGATTTCCCCGCGATCACGGCGCGTCGATCACAACGCGGTGTCTGTTCGGTAAGGCCGACACGTTGACACGCATTAGCACAAGGCTCGTCGAGGGATTTTTAGAGCACGATCGGACGGAGCTCGAGTGTCGAGCGTTCTCGCAATAAGCGAAACAATAATTAACTCTGTCGCGTCTCGTTACGCGCCGCGCAACGAGCGGACAGCGAAAGTTCCCGCTCGCGAAAGCTTATCTGACACCTTGGATCTGCGGACAGTGGACTTACGAAACGAGCGAGTGTCATCGTTAGAATTCGTGTCGTTCCCTTTGCGCCGGCCCCGGACTGGTTCCAAGTTTCATGCTCGAATGATCTTGTAACCACTTTTATAACTATGCGAGGTACCTATCTCGCTTCTTTATTTCCTATCGATTACGCTTTAACGATACGAGCAAATGTAAGCGACGGTCACTTCGTGTTCGTGCTGGATCTTTACCGTGTGTAATTAATCAAGTTGCCCCGATGCTCGAGCTGACTATCGATATTACGTTTATAATTTATCTTATTCGTTGCAACCGAGGATTTAAGCTCGTGTTTCATTTTGTAGCCAGATATCTCGCGCTCCGTTATACACGGTGTTCGAAATGTACACATTCGAACCCGCGGTTCAGCCATGTAGTACTCGAGAAGAATGGAAAAATGTCTAATCGAGCTGTAATCGATGCAAAAGTCAACTAGAGGTTTGTCGCAATGGAATTCGGTGACGCGTGTTTCTAGGCAGAAGAGAAATTGCACGTGTTAATCACTCGCGTTAATTAACGCAGCTAGTCGCGAAAGAGTTCGCATAGTGCAAACACATTTTTGCACCTTGTATATATTTATTGCAACGACCTAAAGCTTCTTCTATTTGTGAACGAAAATTTTTCAACAACCTGCTTAGATATTTGTAAATACTTAGACACGTACTTATGAAATTCTTTGACGTTCCATGCGAATACTTTGGATGCATCAAAGCGATAGCGAAATTTGGAAATCGTCGAGGATAAATTACAAGTATTTCGTAATTTATCGAACGACCCGAGGAATTTTAACGAGGGAAACTTAATCGGCCGACGCACGCACACGCGTGCAGCGCTTTTCGCGTTTCACGGCGTCGCGTGAAATATTCGAAATACGAATAGGCGATTGGACGGAAGCCATAAAGAAGAGCGGGGTATTTTCTCGCCGCTTTATCGGTGGAAGAAGAATGTTCCATTCATACTTTTACGCGCCATTTATGGACGCCTCGTGCGCGATATCATTCTTATCAGCACTTCTACGCCGCCTACAATTTAATGCGGCTGTATGCGCATGTAGAGCTATCGGGAAAGGAAAGACAGCGTTGCAAGAAATGCTACCTGCGCGGCAAACAATCGTGAAACTCCTTGTCGACGGGTATTCAATGCCAATCCTGGGGATCCGAATATCGTTCTAATTCTTTGCTCCTTATTTCACGGCGTATTTATCACGGCGTCGTAAAACAATCGGGTATTATCTCCACGGTTATTCCGGCCGTACGAAACGCGTCGAAATTTCAATAAAAGCACACCCTTATGCCAAGGTAACAAAGAATTACTCTACTATTTTTACGAATCAACGGTAATAGAGTTAAAACGCGTGGAAATTCGACGAAGAAATCGATCCTAAAAATAACGAAGAGTAAAGTACCTCGAGGAAAATCTCGAATGAACATCGGTATTACAATTAAACTCTGTTAAACTTGAAATACAAAGTTACGCTTCACGATACTGGATCAGACTAGAAAAACAACTCAACCTCGCCATATCAGAGTGCTTCTGAAATCAGACGTACCATCTTAAGCCATCTTCTAGACTACGAGTCTACTATAATCTAATCCAAACACCTAATACGAAAAGTGTAGAAACTCTAGACAGATTTAATGCAATGAATTTTAATTAAAAACAAAAATCTGGGTAATACATTAATATAATCCAGAAAATGAATGAAACTGGACTCAAAGTTAGCAGAACTCGGGTATTTATTCGTTGATCGAACTTTTCTTCTCTCATAACCGACACGGCGAAGGTATTGCGAAACGGACAGTTGTACCTCGCAATTAATTTGGTTACTCGAACAGGCCTGAACCGTTGTAAATGCAGGTAAACGTTACACGAACGCTTATAGGCGCTTATGATCATCGCGATCGATTACCTCGGGTGTGGTCGGCTGAGAAGTGAAAGTACCGTCGTGACAATAAAGATTGTACATTATTATGCCTACCATCTTTCGCGAAACCATTGTCGACAGTCGAAAGTCGCGCCGGGGAAAAAAACATATCCCCGGCTGTAAATTTCTGCCCGTTCGATACCTGCAACGGCCTCCGCCATTTCTGGTCGCCGAACGGAAATATTTATGCCCTGTTAATCATTCGCCGTTCGAGGCCGAAGGAATCCGTAAAATAACGCCGTGGTAATAACATTATTGACGAATTTATGAAATGCAAACCGTTAACTATCCTGCTGTCGCGCGAATCGCGGACACAATCGAATTCCCTGTCTGTTGGACGCTTGCGAAAGCTTCGCGACCGAGGGTAATGAAATCGGCCAGCTACGGGTTTAATTTAATTTCGTCGAGATTATTCGGTTCGGTATCGTTATTAATGAGGATAATAAATAAAACTTTCTCAAAAGGTTTTACGTCACCGTGGTCGATCGTTATCTTAATTTCTATGGGCGGCGAGCGCCGCTTCGTGAAAATTTGTCAGACACGCGCGCTCTCTCCATCGAGGACAGCCGGAATCGCTAATTACGTGTAAGATACGAAACGTTTCGCTAGCGCCGGTCCATTAATATCGACATCGACAGACACGAACACGGTGGTCCACGAGGGAGGATTTCTCGAGTCCTCGTTAATCACCGTATCAAGAACAAGACAACTTAAGAGAGACTTAGAAAGCGTCCGGTTTCCTCTAATGACGCCGTTCCTACGATTCGCGATTCCGCGAAACTTGTGTTTCTGTGCCTGATCTCCGGATCCGGCTGTGTTAACTATATTTTAACGACGGATAGTGTTGTTCGTTATTCAGGATTTTATTTCCTCTGGATAGAAGTTGTTGCTGGTATTAAACCGTTCGTATCTTACTATTCATTGCGAGTGTCGGGAGTATATTAACTACGGATATATTAATTCTGCTAAATGGAACTGTAAGGAATGTGTTTTTAATTCATTTTATACGTCTTAAAGAATATCTTACCGGATCAAATAGTTCTGCGATAATTATTCTTTACGATATTTTTCTTCATTCTGGGATAATTGTTTCTGTAATAAAAGTTATAATTAGTTTAAATATTGGATAATGGAGGTATTATTTATGTTATATATACTTGTATGTTTTCCAGCGATTCTATAAAGGATAAGATCGCCGAGTACATCGTTGCGCCATCTATCATGAATCAAATGCAACCTATGATGCCTGAATAAGTTTCCTAAACTTTGTTTTATATTTAAATAAATGAAGAACTGTATGGATAAAAATAGCTTTGAAATTAATATTAGCTGTAGATTTTATGTAAAATGTAGCGTTTAATTTTTTAATACCTCTGCGTTACCTGCGTATTCTTCTCCTTACTTTTGAATATCCTGCTAGATGGCACTTGTTTACCTTTAATAAGGCACTTGATTCTGTAATGACGTTGTTTGACATGTAATTTAAATAATAATTTAAATTACTATATAATTATACTTGTACGTAACATATTTTTATGTCGTAAATTAAAATTATGTCTCGAGATTATAATTCCTACGAACTCTTGATATTACTATTAAGATTCACTGCAAAAATAATAAAAATTCTGTAATTTTTATTATTTTCATCGTGTTCTTTTACAATCTAATTTTAATGCGAGTAATTTTATTAAGACATTCAAATACCTACTTTAAGTTTTATTGCGTCAACAACGTGTTTAAAAATGTTACAATACTCTTCTTTTATTTATATTAAACATAAATTTTTACAAATTTCATACATAATACCTGATATAAAAATGTATAATTATTTCTATTCGTTACAAATACTTATTATATCGTTTTTGGTCATGTAAAGCAACCAATTATAAAATTTATTGCATACATTTCTTAGCAAATTTCAAAATTTGTTTCTTGAAATTTTGACGGATATTTTCTTAGACCAATATCAGTCTTTCGTTAAAATATGAAAGTTCTGAACTTTCGAGATGTTCGAGACATACAAGACAATCATATTAATTGTACATTACTGACACTTAAGTATGGTACTTATGTGTTCATGTTGGAAAACGCAATTTTCATAAGCTGCTGTATCTGGTAAGAGGGTGTGAAATTCTTATTAAGAGTATGTAATGTTTAATTGTTAGAGTTTATAACTAAGAGAAAAGCGAAATGAATACGTCACAAAAAGCGGAAGCACAAAAATTACATTGACAAAGAGTTGCGATTATGTTAATCTGCAATTTAAATAGTGTAATTTTGGCTTAGTTTCCCTCCTTCTCATATTGTACTTTTTGTTAATTAAATAAATATAATTATTAATCTAACAAAGAAAAGCTAGAATCGCCTCCGATTACTTTGATTTTCGAATGTTATATAGGACAGAAACTAAAAGATACACATCTTTTTATTTCTGCCTGTTTTCATATCTACATTGAAACAAGAATAAATAAATATTAAAATGGACCAAAATAAAAAAAATATATGTCTTACATTTCGATTCTGTGTAACGTATCTGAAAGTTAAAGAAATCGGAGACGGACATTCAAAAATCCTTGATTGCAAGTGACACCCAATCTACCTGATCCTTATTAAAGTTGAAGAGAATAGTTCATGATATTTATAATACTAGATATGTCAAAATAAATAATCATAACCAAGTTGAACATATAGCAAACGATATTGCTTTCATATGATTTAAATTACTTTAAATAATATTATTTCTCTGAATAAAATCTTTCTCTGAAATAGATATACCTAGTAGATTATAAATGCATCTGTAAGGAAATTGTATCGTACTTTGGTGTCAATTAATGTACTCTATATACTATAGCTACTATTATATAGCTATTTAAGGCCACAGAAGTTCTATGTTTGGAGACTGTAGTTTCTCAAATACTTTGTACATCGACACAGCAACTAACCAACAGTATATCTGAAAACATAATTTATAAGTAATATACAACCAATAAACAGTAGTAAGAAATAAATTATTGTACACATACGTTATATGACATCCAGAGCCAATTACACATTGCTGCAAATGCTGCATCAAGCTAAAAGAATGATATTACATTAATAAAGTACAAGTTTATAGGAAACGTTTATATAATATGATACTTACATAGATGTAATAACCTCCTATGAGCCAAAGTCCAAAAACTAATTGGAACAAACATAGGAAGAACCATAATATAAGCCAGGGGAGTAACCATCCCCTTATTCCTTCTTTTATACCGTATACCATCAAACCTCCTGATATGATTAATAAAACGAAGTAACAGATGAAAAATCCTCCAACAACTTGCATTGCTAAAAAGAACAATTATATTTTAACTAAAATAATAACACTGTTCAATTTTGTACTTACATCCTCTGATATCAGCCTCAAACAGAGGATTATACAATTGAGTTGAGTCACCTCCATTTAATTGGTAACTGATCAGTGTAATGCATATTACACTAATAGTCTGAAACAAACGGAAAGAGATGATAGAACATTAAAATCACGTAAATCATGCTAAAAATAAACATTAAAAAGAAATGTAATGAAAGATATTTAATTGTTTCTATTTAATTAAAAATACATACGATTGTGTAAAAAGCAATAGCTTTACATCCTGTTTTCACATTATTGGTCCACACAAAAGGTGACCAACAAGACTCCAACATGGTTATGGTTATGTTAAAATAAAAATTCTCGTGCAACAACTGTATTCGCGTTCACTACTTGCTAGAGAACGCGAATAGTCCACCTAATAAATACCAACCACTTGTTGTTATTAGCGAATTCAACGCTTGGGCGTCGACACGCATAAGGTCTACCAACACACAAAGTCCATAAACCAGAAAATACCAAGAAACAAATTCGAGGAACATATTTCTCGCCTATATCTCAAATCTCCAAAACTTTCAAAGTCGTCAATTCGAACAAGACATTAATATACTACAAATTGTATTGCAAAGATATTAAAATCAATACCATTAAATAACCTAAATATAGCGATATAACAAAATTTGTCCAGGATATATACAAACGTACAATTTCATCCTGAATGACAATACAACTGAATCAAACGTATTTTTTGCAAGCTTATAAATGGAATGGGAATTCGTATTTTGATATTTTTATCTAATGTTTAATGATTCGCTTAGCGTATCTCGAAGTCACTGATTGGTCACTAGATATATGGACGACGATATATCACATTCAAGTTTACTCACATTTATCGAAGAAAATTGGTGTTCGATGTTAATCTCTCGTTACGATATTCTTAAACCGCAATCACCGTGTTTCAAATAATTAAACTATTTGAAAAATCAATCTCAATACACGGTGCCACGCACGCGTCGGTGAGCATACCGTTAATGGCGCCATGTCGGCGTTCGTATCCCCTCCACTTCTCTCAGAACTGTTATGGCGGTTCTTTCAATATTTAAAAGCAGCCTAACAAGATTTATTCGTTTAATTGCTGTATATATCTTTGAAAAATCGAAATTAAAGCAGCACGAAGTACAAATAATCAGAGTATATCTAATAACTGCCATAAATGTTTATTTTAACACGGAAAACGAATATTCTTTATAATTATTAATTATTAACATTAAAACCACTAGGCGCGCTTAACTTTTTTAAATAATAAAAAAGAACTACATATTTCATTTACATTTTTAAATATATTTAAAATACTTTTACTTTTACAAATACTTTTACAAATGTGAAATTTACGAATACTAAATTCGACATAATTTCTTTAGGTACAATTTTAACATTATAAACGCGCTGAGCGAAAATTTGCGAAAATCCGACGTGATAAAAGAGATTGAAATCTAAAGAATAGGATAATTTGTCACTGGTGTATCTCGAAATACGTTTTAGCGACAAGAACGAATAAAACCCTACGCATCTCGCAATAGGGGATGCTTGGTAATGACGGAAGAATACGATCGTTTAGTAAAGCGTACCTTGACAACGCGAGGAACACATAATATGCAGTTAACATATGCGTATTACCAAGAGTCGAGCATTGTCGGTGATTAACCCGTAGAAAATGTAGTTCAATGGTTTCGAATTACCTGCTTGCGGTTTCCGCGGCGAGCAGCCATTTTGGTACCGCAAATGCAAATAAACCGCCTGAAACCAGATAAGATCTGTGACTGATAATACAGTCGCGAAACAAAACCGATGGCCCTCGAGTGGGCTGCACGTTAAGTCCCATAAACTTGCCTAAATATAACGACGGGTAGCGTTCGCGTGATCGGTTACAAGCCGATACTATTAGCTATGAAACCCATAAAGCAACGAAGTTATAGACGCAGTAACAATGTCGAAAGAACACAGAATCGAGTTGCCGTTTAATTTTCGAAACTCGCGCGAGAGCGAGACGACCGCAAACGCTTATCAAAATACGTAACTCGTCTCGTTTAAGTGGGGCAATTGCAAACAACAACGCATTTGTTGTTTCAAACGATACGTGTTCGTCGGATTCCTCGTTCGGGCATTAATAACGGGATGTCATCAGGCCCGCGATTGAATGGAACGTTGTAGAACTGGCGTTTTAAATTCTTACAGTCATCGAGCACAATAGCATGCCGCGTAATGGACGAGGTATTCTTCTCGAGGCAACCAGACGATCTTAGTATTTCGATTGCGTAACGAAGTATCGTAATTCAATTGTATCAACGCAATTTTATCATTTCAATAAACATCTCCGCCTCTCTTTCGTCGCTCTGTCTCGCGTCTTCGATCAAGTTCAAACGTAGGAAATTACGAGAGGAAAGAGAAGGAAGAACGATTGCGATGGCAACGATCGATGGAAATAGAGAAAAATCGTATCGTTTCGGGGGAAATATCGATGTAATCGAATCGGCCCGAAGAATAACGCGAGAGTAATGGTATCTTCGATCGGAGCCACTGCAACGAGAAGAATTTCTACCATAGTTGGCACTCGATCTGCAAGTACGCGGAACGGCTCGTTATTGTAGGCATATCTAATATCAAGGGGATCGTGGATATTGCATCCATTGCTACTCTCTCGAGGGAAGAAGATCGCTACGTTGCCATACAGGTTACGGGAAGAAAAGATGGATATAACGCCGGTAGTCCTAGAGCGCGTTTCGTAGACTCGAAAAGCTATAAATATGTAAGTATGAATGCGTGCAACCTCCCTCGGGCTGTCGAAAATTCTCCGTTCATCTCCCTTCGATCGATCGTTCCGATGATTTTCTAAGATCGTTCGCCACCATATTGCTTCCCTAGCGATTGCGGAGGGCGTAAAGCGCGATCCGCGCACGATATCTAGGCGGAAAAAGAAACGCCGGCGGAGGATGCCGGCGCGTGGAAATTTATTCGAACTGGTTTGTTCGGGCAGAGTTGGCAAAGGAGCGGAATAAACGGCGAGGCGCGATAAATAGAGGATTACTAAAATTCTTTCGCTCGTTGTACAACCTTGCACGAGAGTGATGCTACACGGTGAAACGAAACGAAGACCTTGGAGGCGTCCGGAGATCCATTCGGCCGGCTCCTTCCGATGTTAGCGAGACACCAGAAGGAAGATTAATGTTTGCCCCGGGAATTATAATGTGACAGTTCATTTGAACGTGGCGTAAGTGTGAATTAGCTTTAAACTGGCTCTCAATTTAGGTGTCGGTCGAAAGCATCGCGCACAACGTTGCCGCCGTTTCCATTCTTCCAGGCAGATCCGCGTGAATGGTGGAAGAGTCTCGTGTCGACGCCGTTACGTAGTTACTAAAGGCAACACCGATAGATTTTCAATGAACAACCGGCACGTGACTTCGCTTAGGGAAAATCGGCGAATCGGAGGATAATAAATTAACGCGTCGCCCGATTGCCACCGGAAGGAGGCACCAGAGGCCCGACAGCCTGCAATTTGAATGTATAACTGGTAATCATTTGCTTACAATGAAGCGTACGTCTAATGCTCGAAACGAAGCTGGAATATTCGAGGAATTCCAAGAGGAATGAAGCGGAGTTTGAATCAATTCCAAGCAGAATGGACGGATCGGAAACAGAAGCATAGGCATAGCCGGCGAAAAGTATCAACAAGTGAAGCTCTCGACGGTGGAAGAAGTAATTTTACCATCGATCTAAACTATTCACTCGTGATTTATCTCCGGCTCCAGTTTCGAGTTTTCGCACGTACAGTCGATAGGGAAATGTTGCTGGCGCTCGTAGGATTAAAATAGTGCTCCGTTCGGAAAATATAAACGCATCAGAGGTAAACGTGGAAAGAAATAAGATCGGTAGTCGGCGTTCAAGCGTTTCTAGAACAAGTAGCATCGAACGGAGCCGAAATTCGAAGGGAAAATAAACCCGACGGCCGAGGTGTACCGAATAAATCGCCGGACTGTAATTAAATTTGCGCACTGGTACTTGGCGTTTCGAGCGGGTTAACACGGCGCGCGTTGCAGGAAAGGAATCGGCGGAACAAAAAGTTGCTGGAACAACTTTGCGTTTCGCGTAGAATGCGCTTCGGGAAAAACCGTGTAATACCGTGCAGCTGATTTAAAATTAAACGCGTGCTACCGAATCGATTCGGGGATCGAATGTTTATCCGGACGCGAGATATCGACGGAAATAGAAACAAACGTGCGCGGATTTTTTCTTTCTCTCTCTCTTCTTTTTTTCATCTTTTCGTTCACCTTCAAATCGATCCTCGCTTCGTAACTCGAATAGAAATACACGTTCGTAGCGTTGTTTTCCAGACGGAAGAACGTTTACGCTCCTCGGCGTACTTGTTCCCGTACGAAGCTATCAGAGTTATCGGAAACGCGATATAGCCGACTCCTTTTGTGCCGACGATTTCGCGTTACTCTACGCTGGCTATTTCGTCCGGTATTATTCCGTGCTCGGCAGTACTTCGCGCGTTGCGAACCCGGTGTGCGATCGTCGATCGGGTAACACCGCGAGGGAATTAAAACTAGCAGGTAAAAACACCGATCCACACGTCGTACCGTCGAGACGCGCTTGAATCCGGGCCCGTTCCCGCCAAAACGGCACCATCGGAGCCGCCTCGGAACGAATACGCGTCGCATACCTCTCGAAATCTTATCTCACGCGAATCCATCGACGCCACGTTTCCGCGATATCGCGAAAAAGTCGGGCCACTCCGAGAAGACACTGGGACTGACGGTGCACAGAGGTCGAAGGAAAATTCCCGGCAACGGAGGACCACGCACTGGCGAGGAAGGAAAAATGCGGATGGAAGAAGAAAAACTTGGGAAAGAGCGTGGTCGGGAAGCCTGGAGAAGGAGGAGGAGGAGAAAATTGCGTCGGTTGCAGACATACGCGTGGAGGACGGTGGCGTCGGAGTTAGGGGAAAGGCGCTATAGAGGTCCCCTCTAGTGAGATTGGGCCCCGTTCGGGTCTCTCTCGCACACTCTCTCACGACGTCGAAGGTTTCCTTCGCACCGGTTCGTGCCGTGGCGGTCCGGCTCGGCTCGTGCACATACGCCATGGTCTCTCGTGTCGAATCGGGCCAGCTTCGTGGTGCCCAGCTGGATCCGTACACCCATTTGTCGGCCTCGAACTCGTCGTCGTCGTCGTCGAGGTACGCGCGGCCCATCCGAACGCCAGAGATCCGTTCTCGATCGGTCTGTCGTCTCGCCTGTGAAACGTGCAGCGTGTCTCGGTGATCTGATGTAACCCTTCTCTCTTTCTCTCTGCCTCCCCCCCTCGGCCTCTCTTTCTCGCTCTGGCACAGTCACTCCTTCTCTTTCCCTGCCGTGAAACCGCATCGGCCGTGTGTATATCGCCTCGATTACACCAGAACGGTTGAGCGTCGCCGAGCGGTCCCAACGTCTGGATCCGTGGAGCGCGCACTTGCTCGTCGTCGTCGTGGTCGTCGATGCCGCTGGCTGTGTTCCCGACCGCCGCCGATTCCACCGATCGTTCCGTCCACGATTCTACCGGCGATTCTGCTAACGACCACGCCACTCCACCGCCGATCCCTGGCTGCTAATTAAACCTGGTGAGCTCGCTGGACACCGCCGGAACCCGACTCGTTCGCGGTCTCGAACCTCCAATCCACACGATCCGCAGACTTTCCACGCAAGATCGTGATCGCTGCCGAGTTTTCACCGCGGAACCCACTTGGATACGGAGTTTGGAAACGCGCACGGTGGCCCATCGACGAATCTCTCGACCGGATTCACGACCCCTCGGTCACGACGGAGTAGTTTTCGGTGACGAAGTCAGGTCGGTGGAACGTTCGGTGTGCTCGGCTGGTTCTCGCGTAGTGCTGGTGCTTGGCCAACGAGATCCGTGATCCTGTGGACGTCGGGTGCACGGTGTTCGTGATACGTGCGTGTGCACGAGCCGAGTTTAGGCTGGTTTTAACGCGGACGAGCGGGATTGAGAGGTTAAGTGGCACGGAGGATGAGGATCGAGGAGCGGTGGTTCGAAATTGAAAGCTTCTCGGAGAAGGAAAGCTCGGAGGTTCGCGACGGGGAAAGCAGACATTTCGTTCTCGGCGATCGGCCAGAGATTCCGTTCTGCGCTCTGGTGCGCCAGCAATTAATCGATTAATCGGCCGTTCCGGCGAGAGAGACGGCCGATTTTCATGACGAAACTGGTTTAAGTGGTTCGCATTAGCATCTTTAATATGCTACTGTTACGGGATACAATTCCGTGTGGAGTAAGTGGACGAGATTAATGTTTCCATTGCGAGACCGGGGGCCCAGGGACGTTCGTCCGGCAAATCGGAGCGTTTCACGGTGTCGTTTCTCCTCGGCTGATAAAACCGATACGCGTGCACTTACGATCGATTAAGATAAAAGTGTGCGCGAAGCGAGCGGAAAGGAGAAATATTTACAAGCGGTCGTGTCGGTGGTCGCGAGCTGCCCGTTTTCACGGCTGTCCAGAGGTTTTCGAGCGTCGATCGCCGGTGATCGATTAACCGGCCAGCCGAAAATCGGCTCGTGGCCCGCGGTGGAAAAAACGCATCGCCGAGTGAAAGTGGTCCCGGGATGGTAGCCGTGTGTGCCGTTGCATTCCGCGCGTTTAATTCCAAGTGCATTCGTGATTAATTAAGAGCGGAGAAAAGCGATCTCGCGCGCTCGAAGAATCGCGAAGAATGCCCCCAGGTTGATATACCAACACGCGCGTGTGTATGTGTGTGTGTGTGTACCTGTGCCGCCGGTGTGTGCCGTTCCGTTCCGCGTGTGTATATCCCGCTGCCGGTGCATAAAAACCAATTCGTGATCTGCTAATCTAGTCACATTGACTTTAAGATTACCTCGCTGAAACTAGTGGTCCGAAACGAGGACGTAGGACATTTCGCCGGCCGTTACGAAGATCTCTGTTTATCGTTGCCGATCTGCGGAACGGGGACTGCTCGTAAACACAATATTATGATAATATTATCTCGCGGCGATAACGCTGCCGCGAACGCGAGCGAACGCCAGCGAAATCTCGAATCTGTCCGCGGCCGTGCAGAAAAGATTTTCGATAAACCGTTCCGATCGCGGCCGCTCACGATCCGGTCGTGGCCGCGCGCCGGTGTCTCTTTCGCCATCGGTCCGATTCGACTCTGAAAGATCGGCTTAGAAAGAGAGCCGGTTCGATCCCAGTCGGAAACGTACGGCCGAGACAGAAGTGGAACATCTAGATTTGTGGAACATTTATTATCGTTATCCGTGGTGCGTTAACTCTCGAGTAATGTGCGGGATCGAGCCACGCCGGCTTAACGATCGTTCGGTAACGACGCGCCGCCTCACGGGTTTAACGGCGAGGAAAATTTTCGTCTCGAGGTGCAACCAGCCGGGATCCTGCCCCGTCCCCGGCATTATCACGTTGCAGAGGTGTCGATGATAATTCCTCCTGCGCCAAACATCATCGGCCCGAGGAACTGCTTGTTATGGATATCTGCGCGGCGATCGAACGGGAATACTTTCTCGAGCGGAATTACGTGGATGGCATCCAGGGAAGCCAAGCTTTCGAACCCTTGCAGGAGTGAGTACACGCTATATCCTTATCGCCGGTTATCAAACGGAAGCGTCGCCGTTGAGAATCTTTCACTCCCACACGCTCGAGCCGATATTTTATCGAGAAACATCCGGTCCGCTTGATCGATTCGATTCGCGTTTACGAATCGCGTTCTCCCGGCTCGGTTACGCGCCTCTAAGAGCGCTTTCCAGCACTTAGGAACGTCTCAATTAAAATAAATCACCTGCTAGAGTTACCCCTGCGAAGTGCAATCCGATCGCGATACATCCTCCCCCCGGAGCCAAACGTTAATCAAGAGGTTGATCGTTGGCCGATCGATTGGCAACAGGAGTCGATCGAGCCAGCCGATCCCGGCAACGGCACACGTTCGCCCAATAAAATCTCATTTTCCGATCTAGCCGAGCCGACCAACGACCGACTATCCCAGCATCTAAGCAAAATACCTCCACCTGTTAAAATCTGCCCGTGTGTAGCGGGATCACGAAGCGTATCCTTCCGTGGAACGAGCACGGCCACGATAACCACGCGAGAAAGCACAATGGAGCACGTTGGGCCCCGCTATTTATGAATATAATGTTCCGATCGTCCTGCGCCGGCTCCGCGGCCCGTTGTTCGAGCGGAAAAGACCGCGGATTTTTAGCGATCGGTGAAAGTCGAAGTTCGCCGGTAATCCCGGCAATGCCGGAAGCCCTGCGCCGCTCCTCATCGCGGTCGTCTCGAAGAAAGAAGTCGAAAGGTAACGCGCATACGAGCACGCGTTTGCAAACTTGTCTCTGAATCGCGCGAAGTCTCAAAAATTTCGGTGGACGACGAGGGTTTGAAATTTGGAAATTTTGGGATCGTGACGGGTCGCTGAAGATATCTGGGAGCCCCGAGATGTTAAATAGGAACGAACACACGCGGAGTCTCGAAAATTTTGGGGGTCGACGCGGGTTTGGAATTTGGAAATTTTTCCTGGGATCGTGACGGATCGCTGAAGATCTCCGGGAATTCCGAGATGTTAAATAGAGTCGAGACACCGAAGATATCCGAGATCCCGAAGATTTCAAGGTGGGACGGGATCCAGAAGATATTTATGTCGAGAAAATATCGGTATTGCGGAATATTTTCGGGATCCCAGGTATCTCTAATTCCTTGGAATCGGGACGGGTCGCTGAAGATATCCGGAATCCATAAGATGTTAAATAGAGTCGGGACACCGAAGATATCAAAGACCTCGAAGATTTCAAGGTGAGACGAGGTCCAGAAGATATCCGAGTTGCGAAAATGTTCGGGATTGCGGAATATTTTCGGGATAGCGAGGTTTTTTAATTCCTTGAGAACGTGACGAGTCGCTGAAGATATCCGTGAACCCCGAAATGTTAAATAGGGACGATACACCGAAGATATCCGAGATCCCGAAGATTTAAAGGTGGGACGGGATCCAGAAAATATCCGAGTTGCAAAAATATTCGGGATCCCGAGGATCTTTACCTCCTTGAGATCGGGATAGGTTGCTGAAGATATCCGGGATCCATAAGATGTTAAATAGGGACGAGACACCGAAGATATCCGAGATCTAGAAGATTTAAAGGTGAGACGGGATCCAGAAGATATCCGAGTCGCGAAAATATTCGGGATTGCGGAATATTTTCGGGATCCCGGGGACCTTTAATTCCTCCTCGTCTTCCCGACGTCTTGGCCCATTACGTTTTACCGAGACGACGAACCGTGACGGGCGCTGGCCGCGTTTTTTCTCCTCGTTTCATAGAGGATCACCGTGGGGACGATAAATCGCGCGAAAGTCGCGTACGAATACCGATCCCCGTGACGATAAAAGAACGCGTACGAGCGTGGAGGAGGGACGAGAAAGTTGAGCCAGGAGAATCGACGCACGTGCCTTTTTCTCGCCCTATTCTCTTCGTTCGAGTGGTAATTAAGGTGAAGCATCGTGGGCACGCGATGTAATGATTATCCCCGAGGTACGTCCGTGTGCTGGCGATGGAATCGTCGGTGGTACTGATTAAGGGGGGATATTGATGTTATAAGCTCGAGATGGATGTTTGATTCGGATCTGTAACGAACGGTGACAAATTGGGCCTGCCTTCGTGTTTGCACGGTGATAGGGGTCAAGCGAGGGAGGGTTAAACGAGGATCGCGGTGCAGCAATAATCGCGATATTTCAACCAAATCGGAGCAGCGAGATTTTTTTTAACCTCTCCGTTGTTAATTATCGAATTATTTTTACCAAGTCGAAAGACTTGCTTCTCCGTTACCTCCGGTACCGTTGAAGTCGCAATCTTCGTTATAGCTAAATGATCGATTCAGTTTTCTAACGATTATTTTCTTCTCTCTGTATGCCAAGAGTTAAGGAAAGAAAGTGTTCTATTGCGCAGTTGTTTCACGATTATTATCGAAATGAAATAGAGAGTATACTTTTCACGATATAATCTATACTTCCCGAGATCCTTCGACTATAGTACATCTTCGTAAAATGGTCCCGTTTACGGCAGAATGAAAGATGGTAGCGATCGAAAGTCAGATACTTTTGTTTTTGATCCGATGGTAATTTTCCCCCAAACTTATCTCGCTTTCCGCGAGCAGAACTTCGAAACTCACCTGTAACGCTTGCCTCGACTTCCGTGCACGACAAGCGTAAATAAGATCAAATTCCTCCGCTCCTGTATGTACATTATTTTCCGTTGTTGCCTCAACGAATGCCACAAGTCGTGTTTTTCGATGATTGTGTTCATTGTTGCGTCACCGAGCGAGGAATTCCGTATGCCAGACCGAGCAATCGGTTTTGGCAGCTGAATCAAGACAGGTGCGGAAATACCCGCGCAAGATTTCCCATTTTTCGTTATCGACTCTCTTTTTCTCTCTCTCTTACCATCGAGTTTCGATGTTTATAGATATCGGTAATTCCATTACCGGCCAATGAAAATCGTAATAGAAATTCCCGCTCCTATAGTGAATTATTTCGCGCTGATCATTAGCACGGTATCCTGTTTAATCGTGCGTGAAGAATCAATTTAACGAAGTCCAGAGTCGCTGGCGCGATCATTTTTTTTCCCTTCCACGTTGGCAGGCTAACGCTCGATGATCTACCAATTACGAATACTTAACCGGCCACGCGGCCTCAAATTTATTTACCCGTGGATAATTCCAATTTTTCATCCGCTACTGGTTCGCCTTCGTTACCGCGCGAACGGGTTGCGTTACGATTTTAGGTTTCCGCGCGGGACGATAATTATTAGAAGGATGCAGAGATAACGTAATCCCGCGACGTTCTTTTAACCCGATTTCGCGTCGCTTTCGGTGGATTATAATTTCGGAATTTATCATCGCGGAGCGCACGAAACGAATATACGTCGGATCTTCGCCGAGCTGCTTATCGAACGCATAAATAGCAAAACGCGTTCGTGATTAACCGTGCTCGCTCCGAATACTCGTCGCGATTATCTCGCGAAATATTCGTTTAGCCAGAAACTGAACGGGCGAGAAAAATCGCGAAGAAAATACACCGAACGGAGGTAAGACGATTAAACTCGGCGTCGCCAGCCTGTTATCGCGATAAACGTAAACGATTCCCCGAGTTATCGACGTGTAATCCCTTACAGCTGCGATTGCTAGTAAGAACGCTTTAGTCAAGAATGTTACTTAAATACCGTGGAATCACGCGAGCAGCGATAGCGATATAAGAAGCAGCGCGTATTCGCGTGGCTTACCTGTTCAGCCTCGGTTAGCTAAACTGACTTTAGCCTAAGCCTGTATCGCATCGTCGACACCCGACAGGACTAATCAAGAAGGATAATTAAGTAGAATGAAATTTTCCAGGGTCGTAGACGCATCTTTAGATACCGTAGTTAAAACTAAAGTCGAAACGAGAGGAAACGAAACGAAGCATCGACTGAACGCGTTCCAGAGGGACATGGTAGGAGTACGGTTTAATAAGAGCTCGTTAGCACGGAGATAGCAAAGATACCGAAATACCATGTCGACAATAACAGCGTGGGGCGTGATTTGCCCTGAGGAGACGAAAAGTCGAGCCTCCGGGAGTCCGGTAAACACGAAAGATGCACGATATCCGGCGTCCCCTCCTCGAGGTGGCGCGGAGGGATGTTCCTGGTCGCGGATGCACTGGCTCTCCAAAAGACGCGACGTATAAATACCACCTCGTTTCGGCCTCCTCTCTCCCCGCGGTCCCGTTCTCCCTCTCTCTTCTGCCTGGTAGCACGGAGTCTATTTAGATAATCTTCCGCTTAGCGGGAGCGGCACTCGGTGCGGCAAGGGAGCCTCTTCTTCGCGGAGGCTTTCACCAAGGTGGCATCATATTCCTGATCCGCGAACCGGCCGCGTTTCTTCGATCCTCTCCACTCTGCTCTCGTCCCGTCTCGTCTCGTCTCCTCTCGTCTCTTTTGTCGTCGTCCTGTTCTCTCGGTGCCAGTGCTCGCCGGAGGTTTTTGGCGAACGCCACGCCCGCGTCCGACGAAGCCCGGCGTCGCGTCTCTGGTGACTCTAAGCGCGTTCGACGACGTGACCTTGAGCCCACAGGCCTCGAGGACATAGGCCGGGGTACCGGTGCTGCTGCGACATCAAGATCTACGACGGGAGAGCAGGGATACTCCGTTGGCTGGGTCGCGGGACGCTGCTTCGTCGCCACGACATGCGGCTCTCTTGATTAATCGGTAAGCGAACCAGTCCGCTTTCCACCATTCCTCGCTGCGTGGGTGATCGTTCCGATGCCGCTTTAATCAAAGATCCTCCATTGCTGGCTCTTTGTTTGCATTGTGCCGAGGTTTTTCCTACGCGCGCGCCTTTAACCCTTCGCGCAAGCCTTTAACCGTTTAGCGCATCTGCCAGATGATCGTGTAGATATAGGTCCGCGTGTGTATTCTCGGCTCCAGCACGAGGAATGTTTGTCGAACGGGAGTCGCTCGTCTAGCCTGCCATCCGCGATTCCTGTCCCGGTACGAATACGTTTTTCCTCGGGCACCGTCCGCGGGTAATTCGGTTGTTCGGCTTTCCTCTTTCTCGGCTAAATCCCGCGGAGGCGACTCCACAGGCCGAAGCTTAGCGATGCTTCCTCGTGATTATCGGGGCAGAAAGGAAAAAAAATATCGTATCTGTTTCAGCCGGGAATTTATCGCCGGCGAGCCGGATCGCGTCAGATAAGGCAGAATCCTCTTCCCAGATCCACGAATAGAGCTGCCGGAGTTTCGTCATCCGCGAAAGCGTCGCGTCTTTCCACCAGCGTTGTGAAAGTCGGTGGGAACGATAAGGGTGATTCCGAGAGGGTTGGAATAATAGCTGGCGGTCGATAAGAGAGGTTGTACCTCGGAGAAATCGGAGATAACGATCGACGGAAGGAGGGAAAGGCACGCGAGACGCTTTATCTCGCGTGTGTTCATTGTTTATCATTGAGCACAATTGCCCGGCTACGTGTGCAGTCGCGCGATCGCGCAGATGTTCGGGACAATTAAAAGTGATTGACGCGAATCTGCGCGATTCTCGAATCGTCGCGACAAATTAGGGCCGTATAGAGGCGAGCTTAGGGGCGAACGGCGGACGTGTTCGTGTTAAGAGGTTGAAACGTGTCCTCTATCTTTAGAAGCGTTTCCCCGAAAAGAGAGGCCCGACAGAAAGAGCTAGAGGGGTTACAAAAGGGTTCGCGTTCTTCGATGGAGCAACACGAGCGTGGCATCGTTTGATCGTTTCATCGAAAAGAGGAAACCGTGGCAGGCAATTAACGCGTCGGAACGTTTATCGGACGAACCAGACGGTTTTCCCGGACTGTTAGATTAGACTCGATATTATTTGTCGTTTATCGTTGTTAATAATTCGCTTTTGATTTACGAGATAATAGATCCGTCCGTTAATTCTTCGCGAGAGTCTTCGATCAATCCGAGTCGACGAATTTTCCGCTTCTTCTGAATCTATAGTTAATCGACAACGCGATAAAAATGATCGTTTTCCCAGTTTACGTGAAAGTCTCACGAGATTCCCATCAATCGCGGAACCAATTTTTCTTGCTCGATCGTATCTTCGAGAAATTCCAGAACGAGTTTTTTTCCCCGCGGCAACTCTATTATTGATTTTTTATTCAGACAGAAAGGTAATTACGCGCGCTTTTCCATTTTCATCCTGCATGCTACGTTAATTATCATCATCTACGCGTATTATACTTAAGCACGCGTTACGGGTTAGCAGCTGCGGCGTTAAGCACCGAATAATATCGTAAAAGGCGGTTAAAAAATGCCCGAGCGTTTTAGTGATCCGTTCAGCTTGCGAGGGAAAGCCTGCAAATATTTGGACGAGATTCGGGATCGGCTCGGGACAGCGGTTCTGGTAAAATCTAAACAGGAAGGCAATCTCGCGAAAGGCAAACGAGACGTCGCCGGCGAAGCGCTTCGTTACGATTCTATTTGCGAGGAATTAACGATCGGATGTGCTTCGAGAAAAGCGTGTTCTAGCGGTGGTTTTCCGACTTATTTATCGGATTTACGGTGGCCAAAGGTGGAAACGTGGTCGCCGAGATGAGGTGAGAAATGGAGAAGGATGAGAAAGAATTTGGCGAAAGATCGGCGGGCTGCGTCCCGACGCGGTGCGGCGCGACAGCTTATCATTTCGCAAATAAACCGAACGACGCTTTTCTGCCACATTGCGATGACAAAGCATCGTGCATGTTTATCGGTTGTTTGCACCGAGACGCGTTGCGTCTCTCGTGCAAACAACGTCGCCGGAACGGAATGCGGTTGCCTCTTTTTCTTCGGCGCTTTCCTTATTCGTATCGCGCCTTCATGTGCCAAGAAAGACTTTTGGTCTTCACCAAAGAGATCGTGGATTAAAATTAGCCGCGAAACTGTCTTCGCTTCGAAGTCTAGCCGCGACTTCGCCTCTTTTCCTTCCTCCTTTTTTCCCCATTTCTTTTTCTTATGAAATCTGACGAATGAAAATAGAAGCTACGACGCTCGTCCCCGGTGCCCGATTAACGATAGCCTTCGTAGAAAAGACCACGGTCGACGGTGTTCTTTTCCCGTGTACCTTCCGCTGCGTGCATTTTTGCTTACCGAACAGTTCTCATTATTCGATTGTCCGGAATGCTCGATTAACCAACGCGGTCGCGACGAATATTTTTCTACGCTCGTCGAAAGGCGAGTTGCCGATTCTTCGCTTGTTTTCTGATAAAATTTAATAGACTTTCTGTGTTAGTCAATCGTAATTATAATTTCAAAAATTTACACTCTACATTTTCTTATTCTTTCATATGAGTCCATTTCTTTTCAGCTCGTACTCGATAGGATGCATTTTAAACGGTATTCTTAATTTCTCTTCATTTATCGAGTAGATACAATTAAAAAAATGGAATATATAAACAGATGTTCGGTTATCTTGTAACGTGTATGTCCCGAGGGAACCGGGTAATCGGAATTGTCCCGTATTGTCCTCGGAATTCTGACGTGGACGCACATCCTCGGACGGTACCCCTTTGAGAGAGGCCACGCGACAAAATACGGGTCCGCGACCCGCCGATATTCGCGTCACGTCCGTTGTCTTTCGAATTCTTCGTATATTTTCCGCGTGCCAGGCCGCGAGACCGCTCTCCTCCGCTCGATCGTTGAATCATCCAAATCCGGCGTTCGGATTCCCGGCGAAAATCACGGCAGGCAGAGTGCCAATAAACGGCAAGAGTGCCACCTGCGCGCGAGTGGCTTTACTCGGAATCGAATCTATTTCGCGAATTTTTCCTCGATTAATCCGACGGCCCGAGCGAGCTCTATTTCGCGAGAACTAGCTCTAGATGCCTAGCTCGTCCGACGCTTTGATGTACTTTCGCGGAAGGTATGCTTTTGAAGACTCAACCCTACGGATGCTCGCGAACTTATTCCTCCTTGAAATTAAACGACACGTATGGAGGTTTAACGCGATCGTAACGTTAACGCTCGTCTAGGCCTCGAAAATACTTCCGAAAAGAAATTAATCGACTTTCTTAATGCTCTATTTTTATTTCGATTGTCACTGTTCTATCGAAACGGTGATAAATTATATAAATAATGATCATCGTGTAATTAATCCACCATGGGAGGGTTAATTTGACACTAAAAAGTGGTTCTTCTTTATCTCAAACCACCCCTAAATGTGAGACAAATTCTTCCAGCGAATAATCGCTTTCTTCGCGAATGAAAGAAGCGATTCTCCGTATTTCTCATCGAGCACTGCAGGTGCAACGGATTTCCGTTACGAGCCCAGCGAAACCACCCCTTTGCGAGCCCGAGTGTACAAGATGCTGGAAATTCCTCGGCGCCGGGTCGCGTTGCGAATTTAATTAATTCGCGAGTGCCGCGATACCGACGCCACGCGCCGACGTGGCCTGAGATGAAAAGTTCTGGGAAGACTGGAGGACGCGCGGCGGAATTCGAGAATATCGCGGGTGCCGGCTGTTCGGGGAACGAAAAGAAAGCGAAAGAAAACGCCCTCGGGTATCCTGCCGCGCACCAGGCGTCTTCGGCTTCCTCGACTTCTTTTTATTCACCTCGCCGCGACCCTGGCACAAGTTCAATTCGTTCCGGCCAATTGGACGCGGGACTGTGCGAAAGAGACGCCGCTTTCCGTGGACCAATCGACCATTTTCTCCGGACGGAATGCATCGGCCGGTTCGCGGCCTCGCAACCAGACGCCTCCTAGGGAAATTTGCATTTTCAATGCTGGAATTCTCGCGAAAGCTTCCGCTCCGGCGAACACGTGTCCACCGTCTTCTTTTTATCATCGACGATGGCTCGTCGTCGGATATTCGGCGCCGGCCTGTGCCCGTTTCGTCATGGCGGCCAGGTGTCATGGATACTCCTCGCTGGCACAATTGGAAAGGTGGAGATTCCTCGGGTAAAAGTAAGTCGAAAATATAGAATGAACGTTTTCCATGTGGAGCCTCCTCCTGTTCTCGAGGAAATCGAGTTTGAATATTCATTAAGTACACGTGCACTTAAGTGGTCACAGTCTGCTTGGCTTAGCCGATCTGGATGCCAGTACCTGGCATTTGGAACAGCTTCGACAGAGCTGGGTAGCTTCGAATAATAACTTTTCGTATTTATTTATTCCTCGACCAGCAACCGGCACTGGTTCTTCGATGCACGCGCGATATATACGAATAAATTAGCAACGATGACGAGGGAGAAGATTTTGGAGATTGTTTCGAATATTTTGTAATCATCTGACTCCTCTCTACGATGGAGTAAAGAATCGTGAGATAAGATGGACGATATTATTATATATTTCGAGGAATAATTCGAAATGATAATTAAAAGAATCTCAGAAATTTTCGATCCCGGCGTTGTTCATCCTTATTCGTGATATATGTATGGGAAGAAGACGCGTGAAATTAAAATACCTGCAGTAGCTGAATCGACTTGGATCGTTTCATGATTTTTTTCTTTCATCGTTTTCATGATCAGCCATATTTTCGAGGTATCGAGTGATTCGTATAGGGATAACGGGGTGTTGGAGGCGCGAATCGCGAGAGAAAATTGGCTAACTCGGAGAGAAAATTGACTCTTTCGATCCGGCGAATCGGCTTTCGCGCGCAACAATAATATCATTGATGGTGAACTTTATCGGGATTCGGTGGAATCGAGGTTCAACATCCGTTATCGGGAACGGCGATGCTCGTGGTTCGACGAAATAACTCACTGCGGGAATTGAATGTCACTCGATCACTGCTATCTGACAGAAAACGCATTAGATGAAAATCGAATAGGCTCGCTAGGATTTACGGTGCATCGAAATAATATTTCTCGTTAATCCCAACCTGTTCCGCGGCCGTTCATAAATTCTGCCATGCCTCGTCCAACCCCGGCGGTAATTTGCATACGCGAAAAAGAACGCCGTTTTTTGTGGTACAAATAATGCGAGGGAAATGATTTTTATCGTCGTATAAATCTGACCGTCCCGTTCAACGCAACACGCGGTCTGCGTGATAGAAATAAAGCCGGTCGGAACGATGCGATCATCGTTGCTTTTTCGCGATAATAAAACGCCGTAACTCAAAACGTTCGAAAAA
Organism: Euglossa dilemma; assembly: GCA_002201625.1. NCBI lineage: Eukaryota > Metazoa > Arthropoda > Insecta > Hymenoptera > Apidae > Euglossa > Euglossa dilemma. The sequence goes on from NIJG01000002.1 coordinate 1,852,290, forward strand.
ACAATGTCTCGTTGCTTTATGCGTAAACGAGCCTGATGCACTCGACAGCCAAGAGTCTATTCGTTAAGCACGATTTATAATCCCCTATTATTATTTGGCAATGGATGATGGACTCTTAATGCCTCTTTACCGAGAACGCGCACAGGCCACTTCGACTTCCGATATAGTTAGCCTTCGGCATTCGGAAATAGAAAAGACATACACGGGTATTTATAAACGCTCGATATTTCCAACCATAAAGCCTCCATCCCGATACCATTTCGGCTGAGAACTCAGTTTTTCGTGGATCGTATAGTTGCGAGTACAGAGATCCTTCAAGCATCGATAAAAGGAACGTTGATTACCCGAGTGACGACTTCGCCGGATTTCGAATCTTCATTCGTTTCCAAGTTACTCGAAAAATACCGAAAATCGTAGACCACGTTACTGTCTTACAGGAAATTAAATTTATAAACTGTAGATATACGAAAACCTGGCGTTTATTTTTAATTTCTAGTCGATTCGCGATGTATTTGAGAACTCGGTTCGATACGAAACGTTACGAATCGTCGGTACTTCAGCGTATTTAAACGTTAGGTATTCTTAATTTTCAAGTCGTTCCTTACACGTGCCTCGAGATCCAGCGAATAAATCTGAATTCGAACGAGCTGAACGGAATTCGAGTCGTTCGGAACCGTCGGTATTCGGGATTTTCAATTTGCTCGCCGATTGCTCGTTTATCCATGAACGAACCATTATTATCGACAACAATTTCCGGTCTGCCGTGATTAATTTGTACGTTCGAATCGCGATGTTTGCTTCGCCGAATATAATAATAAATCCGCGCCGGATAGTTTATGCGAGGACACACATTCGTGCGGTTATCGATGCGCGAATTTCTGCAAAATTCCTGTTATTTCCATCGCGGCTATCTAGACGGTTTCCTGTTGCGATATTACCAGGCCAAAGAGTACAATTCCGTCGCTCTTTACAGTTAAATGCTGCTACCATTTTTGGCCGAGCTTAAATGCTTTCCTTTTCCGTACAGAAATCCCCAGTGTCGCCTAAATCGGATGTAACGGTGCGATGACGTCAATTTCCGATTGACATTAGTCATATATCGAGCCAAACGTAGATGAACTTTATGTTCGCTTACCTTCTACGAAACATTCCTCTCTTACGAACGTGTATTCCCGATTAACCTTAAATCTGCTGCTTGAAAACTCGAAGAAAATGGAATAAAAGTAAATAGAAAAATAGCGACGATATTGTACGTCGAATTTTTAATCGAAAATTAAGAAATCAGGATATGGTAGGTTCGCTATTAAATTGCAAGAAAATTACTAACTTTTGGTACAAGATTTCCATTTAGTAAAAGAATAATTGGTTCCCTATGTGGACAAAGATGAAATTACGCGCGATAGATTCCGAATATTAATCGAATTAAAATGATCACAACACGTGACACACGAGTGTGGACATAAATAAGCAAGTACACCCATAAAATTCTCTACAATTCCCTATCCTTAGAGATACCTTCCTCTGTTCCCCGGAAAATCGTATTCACGAGAGCGTGCGTCGAAACGGAGAAGAGAATTGGCACGATTCACGGTACGTTCGTCACGTCGAAGCGAATAATCGATATCTAACGATATTCAGAGATGTATGAATTATTACACGCTTTACCAGGCCCGATACAACAGCCTTCGAGCTTTATTTCTGCTTCAAGGATAGAAAGAAACGGCCGCCGAAATCGTAGGCAGGGCGTCGGGAAAAATCGTCGCGATTCTGAGACCCGGGCCCCGGAATACGCTTAAACGTCCACGTTCTCGTCACCGTCGTTTTCGCGAGTTTAAAATTCGAAATGGAAAGAAGAGATCCGATCGAATTGCCAGGCTCGTGCGAACTCGCGCACCCACGTACGCACGCACGCACGCACGGCGATCGCTTCTTGAATTCCTGCGAACGTTCGCGCATTCCCTGATAACCGTGGAGAACGATTTCATTTATTTACGCCGCGTCGCCGCTGCTCAATGAAATTCCCGTGGATTCGCGAGAAAGTTCCATTAAAGTTACTCGAAGGCTTAACCGTGTACGCACGCCGCGAAAGCATCGGGGATAGTTCCGTGAATCAACTGTGATCCGTGAGAAACGGAGCTGTTTTACGAGTGCTTGATTTGCGAACAAAGAGGCGAGCTAAGCCTGGGGTATTATCGAAATTACTCGTGTTTCGTTCTGCCGTGTTTAATTTACGATAGCACCGACTAAAGAGGACGATAAGCGGGCCGGAGTAGTCGGTAACATTAGCGAAATCGTGTTCCGTGTAGCGCTATAAATTCGAGGAGAGCGAAGACGAGGAGAGTGATTCATGGGATCGCTTTTCGGTGAAAAGCTTCGATGAAAAACCGATGTTATTTTTATTGAGATACACACCGTTCGCGTTTCGCGCGTATAGTTATTCGGGAATACCCGAAAACGCTTGCGCGCCGTGAAATACGGCAGAGTAAATTTTAAGTGTCGCTATTTCTTTCTTCCTCCCTTCGGTTTGATTAGTTAAATAAGCAGCGATTCTCCTCCGCTTTCCTCTCGGTCCAGAAGAAAAGAACGATTTTTTCCGCCGAGTTTATGGACCAATTATTTTCCCCGGGCAATTTGCTGTAATAAAGCGGAGCAAAAATTTTTATAACTCTGCATTACCCGCTTGTTTATCGTCGGATATCTTTTATCAGAAAATTTCCGGCGAGAATATTAGCAACGAGGATCGAAGACGATCGAATATTTCCAGCAACGTGATTCCAGCCGGAAAACCGAGCTCGTCGGAAAGTCTACTTTTCTCCTCGCGGTACCGGGAAAAGAGAAAAAAATTGGAAAGAAACGAAGAGAAAGAAAGGAAGAAAGAAAAATACACGTCGAACGTCAAGCGCCGCGGCGAAATTTATACTCGCCTCCTCTGTCGAATCGGACGGTAAAGCCGTGACGGCGTATTTACTCAAAACACAATTTAGGTTTACCTTACGTCATAACGCGGTCCGTGAGTTCATAAAGCCCGACGGAAAAGCACCATAATAAGATCATTGCCAGCACAAACTCTCTATTAAAATAACAAAGACCTTGGTTGTTAACCTAGCGAACAAGTGCAGGGAGGGAAGGGAAGCGGAAAGAAAAAGAAGAGAAAAGAACGAAGAAAAGCGAGATATAAAGGAAACTAGTGAAGAGGAGGAGAAAAACCTAGGGGGGTGAAAAGGGGGGAAGGAAAAAAGGAAATATATATAGTCGCTAAGTAATACGTTTAACGTACCCTACCTGTGCTCTGCTCGAAGGATGAAACGTAATTTGTTGCCTGGTATCTGTGTGCAGGGTGAAGGGAGGATGAAGAATGCCCCGCGTCGGTGGAGACGGGGGTGGCGGGCCGGAGAAGGCAGGAGGAAGTGGATTCGGAGGATGGCTTGGGGGTGCAGCAAGAGCCATGACAGGGGGAAGTGTCGGCGGTGGTTACGTGGTTCTAGGTGGTACCAGATACGGTCTCAGACTTTCTCAGGTAAGAGGCTTGTTTTAATACCCCGTTCCTTTATTTCCAACACGTTATAACCGGAACTTCCGAGTTTATTATTACCTGCAATGCTCTTTGACAGCTCTGCCTTCGCGGAATCTGCTCCGAATGCTTATCGATGGTAATTCATTCCGCGTTTCCATGGAATTATGATTGTCTTATATTTTATTTCACGATATTTATTAGCTTTCAGAGCACTCTTTGTTCAAAGAATTTTCTCGTGGTGAACAACGCAATTCGAAGCTTTACTTATACCTTTGTATCCTCGCTAACGCTTTTAACAATGAAACGAAAAAAGTAAAGCACGTGTTTGGGTTCGGTTATCGAGTTACTCCGAGTATAGTTATTCTTAATATATTTATCGTTTCGTATTTGTTATTTAAGTTATGGTATTAAAACGAATGGCGATTGACACTCGAGTGTAAGGAGTTAAATCGGCGAATAGCGAATAGCGATCGATACGAAATTAGGGGATGAATAATTCGCCAGCCTTTGAAGATTCAAGGAATAGGTAGCAATATATGACGCGTTTTTTATTTTGATGCAATTGCTTTATCCTTTAGTTTTCAAGCTCTGGACAATAAACGTTTCGTTTGACACGAAGCTTTCGAGCGTGGTTATAATTACCCGGATAGTTGCGCAATTGCTCGTTGCATCTCTATCGAGGAATCCATCTGAACGTGTTCTCACGCAAAGTGTGACGTTCGGACTCTCTATCGTGGTCGACTTTTAAAAAGAACAGAGAGTCACCGGGGCGCATGTACACGTGTATCCTTTATTACGAATCGCATTCCTCGGGGCCGAATACGATCCAAAAAGCGTGCCGTTGCTCGAACTGCGTCACCAGAGAGGGTCGAGGAGCCGGGGGTAAACAAAGTTTTTGAAATTTCACGGTGCCGTTGCCAGCGGGATTTTATTGGTTAAGCGGAACGTATCCCGCAAAGACGACGCAGCGTCCAGCCAAATAAGAATCCAAACTCCGTTGGCTTGTGTCGTGACGACCTTCGACGGATTCGCGACAGAGAAGAGACGTTTTCGCGGCGGGCAAAATGAAGACGTCGGAAATCCTAAATATAGAGGCGATCGCGCAAATAGAATGCCGCCAGTCAGTGACACGGCCCGATCTCGAGCCATCCCCCTTTATTCCTTCTTTCTTCCTCTTCCTATTTTTTCCCTGTCGCCCGTCCTCCTTCGGGCCCGAATAATATCCACGTTGACATCATACGCACACGTAGCGGCGACGTGAAAATCTCGTGCGACACCAACCGGCCGAGCCCGCCAACCTCTGCCAAGTCCTTCGATCACGACAAATCACCGCGAATACGTCGCTCGATCGGGAGCCGATGATCCGAAGAATTCGCCAGAAATTTTACCCATCTCTAAGACTCCTTGGTCTTCCTCGAAATCGACGGAGATCTTCTTTTGCGTTTCTTCGTCGCTACTAGGTTTCCCGATTCGACAGTCTTCCCTTCCTACTTTTCCTGTTGTTATTTAGATTCTTAGGGTCCGTAATTTTTAATTTGCGGTCTTATTGTTTTGTTGATCAGTAACACGAAATTTTCCCGATTTTTGATGAATAAATTAAAGTGACGGAGGAATGTGGAACGCGATATTTGACTCTTCCGATAGCTGTGATCTGTTTTAAGATAATTTTAAACACCGAGATCTCGAGGAAGATAAAATTTCTTCCGATAGTTTTCTCTTCCTACTTTTCCTACCGTTATTTGCATTCTTAGGATCTTTAATTTTTAATTTCTGGTCCTAGTTATCGCCAATCAATAGTACGAAATTTTTCCGGTTTTTTGATAAATAATGTAAAGCGATAGAGGAATATAGAACGCGATATTTGACTCTTTCGATAGTTGTGATCTGTCCTCCGATAATTTTGAAAACTGCAATCCATCGAGATCTCGGGGAAAGTAAAATTTCTAGTCTTAATTTTTCGCCGATTAGTGGCGCGAAATTTTCTCGAATTTTGATCAATAAATTAGGTAACGGAGGAATGTGGAATACGATATCTGACTCTTCCGATAGCTGTGATCTATCCTCCGATAATTTTAAACACCGAGATCTCGAGGAAGGTAAAATTCCTTCCGACAGTCTTCTCTTCCAACTTTCCCACCGTTATTTGCATTCTATGTTCCCTAATTTTTAATTTCCGGCTTTAACTTTTCGCCTCTTCGATTAGTGGCGTGAAATTTTTCCGATTTTCGATGAATAAACTAGAATAACGGAGGAATGTGGAACGCGATATTCGACTCTTCCGATAACTGTGCCCTATCCTCCGATAATTTCAGACACCGAGATCTCGACGGAGATAAAATCTCTTTCACCGAGCATTTCCGGTTACTCGAGCAAGCTTAAATCCCTCGGAGCACCTCGGACGGGGTTTAAATTCGCGGTTTAAATTCGAGAAATCGGCTTAATCGGATAATTCGGGTACGCGGAATAGGTAGGAATATAGAAGACGCGTATTGGTAGCTAGGTGGTACAATCCGAGTAATCTTCTCCGTTCGGGTACGTGATTATGGAATAAATACAGTTCTCTTACGGAGTTATTGCGACACGGAGCGCGGGTATTTCGTTATCCTCCTCTTTTTAGTATGTCCTCGTAGTGTATCGCTTTCAGGCGTCGCGGCGTAAAATGTCAGAGTAAAGATCGAAGCGGACGTTTCGGGAGGTATCTCGCTATCTCGAGAGGATTTCCAGAAAGGAGATTAGACGGTTCTACTTTCCAGCGTACATCGCGTCGCATACACAAGAGTCAGAGATCTATTTCAGAGTAGTTTATCTCCGGCCGGTTCGTGGGAAGAAACAGCGTCACCTTGCCGCAACGCCATTGTCTCCTTTCCTATCCTCTTTGCCACGATCGTTCTCGCATACGTATCAGTGGTGCCGCATAAAATGACGCGAATAATCATTACCGAGTGTCGCCGACAGCCTCGAGACTTTGAAACGTTTCGACGAAAGCTGCCTCTCGTTCTCTCAGGCACAGATTAACCGTGCTCGAAAGAACGACACTTCAATTTCCCGGGACTTAACCCGCGAGTAATGACGAGAGCTGGGATAATTAAAAAATTGTAATTCGACGGATAAAAAACGAGAAGCTTATCCTCACCGAGGTTCTTTCGCCGGGCCCGATGAAAATGTACATTTGCAACTAGGTGAAAATGTAAATTGTAAAAAAAAGATTGAAATTAGGTGTTCCCTCGTAGGTAAGGACAAGGTGAAATTACCTTGTACAAGCAGGTTCTACTTCCTACGTTTCGTTTTACGCGGTATCACAAGAAGCAGTCTTTGAGTCTCTTTATATACGAAGCCACTTCATAGGCTTTACGGTCCCATTTGTTCCGCTGCTTTCGTGCTGTATTAAACAAAGGAGTACAAGTACGTGTTCCGATCTACATACACGCGCCGAGAGGCCGCGTTTTTTCCACGCCGAGGCTCGTACATTCTCGATAAAACGCTATTATTTTCGATTTTCCAACGCCCGCTCTTTTTTCGCGAACAATATTCGCGGATAGAATAATCGTGCTTTGTTACTCTTGTTCGGAGCGAGGGGAAAAGAAAACGCGAGGCATTCGTTAATCGGGAAGGAAATTTCGCGCGTCGCGATAATCCGACATACGCGTACCCGATTTCCTGCTGATTGTATGGAGTGTAACACGACAATCTAAAGCTTCAGCAGTTTTACCGAGTTTACACATGTTCCTAACAAAACTATCGTAGCAGTAGTCGCGATAGCGACAGCGACTCGGAGTGGTCGAGTGTATAATTTAGTCCTCCTTTGAATTTCAATTTATCACACGTGGAACGTAATTTCTGTAAGTATCATTATTTATGAAACGAGTTTCCTTGACGCGAGGTGATGAAAAAAAGAACCGAAAGAAACTTTGGAGCAGTTCTTCTGACATTTTCTACAGGAAGCCGGCGCCTCGGCGCGCGTAAAAAACATTCTATATATAAACATATTTATTTATTTATTTTTCAGCCATCCCGATCTCTCGAGGAGCGAGCTCGATTTGCCATATGTTAACGCTTATTCTTTCAATCCCGTTCGTATTTTCTTCGGTTTCCGTTCGAATCGCTAGCCAACCTCTATTCCCGCTACTTATTTCTTTCGTTCTCCACACTTTGCCCGCTTTTTCTCCCCTCCTTCCTCTGATTCACCGGCCATTGAAATATCGAAGATACGGAAAACACGATTTTCCCGGTGGAATAAAAATCACGGAGAAGCGAAACACACGATTCGAGCGCGGAATGCGACGGAATTGTATCACACTTACACATAGACAGACGAAGATAAATAGTGGAAAGGACGGGAGAATAAAAATGAAAGAAACGGAGTGGTTTGTTTGTAGGAAAGCTTGCCGCCATCGAACTCGCGGGAAGAATCGCAGGAGAGACGTCGCAAGAGGAGCTCCCGGGAGAGCGACTCTCGCGAGAGACTGACCGAGAAGTGTGCGGAAAACGCGGCGCTGGATCTGAGCTCGAGCATCGCCGACTGCTGTTGCATCGGTCCACGTTCCCGTCTCCCGTTGCCGAGGATCCCGCCGTCCTCGGCAACCGGCACATCTTCGTCGTCGGCGTATCCGTCGTCGTCGACGTGCGGCACAGGCGGCGGAGGTGGTGTAGGTGGAGTTGGAGGTGGCGGTGGAGGTGCTGCTGGTGGACAGGCTCCTTTTCCTGGGCCTCCCACGTCTTCCAACAGCCGTGTTGCCGGCGTGGAACAGCCGGCGACGCTGACGACGCCAACGACGTCGGCGCAACCGTTGGTGAACTCTAATAATAACCGAGGGATGCTGCAAACGTCGGTGGGGAACAGCACTGGCCAGCACCATCAAGCACAATCGTCCGCGGCTCTAACGGCGGCGGTACCGTCGTCTTCGTCGCCATCCACATCGTTCAACACGTCCACCGCCGTCCCGACGCTGCAGTCCGTCTCGGTGCCGCGCCAGCTAGCACAGTGGACCAAGCATCAGACGCTGAAGCTGCAGGTATTTCTTCCGATCTTACATCGTCCTTGGTTTAATCTAGTCTTGGTCTAGTCTAGTCTAATCGGTTTATCTGGCGAACACTATAAGATCGGGAATCGATGGAGATTTTTCTCGATTGTAATAGGTTTACGCGCGTAGATAGTAGTTGCTTCGGTTCGGATGAGAAGCAGAGATTTCGGTTGGTTCTGGAGGATATTTTTGGGGATCCGTGGCCGGTGAAACGCTACAGAGGCTGTAGAAAAACTGTTGTGATTTCGTAAGAGTGAGCTGGTTCGTAGGAATTTGGGACGAAGTGTCTTCGACCTGGGAGGACGCTTTGTGTCAAAGCTCGAGAGGTGGCTTACAAGTGGTAGAGGTGTAGTATTTTTAATGGCTGGAGATGGGGGTCGGTGAGGAAGGTCTCGCGAGGATTGATTATTATTTATTTCCTTCCATTTCTCTTTTATCTATATCCGTCTCGTGGAACGCCACCGTTTCTCCTCTTTTTCTTTTTTTTTCTTCTTTTTTTACCACACCGTGGCTGTCAGGAAACGAAACACCGATAGATCAAGACGGACGAATTTGACAATTCCAACGAGCAACGCGACCCGGCTTTTGCTCGAATCTAGTTCACCTGTTAGCTCGGTTCAACCTGTTAATTTCGCCCGGGCGAATTCAACGACGATGTGGAGGAAAAAACGGGAATTGATCGCGGAGAAGTGACGGGCCTAGAGAATCGAAAACTCGTATGCGCGATACGTAGGTGTCTAGTCGAAGAACGATATTCTATTTTGGTCGTCATCTGTCTTTTCCCTCGCGGCAGGCACGAGGCAGCGCACGCTGCGCAGCACGGTCGATCCAAAAATTGGTCTGGTCGCGAGTGCACGATCTTAAAAAGCTCGCGAGAAAGATCGGAACCTGGAAATCTCGCGGACTGTACCGAGAATATTCCGATTTTAATATCAAACACGATCGACTGGACTCCGATCTATTATCACGGGTTGCAGATAAAGTTTGAAGCGGTTTGATTGTTTTAACGACGAAGATGGCGCTTTTTTGACACTCAGGAACCAGCAGTGATAGCGGTGGACCGATTGCACAGGTTCCGGTGGAGCGGGGGCGGGGGAGGAAGTAACAAGAAGTCCTCCTCCGGCCCCCGGAGCGAAAAGACCGAGCGCCTTCGAGAGCTCACCGAGAAACTCAAGGGACCAGCCCCGGTACCACCACCCAGAAGGCCGTCGAGGGTTCAAGCATCCTCTCCGCCCCCGAGCGGGTATCAACCACCCTCGCAGAACTATCCTCAGGTAACGAACCAACCTCTCGATCAAAAATTATCTCTAAAAAACGATTCGAATCTCACGGAGATCAAGAATACTAACATCTACAACATTGCGTTTCGTATTACTCACTTTCGAATAAAAATCCCGAAAAAAGCTCGAGGTCTCCGAAAATAACGAAATTCCTCGGAAATTCGGAGGAAAAAGAAGTATCTAAATACTACTTGTCCCGGAGCGACGTCTCCAAATCCCCGTGACACATAACTCGGAGACAAAGTCGTCGGAATCGTAATAATAATCGAAGTATACTCGGATACGCGACACGGAAATTGGAAAAATTTCAAGGAACAATCGACTTTGTTCGCAGACAACGAACCAAGGATGCGGTCACTGCGACGGTCGTCCTTCCTGTCGAAGCTACACGTACAGCGAGGGCACCGGGCACGGGTCCGGGAACCAGCACCCCCAGCACCCGCAGCAACAGCAGCCGAAGACGATGAGCCGGAGTGAGAGTGTCGGTGACGAGTGTTTGAGTGAGTCGAGTAACGACGCGTGCAGGAAGCCGTGCACCGACTCGAGGAGGTCGTCCTCGCGGTCGGTCAGGCAACACGATCGGAACAGTGGTGACGTAAGTGAGATAAAAAACGAGCTGAACGCCAGTGCGGACGCGGCGAAACACCTGAGACAGTACAGTGATTCGGTGGTGGATAGTGGTACGTGTGTGGACGATTTGTGTGACAATCTGAACGCGGCGTCCGGGGCAGGGAACGAGGGCGAAGCCAGGGATGCGATCACCAGATTGGAGCCCAGAGGGCCTCTTCTTACGTTTCACAGGGCCGGTGCACCGTATCGCAGCGCTTCCTTCGGCCAGGTGGACTTCAATCAAGGTAACCCGTCCTTAATAATTTCATCCCAGCAGGAGAGAGGATCGCAGCCGTCGTTTAGACTATTTCCCTCCGCGAGAAGTATCTCCGGTTACGTTGCGTCGTGTGCTTCGTTTTATTTACACAACTCGGATTAGGTGCTTCCGATTTCGATTTCGATTCTGATTAATACCGGATCCCGCTGCGGGTGGTTCGAGCTGTTTTCTTTCACGAGAAACGGGCACGGTTACCCAGAGATCCGTTGTGTAATTTTATTTCAGCCAGTGGACCTGGTATAGGCGTGCTCGAAACTCGGTTTCGACTATTTTCTTTGATAAGGAAGACAGAACGCGCGTATATCGTGGCGGAAAACTGGCAGGGTTTCGGGATTTCAAGTTCAGAATATCGCGAAGTTTCGTGGCAACGAATTTATGTAACCCTGGCGTGTATAAATGAACGTAATCGCGGGTACGCATTAAGAAACAGGAAATACCGAATGTGAGCGAAAATATAAAAGCGGGTAAGTGGGTACTTAATTAACGCGAACGGCAGCAGGGATAAAGTGCTGGATGTACCAGATAAATTAGCAGTCCACAAAGAAACCTCCGACTATTTCTAAACCGGAATTTTTCCGTTCGCAACGAGGCTGCCTAAGCGTCGGCACCGGCACCGTCTCGAATCCAGGGGAACGCGCATAACCGGCGCCGAAGTTATCCGGCCGATCGGAAAAATTGCCCACGATTTTAATTACCGCGATATATCTGAAGTTCGTTGGAAGTTATTCGAAATGCGTACGGGAGGATGGGAAAAACTCGGAGACTCGTTTAACTTCGCGTTACCGGTGCTGGAATAAAGCCGCAATGAGGAAGCCGCGTCCGAAACGGTCATTAGCTCGTAATTACGAATAGGTTCGTAGATTTTGTTCCCGGTTATCATATCCGCGGGTATAAATGATCGTAAACGAAACGGTAGAATCTCCGCGAGAGGCATTTGAATGGGCGTAAGCGGTGGGAGCAGAAGCGACCGTAAGAACAGTTACTCCAAAGCATTCATTGTACTTTGTTTCCGTGTTTATCTTTTCGGGTCTTCACCTGCTCGGAACTGGTTCTACTAGTCACTCCCCGTAAAAGGTTCTGCTTTACTTCCTCGCCGGAGCGTACAGCACGAGTAGATCCGACGAAAAACCATCGTTCGAGAGTATCGCCGCCGAAAAGCGTCGAAAATCGACAAACGACGCCGATTTTTCGTCGAAAACATTCGCTTCGTTCCGTTTCCGTTCGCGTACCTTCCCGTTTTCCCAAGGGTAGAGAGAACGGATCGGCAGTGGTCGATTTATGGACGCCGTCGAGATCACTAGAATTACGGAAGAGTAGCTTTTACGAAAATTACGTGAATCACGAGGAATTAAGTTTCTTTACGAGCTCCAATTCCTTCCATATGCCAGCCTGGCTCGTCCTTCGAGGTAATTCGAATTTCATTTTAATACCACGGTTACGGAAATTCCACCGTTTTTCCGGTGAAACGTGGTTAAACAAATACGTCCCTAAAGTGTATATCTAAAATTTCCGCGGAAACCGTTGAAAACTCGCGAAGCTCGCAACAGCGCGACCCTCGAGAGAAAGAGAGGTCTAAGAGGGGAGGAGAAATAAAAGAGATCTTCCATCTGACTTCACCCTTGCTCGTCTTTCGCAGCGACATTTTCTCCAGGGGCGTCTGAAACGTTGAGCCTTCCGCGTATCGCGCTACGATCTTCAAACTTCATTTACCAGGGCGACGAGCGTGAAGTAGAGGAGAAGAGTGAGAGAGAGAAAAAAAAAAGAGTAAAAGGCGAAAAAGACGAAAGGAAGAGAGGTAAGGCCACGGAGCTACGAGTTACATAACGGGACACGATAATGCCGCGGCCCCGGTATCGTTTCGTTTTCATTTTCGAGCGGCGATAAATAATCGCCGCTAGAGGCGGAAATTCGGATGAGAAAACTGTTGTCAATTAATTACGCGATTTGTATACGGCCGGTTGTGTACTTGTAAATATTGGCCAGCGGAGCCGGGAGCAACGCGCGCGCGCGCGCGCGAGCGGGAATGCAGACTCGGGGCGGCATGGCGGTTCGCCAAATAAACACTACCCATTATGTCTATTATTACATTCATGTAGGTGTCGGTTTGTATAACTGAGGATAGGGACAATCTAAATCCGTAAAAGCCTCGAATATCCGCGCGAAACGCTTTTGCGTTATTGAGAAACCCTCGCGGAAACTTTTCCTTTTTCTCGCTTACCTCCCGTTCTTTTTCCCGCGAAATTCATTCGGCCACCTTCGCCCGATATTTCCTTCCCTCCTCGTTTCAACCAGCGTCGGTCCGCTTTCTAAGTTCCGCGCGTGCTAAAGAGGCGTGCGTCCTAAATTCGCCCGATGCGCGGATTCCAGTCCAATAATTTTCGAGAGTGCCGAACGCTTTTCCAGCGAGATCCTTCCTCTCTCCAAGGCGCTGATCGATCTTCGGGGCCCGTTGTCACGTTGGTCTCGGTCTTCCAGAGACACGACCGAGTCGCTGGTGGAAGCCATGTTGGTTTCGGCCTGCTGGTTCGAGGCGAGAAGCAACGAAAGGGGAAGAGAGGCGACGCGTGTACACAGTTTACGCGTCGGCCGAAAATAGTGATGGCTTCTGTAAGGATTTTTCGGCTCGCCATAAGGTAGCCGGTCCCGTAACATTGACTTTCGTCTAGGCGTATAGTTACAGCCCTGAACTACATACCGGGCGGAGGCAGCTTCGGTTTCATAATAAAGGACTAGAAATAAGAGAGATATCAGAGAGCCGGTCTCCATGGCGCTTGTGCCGCGGACGGCCTCAGAGATAATGCATTTCGTGTCCCTGGCCTGAATAAGCGTATTGTTTGCTCGGGCAATTATTTAAACGAATCCTGCGCGCTTAGAGAGGTATCGGCGATCGGGAAGGTACCATTTGTCCTTTCTCCTTTTGTGCTCGTGCAAACGCCGTTGTCCTGGCTTCTCCTCCGAGTAGATCTGTTCGCGCCGTTCTACGCGTTGCCTCTTTTGTCGCGGACTACTCCCGGTGGAATTGTTCCAGCGGAGCGACTGTGTTGTTACCGATTTCGATAGGTAGCGGGTACAACCGAAGATCCGTATCGTTGTCGCAGCTGTCGCGATACCGGTTATTTGCGCGAGACGAGTAATTTCCATTCCGAGAAGTTTGATCGAAGTTAAAAGTAACGGCGACAAACCGGCAGCGTTTCGAGGAACAATGCCAGCGCGCGGGAATCGGGCATATGCATCTCGGAAGACGGCGAGGAAAATATTTATCGGGAATCGATCGACGCATCGCAGAGATCAGCTTCTCTCTTTCGAATTTCACGCTGCAGCTATCGATCTGTAATTCGCGACTAAACGTATATTATCGTACGCGAATGATAATAATTACAGCGGCAGGACGAAGACAAACGATTATAGATAATTGGCCTGCTGACTGTGAAAGTAGTCTCGCGTTCGTAAAGTATTATAATACTCGCGTAACGAGTAAACGGTGTTACGTAACTCGGTAACGACACTCTAATCCGACTAAAAAGACGAATATTCGAGCGATCTGTGATTCCTCTCTCTTTCTCTCTCGCGCGCGGAGGAACAAAACAGAAATATCATTGGCAATTTCCACGAGGCACGGGATTTTATTTTTTTCCTCGCTTATTGCGCGCGCTGCCTGCCAAAATCGCGGGACCAAGCGAGTGCGTGAGAAGAGGAACGGGCATGATAGGCGAAAGAAAAAAGCGAGAAGGGGAGCAGCGATTTCTCAATGCGTAACAAGGCCGAAGGCGTGAAACGCGGCGAATCGCGTGCGCGGCGCGAGCCGGAAACGCTTCGCGCTAACGCGCCAACAAATCTCGCGCGCGACACCTTTTACGTTCGCAAGACGGTTTACGAGGACGTGTAACTAGGTATCCCCTGAAATACAGCTGCAGTCCGCGGATCCTCTCGGCCATTAACGGCTATAGGACGCCGGGCGTCGAAGAACGGGGGAAAAAGAGATCGAGAGAAAGCAGCGGGTAGATAATAGATTCCCTCTTATCCTGGCTCTATCGTCCTCCGTCCGAGAGGATCGTACGCGATCATAGTGATTCCGACCACGAGGTTCACGATCACGTGGCTCCCGGCGACGATTGGTCTAATGGAAAGTACACGCGGTCAACTGATTATGGTCGTTCTTGCTGCAAAAATGAATCGCGGAGAAAGGAAGCCTTTATTGGACGACGCGGATTTTTCATACGAAACGAGTCCCCTCGCGGACAATGGACGCCCGGTTTTTCCGTTTTACTCCATTCTAAACGAGGAAAAATTTTCCGACTAATTTACGAATAATTTAACGTAATTAATATTTTGCTTCAAATGATAATTCGACAATTGCAGGGAATTCAAAAGGTGTGATCTAGTAAGATCCGAGAAGAAGGTTAACAAAATTTAGTTTAGAGAACGGAGAAGAAGTAGATAAGCGATTAAAATGTGTTAACAGATATTTGTTATTTAAATTCCCGAGGAAAATTCGAAGATTCGTCTAACGATAAGTTCAACTACAAACACGCAATGGGTCGCGATATCAATCAGCGATATTATTAGCGTAGCCAACGAAACGAGAATCGTTGGAGCTTGAAACGACGAGTTTCGCGATGAGGAATAAGATGTTGGAATGTTCGGAAGAATTGTTCGAATGTCAGTTTCGTGGAACGACCGGTTGAATCTCGCGATGTTTTTCTCCTGTTTCTAACGATATTGATTAAAGCGAAAAGAGCACGGACAGATTATGTTCCCGGGTGTACAGTCTTATCGTGTACACGTTATTGCGTGGCTGTGCATTCGCAGGTTCCACTATTTTTCTTGTCCCCGTGTTTATGCTCGTGAGAAGTCTTGCCATCAGGAAGACTGCGAACTAAATTAACGGATGTGTGTTTTACCGCAAAGGAAGGATTTACATAGCAGTTAATTTGACGTTTAATTACCGCGACGATAATTACGGGAAGGCCGGGGTAACACGGAATTCATTATGATCGTTCCCGATGATTTACAACGTCTGTTGTAATTATCGATGGATTCCGCGTTCAATCAACCGTCGTTCCTTATTGCTCGCGATCCTCTGCAAGAATTCCTCGATCGTACAACGATCGTTGAATAGATACGGGATTTTGTCGCCGAAAATCCTTCGCTCGGAATCCACGTTGGAAATTCGAACGGCGGAGACGGATTTCTCGGCGAATTTTCGCGTCGTGTCGCTTCGCGTGTAGAATGACTAAATAGCGAGCGTGCAGGAGATTTTTAGCACTGTACATTTATTACGTTATTAGACGCGGTCCGGGATATGTACAAAATTTGTGCCAAATTAGTAACACGAACGCGGTACGTTCCCTTAGACAGCGAATAAATTTGCTGCATGCACTTGGAGCGTGTTTATTAGCGCGGTATATTTACTCAGAAGCTAAATTATCGGTCGCAACATGCTATAATTCGAAATTTAGTGCTTTTCAGATAGAATTCGCCGTCGTCCGTTGAAACTCTATCTACGTGTAAATATTTGACCGAAGGTATTAAAAGCTTTACTCCTCTTATCGGTCTCTTTATGAAATCACAGGTGTAATATGCATTCCGGAACAGTTAGAATTCCCGATACAAACAAAACTCGTCGGGTCGCTAAATATAGAATATATCCTGCGAATATCAACGAGTTTACGAGCTACGAATATTCTCAAATCTCTCGATTCTTAATTGCCGAAGGACAGAGCAACGCGCTCGATTAAAACGATCAGTTTCAACATTTAAATTACCAAATACTACTCGATATTCGTAAATTCGTGAATCGTAGCTTTCAAAGACGCGTTATCCAGAGAAAAAAAGTATAAAATACCTAATATAATACTCAGAACGATATAACGTACCCCGAAGAATCCTTCGAGGAAAATTACATCGTACTTTACTCCAACGCTCGAATTTCGGGAATTACACGGAGAAGGAGGTAATAATTGGAAGAAAGGAATAAGAGAACTGCCGAAAGCGAGAGAGTTCGCCTCTTAATCGGTGGCTATCTTCGCGGGAATTCGGCCAAGACGACGTGCCGTCGGTTTGGAGCGTCACCGAGATCTTCGTTCCCGTTCCCACTCGCGCACTCTGTTTGTTATTATTGGAATGGTCCACCTCCTCGCGCTGAGAGGGCTGCCAAACTTACCTGACACACGAGGAGGTAATTAGAACTTCCTCTCGCGGTTTCACGCGCGGTCTTGCTACCCCCGGTGACCTCGCGGCGTCCACCGGCGTCCACCGGCGTCCGGCCGCGATCGCTATTAAAAATCCGCCTCGCCACGGGTGCGCGTCGTTTCGCCGATGTGTATTTTTTCTCTTCGCGTTTCCAGGTATCCGTGATAGACAGTTCGATTAAAAACCGGTGATTCATGGCCGGCAGAGATGTTCGGCCGCGGCCCGTTCGCCGGAAGTTTACTTTTGATTTTCGCCTCATCTCTTTGCTTTCTTTTCTGCCCCGCCAACACGCGCGCCTCGAGATCCGGGGTGGAAGACGGTAATTGGTCACGTTGGCGAAATGTAACGGAATGCGCGGAATTCGGGATAGGTATTTTTAAATAAATTCACTCGCGAATCTGGGATTAGCTCCTCCGCGTCTATATCTTTCGCAGGAAGTTTTATCTAGAGGCTTCTATTTCAGACGGTTAGTCGCGATCTAATTTGGTATACTCCGCTTTCCGCGTGTAATTATAGGAATATTATGCAGATTTTTCAAGGGAGTCTTACTTCGTCGTGAATCGATTCGAGAATTTTACACGTAATTGCGAGAATATCGCGTTTATTTTCGGGAGAAGTTACATTTTTAAAATAGAAATTGCGAAATTATATTTATATACAATTATAGTAATACAATATACCGATCTGAAACGCTTCGATCCTCGCGTATAATTGCAGAAATACCGTGCGAATTTTTATAGAAGCTATCCAATTTAGTTTCCTACTGGTAATATAATTCGCTTATCTCCAGTTTACTGTACGTAGACTCGCGGTTCAACGCAATTCTCTAAACGGATTCTAAACAGTTATTCCTCGCCGTGAATGGTCTAATCCGCGTACAACTTAATTGCTTAGCCGAATGACTAGTCATCCCCGCAGCAATGAGTCACCAAGCTCGTTCGATCCTTGCTGCAGCTAGCAATTTTCCGACTTCTGTCTAGTCTGTCTATCTATTCCGTCTGGTCCCTGTGTTCCGTGAGAATGACAATGAAACGTGGTGTTCCAGTTAGTCGACAGAAGGCACAGCCAATAGCCACGTCGAACCGGACGGAGAGTAAGGATGTCCGTGCTAGCACGTTGCCACGAAGACGCGGGGACGTCAGCCCGGTGGTCTCGACGCCGCAGAACAGCCCGAATCGGCAGAGCCCGAGAACCTCGACGCCCAGCGTCGACAGCGCCGTCGGCTCGGCGGAAGGCTTGGGTGTACCTCAGACCGGAAACGTCGAGGAGATCCGACCAAGAAGCGATGGTTCCGACAGTCTGGCCACTTCCAGCGCTCTCACCAGCCCGGAGCCGCCGGTTCCAGAGATCAACGAGCCCAGGGTCGACCTGGTGCAGGCCGACGTGCCTCCTATCGAGATCCTCTCCAGCGAGCCCGTTTTTCCGCTCGCTGAAAACGCGCCCAGCGAGGAAACCGTTCAAAAAGGTGAGCTATCGACGAGCAATTATCATCCTATCCTTCTACTCTCGTTACCGATTACTCGCAAGCGTGTCATTCGCAGAGATTCCCCGATTATTACACCTCGGATAGAAGTTCGACTCGAGAAGATTAAATTTTAGTACCTTATCCTTCGAATTCCGCTGATGTCGCTGCAGAGAAATTTGATCGCCTGTATCGCGTTACTCCAATTAGCTTTTACTGGCAGAAACACAAAAGCTGGTAAAGCTGCTGTATAAATAAACTGATAAATATTCCGGATTTACGATTACTAGGCTCGTTCGGATAGAATAAAGGAATTTTCTGAGTTCGAAGGGGTGAATGTTCTTATCATTTCTAGGAAGTTTCTTTGAGAATCTTTTATTTCAAATTTCTGGAATCGAGTTCCGCTCGATTTTCAATCGAAAGTTAAGACGTGGAAATACGTATGGATCTTAACAGCCGGAAACAGCGGAATCCTCGAGCTGCTTCTTCCGTGTAGCAACGACATGCTATTTGGCTTATTTCGCGAGCGGAGATTGGCAACATAATATTACTAAGTCAGACATGCTCGCAGCTTGTAATTTTAATTTAATGACTTTATCCGTGCCAAAATCGTACCCTCGCCGTTCACCCTCGTCTCGTCTCCGATACTCTCGTTCATTTCGCGCGGCTTATCAGGCCCGCGCATCTTAATAGAGTACGTTTCGCCGTGCAAGCGAAGGATTCAACGACCTGGGTCGCTCTTAATTATCGGATATTCGTTGACACGTTTATCGAAGCATCGAGTGGCAAGAATTAGGAATCGCTCGTTGAAAGTGGCCGGTGTCGTTGATGTATTAGAGGATCGAATCGAACCGGACGAGCCGGCCAAATATTTTCGCCTGTCCCAGAGCGGCCGAAGGGTAAGGAAAGAAGGACTATTTTTGGTGCATCGACAGGAGTGCCGTGGGTACAAAGGTGCACCCAAGTTTCCACTTTATTTCGCGTGGCTCTATTTTCGGAACGGTGGGTGCCAGGGTCGAAATAGAAATTTCAACGTCATCGAGGTTCTACCCATCTTCATTGATGACTTCACGCCCGTTCACTCGTGCCTGGAGTTCGCTAATCGCGCAAATGCCGTGTCACGTTGATCCGTTGACCTATCACGACCATGTCTGACTCCACTCGCTTTTACGCCGCTTTTTCACCAACCGAGAGAAACAGAAGAGAGCCTGGGAGAGCGTGCCACCCTCCAGTCCTCCTCGCCTTCTCTCCACTGTTCTTTCTGTTTGTTGGATAAGTAGGCTTCTGTTAGCTCTGAGTCATTAAACCAGCCGACTAGTGGTTATTTTCCAACGTACGCCTAGCCGTTGTTTTCTAACCGCGTTATTCATCGCTCTTCTCGCTTTCTGCATCCAGGCTCGAATTCCACGCGTTTCTTCGATTAACAATTCGAAACTGCTCGCCAAGATGCCGGGATCCCGCGCAGGATCCTGGTCTAAGTACATCCTTTCGAAACTGTAGAATAAAAATTATAATACGAAGATTACGGACAGTATAAAATAATACGATATCCTCCTAATTCTTAAAAAAGAATCACACGTACCCGTGAGACATCTAACAGCTGCAATTGAACTTTAGAACGTCGATCGATTCGGAATTGCTCGAAGCGGAATAGACGAAAGGAAAGTTATCGATTGAAAGAGCTTTCTTCTGCTATTCCGCCGACGGCTTAAAAATTGAAACGAAGACCATGATTTGCCACAGAAAATAGACTGGAGCCGCACGAGGTGATAATAACACCCCCACCTGAGGAGCCACGGTTGAGTCAAGCCAGCGAGGGTAGCGAGGCGGCGAGCGAGGCACCCTCCGAGGCGTCGTCGCCGTCGGGCAAAACGAGGAGGTACCGAGGGGACACCAGCAAAAGGAGAAAGGGCGTGTACATAACCCAATGGCCGGAGTCCTTGGACACCGACAGGAACAAGCTGTCAGCTCAGAGCAGCGAGGAAAGAGACGAGCCACCTGCGACGCCCAGCGACCTCTCCGACTGCGAGGGCCACACGCCTAGAAGGTAACACGAGAACGAGCGCTGATATATCGGAATAGAATGCAAATAGACCCGAAGCGCCTGCCTACGGCCACGATTTAAGAGGAGAAAATCGCGAGAGACTCGGCTGTTTGCTTAAAAGCACCACTCTCTTTGCGCGCCTCTCCTTCGATCACAGGATCCAACTATACGGCGCCAATCATTCTAAATACCGCGGCAAATTTGTAATAATTAACGCTTTGACTCGAATATCGTGACTTCGACGAGGCCACGGTGGTCAAAATCGTCGATTAAATAATCTTATCTCAAGTTTCGAACAATGAAAATACTCCTATGGTCTCCTATCAATCGTAAATAAACGTAAATATTTCCACCCTAATTTAAGATCGCGTAGAATCGTCTACCGTGTAAAATTGAAACTATATTCCTCTTAACACAAGTTCGCGAGAATTTTAAGTATTAACCCTTTGGGGACGAATGTCATAATATACGTGGAAGTTTTTTAAATTTTCAGAATGAAAACTGCATGTAATATAGCGAAAAATAATTTTAGCGTTGTCATCAATGTCGTGAATATTTTATAATTCGGAGAATTTCCCTTGATCTGTTATTTTTAATCATTTAGTACACACCGAATGTATCGTTAGCTTCGATTCTCGTCCGCAAAGGATTAGTTTTAAGGTAAGACAAGGCCATAGTGGTTAGCAGTGACCAAATGTTAAGAATCGTCGACTAAATAATCTTATTTCAAGTTTGAAACAATGAAAATACTCCTATAGCCTCTTCTCAGTCAAAGCGTATTAGTGTAAATAATTCTACCCTAATTTCAGATCGCGTAGAATCGTCTAGCACGTAAGATTGGAACTATATTCCTCTTAACACAAGTTCGCGAGAATTTTAAGTAGGATAAAATGTAGAAGTCGAATTCTGTTCCTAAGAAGATTTACGAAGGGCGGGTTGAAATAAGGGAGATTTGAAGACGCGTTTAAGAGTAGGAAATGTAAATGTAAACGAAAGGTAACATGGCGTATTTATCTCGTTGTGATTTGTCCAGGTACAGCAAGAGGCCTCTCCGCGGCCCTTACGGGCAGATGCTCGAGGCAGAGATGGCGAAACCGCGGACCGCTGATATCTCTCTCGAGGAAGGTCTTCGTCCACGTAGAAAAGTTTCCGCGAATCTCTCGTACAACACGAGCTCGAATAACAGCGGCTCAGAGCCGCCTACGCCCTGCCATCATAGAACCACTTCCAGCCCGAGCAAACTCGAAGGTCTTCCGGGACCAAGTCCCGAACTACTCGCGGAGCTGCTCCGGGGATCTTCCGAGAGGGTGGCTCGTGCACCGGTGCATCGAAACGTGAGTACTATTGAATTTAATATGCGTTACTTCGAGACACCGTATAGCAGAGAAGGGTCGGGTACCAGAAGGATAGGTGGAACGGAGTCTGGGGTAACTCGATGCGAGACAAGTCAAATTCCGCGCTGCTATGCGAATCCGGATAAATAAGCGTTCCACGCGGTTCGAAGAACCGAGTAACGCGCGAATCTTTATTATCCCCGTTGTTTGAACACCGTCCAACTGTTTTTCCAACCGTGAGCGGTTTTTCCAGCGTGAAATCGCGTTCTGGAAACGCGAGTTTAACCGTGGATGATAGACGACGAACGGCCACGGTGACTGGAGGATATTATTCACGGGAAAACACGAAACTGTAAATTATTTTTAATAATTCCCGGCGTACGTCGAATCTTGGAACTTAATATACGAGTTGTTAAGAGATAAGGGTGCGAGATTCCGAGCCAAGAGAAATACACAATGCTTAACGCGTTTAACGCTGTGTCGGTTCCTGCGAATCCACGCTAAACTCTTTGTTTAGCGAGCAGGAATTTCCGGGATATAAAATTTAAAAGTGACTCTTTCGCGAAATTGGTTCCGTCGAGAAATGGATCGTTCTATAGGGTAAAATATAATTAAACGGAAAATGGGGAAAATAATCGCGAGGAAGATCGATCGTTGAACGAAATACTCGTGGAATCGACTGGATTTTCTTCTGGCATCGAGCGACCTCGAAAATCCCGCGGATGCGCGAATGATAATCGCGTTTCGTGTAAAGCGTATTCATGAACAAGACGGCGATGTAATGAAGAGCTAATCGGTGGATCGATTAACGAGCGGACAGCAGTAAAAACAAAAGGGAAGAAGGCAATGCTCTCGAGCGAGTCAAGAGCACCGCGATTGATGTTATCGCGGCGTCGTATCTCTGGCGGCCTCTTCGTCGATCTTCCTCGTCGCTTGTAACATCTGGCGACGAATTTAAAGCGAGGGGAACGGGATACGCGGCTCGTCCCGCTCCGAATTGGTTCACGCGACGAATCGTGTAACAGAAATACCGATCGCTCCTCCGATTTAGCCTTCGATCTTTCGGAAACGCTCGAAAGTGACAGGTGACCGCGTAGAAATTCGTGGAAACAACGTTACCGCAGTGTTCGATCGTATTCGACGAAGGAAATAGTTACGAATCGTTCGATCGAACAGGAGAAAAGAAGAAAATCTCGAATACGGTTACGTTTCTATTTTAACATAATCAAGAAAGAATTTATTCAAATTTCTCATTGTCTGGCAACGTCATCGCGTAACATAAAATACCGAGGAACTCGTATAACTACGCTCGAGCATTCATAATTGTAATTACCTATAATCAAGATCATGAACAGACTACGAGCATTTATGCAAGTAGAACACGTATAAATACATCAAAATTGTGCATAAAATATGCAAAGCGTATACTTACATCTCGAGTATATTCTATCGCAATTTGCTTAACAGCGTGTAACGACAGTCCTCTCAACCTTCCTGCCTGTCGATCATCGTGAAAGAAACCCTGCAAAACGAGCAATCGTTCCTCTCGTCTATCTTGCTGCCTACCTAAAGCTCCGCTTTTCGTCTCTCGGAACCAAGCTTCTGATCGCTATTGTCCCAATCCACCGGGTCCTTGATCCTCCTCGATTATCCTAACGAACCGTCAGAGAAACGTCTCTGTAACACAGAGACAGAGAAAGAAAAGGAGGAAAGGAAAGGGAAGAGAGAAACGAGGAAGAAAAAGGGAAACTGTCGGCGATGATGATTCGAGACGGACGACTCCAGGTTAGCGGCTGAAACGTAATCTAATAATAATGTTCGGTCATATTTCTGGGATGAGTTGTTGCCGGTTTGGCCAGTGCACTCGAGGTTAGCGTAGTGTCCCCTTGATTCTGGCACGGCGGGGGCGTGCGCGAGAGGATATTCCTGGCCTTAGGTGTACCTGGGGACCGATCGGCCTCTACCGGCGCGCACACGCCGCGAGCGGAATCCGCCGACTCGCGCGGACATTTTTACGCAACCCGACCTTGCTCGATACACCGCGCTCTCTCGCATGTGCGTGTCGTTTAAGCGGCCGAGCACGACCCCCGCTTTTGTGAAACCTCGCTTTTAGGGCCTCGCCGGCCAGAGGGATGCTCCGGTCGATGCTCTTTCGTTAATTAAAGTCCCGCTCGTCGCACCGCCACCCTTTCGACCGTTTTCGGATGGCCATTCTGTTGGTTCACGCGCAGGCACAGATAATTTCGCTAGTTAATTCCACGCGTGAGCTCGGTAGCTGCCGGGGTGCTTGACCTAGTATCGCGGACGGTAATTTTGGATGAATTTTCGATTAGGAGAATTGCGTTTTTTCAACGTTTAAGCGGGTTGAGTTAACCCTTCGCGGACGAGAGACGAAGAAAATGTCTAGTGTCTACTAAATAATTAGAAATAACGAATCGAGGGAAATTTCCTGAGTTGAAAAATGTATAACAATATCGATGATAATACCAGAATTATTTTTCGCTAGATAAAAGTCAAAATTTTCATGTATATTATGACATTCGTCCCTAAAGGGTTAATGAGATTCCGTGACTTGAGTGTAATCCAGAAAATGTTGATTGGTCGAATTTATAATTTCCTATGTTCCCGTGGAACTGATGATTCTGTTGAGGTAGATTTAGAAAATGTAACTTCTGTTGTGAAATGTAGATAATTGGATAGAATACACATTTTGTAACGTAGTCTAAATTTACTAAATGTCAGGCGTGTATTTGTGTCGGTGATTATGAAAGTGGATTAAATCGCTCACTTTTGGTCGCGTGGTATTAAAGGCTGTATCTTTGGATAAATGGAAAAATTAATTACGACTCTTCTACCGTTTTGTAAAAGCTCGTTCCCTTTAGACCTTTGTCTCGAATGATTTGCATACACTCTGCATTGTGCCGATTGTTTCTGTACATTCGGGAAACGCATTTTAAACCCGTTTCAAATCGAAGTACTATTGTAAAATATTATTTTATATATTAATATTCCCACTTCTCTAAACGATAGATCATTCTTGTCATTCTCGAAACCGTCGTTTCTTTTCTTGGCTACCCGCGAGAGATACAGCCTAAGTTTATTGTGACTAGCATCGAATACACAATTGAAACGATTCCAATAGTGCCTAACTTTGTATCGCAGCGCGACTATCTTTAGCTGAATTGTGCTTCGTTTTGAACCTTCGGCGAACACAGTGAAAGTCGGCCCACAGTACTTTCTAAGGTTTCGATATTTTTCCTCATAATCGACTACGAGCGGTACTTTAGCGAGACTTTCACGAAGCTCGGCGAAGAGGAAACGGATTAATTCGCGGCTGTGCGCCAGCCGATAATTTCGCGACGCAAAATTCCGAATTTCGTTAGCCTCGGACCTCGTTTGCGCCAAGAAAATCGACTAAAAATCTATCAGAATCATTCACCGAGACGCGTTTGAAAAATCGGTAAAAATAAAGTATCGTGTCCTAAAAGAAATATTAACTTTCCACGATATCTTGGTAAAATTACTTAATAACGCACTACGAGGTTGAAAAATAAGTAAAAATAGACTGGAGTCTTTTGAAAAGTGGTATCGATCATTTTCATCTTCCGACGGACGTGCACGTGTCCGGAAATTAGTCATGCGAGGAAGAAATGGTGTGAAAGAAAGCAGAATCGCTCGTGACACGGACCAGAGATCGTTTGTCCCGGTTTTCCCGCGAAAACTCCGCAGAAACCGGAGAAATCGGCGTAACGAGGGGCCCCGGACGACTGCTCGATACAACCTCCGATAAGTTACATCGCGCCCGATAGGGTAATTTGCATTTATTATCGCGTGGAAACGGTCGCGAGGGCGAAGCGTTTCAGCGGACAAACGAACGAACGGAAATTTTTCGTAAACCGCGAAGGAAAGGAAAAGAAACGGTCGACGTACCGTGAAAATAAAGTCTGCTCTGCACGTGAAATATGACGGGTGGCATTATTATGTGCGAACGCATAGAATTTCTAGCCGAGAGATAGCTAAGGAAACATATAAACTGAACCGGGATGAAAATAGCAAAGCTCGAGATAAACAGGGATATTTTCAGCCGGTTCTTTATCTATCTTCTGATGTCATCGGTTTTCGGTCGGTATTGCGTAGATTTCTAGGATTTCATGAATGAATCGCGAAACTTACAATGCCAGGGCGTCATGACGTCCGCGGCGAACGTGACGTCGGAGCCCACGTAGATTCGTGAATAATTTATAGCGATCGTCGGTCTTTATCGCCTCGCGCACTCGCTGGAAATCTATTTTTTTCCCATTCGCCGCTTAATTTCGCGCGTTCGCCGTTTCGCGTTTTCGAATACGTCTGACGTGTGTCACGATATTAAAATTAGTCACGGCTGGCATGTTCCGCTGTTGAAATTCATTCTTTCCCTGCCCTTTTTCGAGCATGGTCCAACGATTTGTTTAATATTTCGCGATACGATTCGCTGTCTAAGTCTCGTTCGAATTTCAACGGGACTCGGTCGAAGAGCGCAATTCCTCGGTGCAGCGATAAATTCGATTTGGAAACTCGTCGAATTCAGACACGAGAAGGCGACGAACGAGGAGATTCGCGGACGAAGTTTGAAACGAGGAAAAGTTGTACCCGAGGTGAACGCGAGCAATGAAAGGCAGACTGCACCGAGGGCGTTCGACAAACTCGAATAAAATGTCGGAAAATCGCGAGGCTGAGACGCTGCCGCACCGGCGCAGACTAAACAAGCGTCCTCGAAATAAATATAGGGCACGAGACGTTAAAAAACAAAATATAAAGTAATTCTCCGTTCCGTGCAACGAACGGCACGCAATAAACACACGAGCAGCAGCAGCCCCGTCGATGTTTTCGCGAATTTTCTTCATACCGACGAGATTAATTTCCCGTTCGCGCATTCCGAAGACGTCGGTGCGATTGTGTTACGCAGAACGCTTCGATTCTCGAATTACGCGCATGGCAGAGCTCGAAGTGTGTACAATTAATAGCTCGGAGGAAAATATTTACGATATTTATATTTCTGCTGTATCTTTTGCTCGAATATATATCGCCTCGACGAGCGATTTGTTGTCGCGTCGAAAGCGTTGTTTGAACCACTTACAGTGCGCGACAGAACGACGGCAGATTTTATAATTTTAAGAACCACCGGTCTTCGTCGTTAGAATGTGAAAAATTCGAGAATCGGGGATAATCGTATCGACCTGAACGAATGGCTTAGTTTATAACGCGATGGTATTTTCTATCTCGATATTAAATCGCAGGGAAGTTTATACCGAGCCAGATTGATTCGGATGGAATAAGGAACATTTCGAAATTCGAAATTTAGGAGTTATTAACGAGCGTAGCAATTTCACGTCCTGAGAATTAAATATTTAAAGCTACCCTGGGGATCCTAACGTTCGCCTTGAAAGTTTGCTTCGTGTATAACGGCAGCGAATAGGACCTTGAGATATCAATTAAACCTTATATTTCAGCGAGCGTATTTACACGGGAGAAATCATGGAAAGCAGGTAGAAATTGCGACTCTCTTAATTTTTAAACTCGGCTAATTTTCATATGTGCTAAGCTGTTTTGTATTTACGCGTTAAACGCTGCCTCAAAGATGGCTCGATATCAAAGGGATCTATTTACAAGAGAAAGAGAGAGAGAGAGAGAGAGAGAGAGAGAGAGAGAGAGAGATCCTTGTCGAGAGAAATGAGTTACCCTTGGTAGACGTCCTGTGAAGATAAACAACCACGTGTTAATTCAGTTTGGCGCAGGTGCGAACTTCCGGTGTCGTCAAATGAATTTCTGAACACACGTGCGAATAGACTTCTGCGAATGAGGCAGCTAAATTACCCGCTCTTGTAAATAATATCACGCGCGACGCGCATTTATTTATATTTAACTTTTTTTTTCGCCTTCGAGTAATACGTGTCAATAATTCACGCCGGCTGTTATATTCGTCGCTAATTATTTACCGGCGACGATGGGACGTAATTAAAATTTCGTTGATTAGTTGAAATTCGAGGTAACAACGTCTGATCTACAAATATCCCAAACAACATTCGATATCGAGTAAAGATTCACCAGGAACACCTCTTTTCTACGTTAGAAATAAATCTACCTAAATAAAAATTAACATTAACTTTGAATTAACACGTCGACCCACTCGGTATTTCCAATGCTAATAAAATTTTGCATTTGAAATTACCACTTATCTCCCTGTTCTTTTTATTCTAATATATATATAACGTACGTTTTATTATAACATCAAAGTGTTATAATAAAAATAAATCTAGCTAAATAAAAGTCAACGTTAACTTTGAATTAACATATCAACCCTCTCGATAACATTTTCAATCCTAAGCTTACCACGATACGAATAACTACGTTTAATCTCCGAATCAAAATTTCCCATACGAAATTATCACTGATTTCCCTATTTTTTAATTCCAAAACACACCTAACGTACGTGTAACAAATTTTTCCACACCTCTCACGCCATTTCCCACGTAGTTCTGTTCCGGATCCGCCATTGTGCGTCAAGTGCCAGGAAACTCTTCACCCGGAAGATCAGCACAACCTTTCCCTGTGTTCGTCAGCACACCGCGACGTCTCCGGTCGTACTGTCCCCGACGACTACCGGTCGAACGAGGAAAACAGTAAGTTTTCCTTAGATCGTTTCCGAAGGTCGACTCGAGGCTCGAGTATCGGCGGATCCGAACGGAAACAGATTTCGCGCTGCGCGATAAGGCGAAACGTAAACACACGTCGGGTTCGAGGAAACGATTCTCGAAACGTAAGGTCAGTGGAGCGTGTGTAGCTAGACGAAATCGTGGGACTCGATTAGTTGGACGATCGGTTAGTCGTTTACCGGGCCCGGCAAGGTCGCAGCATCGAGCTTTGGCATCCTGGAACAAGGTCGCGCGCGGCAAAGCTCCTGGAGCAGGATGGACAGGATACACGGTGCGCGCGTGTAATCCACGTGAGAGCGTGCGCCGGCGTTCTGGAAGCGAAACATCTGCCTCTCTTGCTCCGCAGAGCGGTCGCTATTCTCTTGGGCATCGATCAGCCTGGCCGTGGTTGTGCGACGGGTCGCCAGTTTCAGGCGTAACGCCGTGTCTCGCTGCCGCATCGCGTGAAAGCTCCGACACCGGAGCCATCGAGGAGCTTGCACTCGGTTCGTCCGGCTGGCCGTCGTGTCACGTGTGTGTCTTCGATCGGGATCGGCAGAATGCGGCAGATGGTGGACGGGATCGACCGCGAGCCGGGATTCGCGTAGAGCCTGCGAGTTTGAGGCACCGGGACGAGACGCGTCGCGACGTTGTCCCGGAGAGGTTTTTCGGTGGCCACGGCTGGTCCAGCCTGGTCAGATCGCCCTGTCTCACGTGTGAGTTTCCTCAGAACCGTGTGGCTGGGAATGGTAATCGGGTTGAGCTGCTTGGTAGAGGCTAGTGGGGCTGTGTCTCGCGATTCAACCTAGGAACGACGATTGATCGGCTGTGATCTGCTAGACTCGGTCCCCACGATCGTGTCGAGTGAAACCAGTAGAGAGGTCTTTTTTGGTTCGTAGAGACGGTGCTAGCTGGGTGTAGGTGTAGCGTAACAGCATGTCGTGTAGAGAGAGAGAGAGAGAAAGAGTGAGTGAGAGAGAGAGAGAGAGCTCGAATTCGGGGATCACGGAGATGACAGGTTGGAGTGAAAGTTGATCGATACCGATCGGTGATCGTGGCTGATGATCGGGAGATTCTACGGGCTCGGTAATGTTGCCGGTAGCAGCCAGAACTAATATTACGCGAGCAGTTACACTGCATATTTGCCACTGCATCACGTAAGCGCGGCCACCTTCTATTTATTCTCGATTCTATTCGCAACGTGTCGTGTACCACTTGCGCCTCATAATCCGAGGAACGAGGAAAATAATCGTATCGATGCCGCCGTTCCCGTAGATATCGTGTTAAAGCGTTTAATACCGTCGCGCGGTATTAACTCCGCGCGGAGTAAAATATCGAACTGCCGATTCTAATTGCTTCGAATAATTTAATCACGCCCGGTCGCGACGGAACGTTAATTGGACTGGTGAAATCCTCGGATGTTCGGTAAATAAAGTGCGTTATCCGGCTATTGTGCAGCGAAAATTGTTGTCACGCGAGGGCAAGGAAATCATATTTAATCCCTCTAATTGGGAGTCGGCAGAAATAATATAAGTACCAGACGGTGATCCTGATACCTAGCAAAGGTCAGAGGTTAACCTTTTGCTTTCGTATCGCTGTTCCTGCCGGGTTATACCGCCTAGCTCCTTTCGAATGCTGAAATTCGCATTAT
This sequence comes from Euglossa dilemma, assembly GCA_002201625.1. Lineage (NCBI taxonomy): Eukaryota > Metazoa > Arthropoda > Insecta > Hymenoptera > Apidae > Euglossa > Euglossa dilemma. The sequence goes on from NIJG01000002.1 coordinate 1,882,345, forward strand.
CGCGTAACTTTGTTCGCCGGGTTCGCGAGAACGATAACGTTAACCGGTACGCAGGCCAAGTTCTTTGCAAAGTGTAATCAACGTGCTCGGGTAACGACGTTGTAACGACGCGTCGCGATACCGGGTTCCCGGCGATTTCTTTGCCGTCTCTTCCACCTCTCGTTTTCCACGAATTTCTCCGAGTCTCGTAATAAATGTCGTCCGTTTCTTTTTTTAAATTCCCCGTGAAAACGCGCAGTCTCCGCGATGCGATGGGCGAGCACAGGAACGATAACGCGAACGACGGCATGCGAGGCAACAATAAAAAGGTCAAAGAGTGCGCTTCAGCTTCAGTGTCTCTTAGAAAAGCTCCTTAGTTCTAAGCTGTTCTCCCGTCGAGTTGTTGTTTAATGTCACACGGTTGGCCGAACGTCCATACGATAAGTAAAAGTCGTTTTTATTCGACATCGGACACGTCCCTGCGACTGACAATTCCATTTGCCGTACTCTCGATTTATAACCGATTAAAATTGCCTATATTTTATTTATAGCCGACATGTCGCGTAACTCGACCTATATTTCTTTATCGCTCGAAATTTGTAACACGATGCAGATTTTATTTCACGTCTTACTCCTCCGGTACTTTTCAGTCTCTTGTCTTCGTTTTATATATATAATACAGATTTTTTAACTCGCGATAATGACGGTGTAAAATTTATTTAAATCTCGCTTTTCCGAACGGCGGGGAGGGTTTAGTCGATTTTTTCGGTTTTTCCCTTTTAAACGGAGGGTAGGTACGTCACCGAGGCCCCTGTTGACCTAATCAATGCGGCAAACGGTAGATTGAGTTCTGGCTCTCGGTGCAGTGACAAGAATGACAAGACGTATCGACGGGAACATACGGCATTGCAACCCTCGAATTCCATCGACTAGGAAACGCGCGTTTCCTCGTACGTTGTGCAGAAATCGAGGGGTATAGACGTAGCCTTGCATCGGCATTGGCCAATCCGGTCTCACAACGCCGCCGTTTCCCCATTAGGATCTAATTTCACGTGGAAACGCATTCCAGTTCTAAGATTTCCAAGGACCCCTTATCACCGGGCTAATATCGGTGTTCTACTTTCCCTGCCTTTCGTTCCTCCAGCTTGCCAGTATTATTGAATTATTGATCAGGGGTATCGGAGGAATTCTACATTTCGCTTGTCACAAACGACGCGATAACGAAGTTCGCAGTGCTCGGTTCCACAGAGTGACTTAAACGTTGAAATTAACGGTAACCGAGAAGAGAAAAATCGATCGGCAGCCGCGGGAATTATTTCGAATCCTGCAAAGTTTCATTAAATAATTCATCACTCGTACCGCGACGTTTCGCATAGACGCGATAATTATTAGCTGTTCGATTTTATTCTCCACTCGAATTACGTTCCAGGCGTGATTAAACATTTAAATGTACGATTAAAAGTACATCTTATGATCTTGTAATAGGAGATCATTTTAAATACATTTCCTCCGGTTCGATTAAATATTCGAATTTCTTCGTGGTTCTCGTTTTCTCTTCGTCGTGTTCTCGAGGGGAGAAAATTCGTTTTGGAAACGGGTGGAAAGAGGGCGAATTGGCGCGGTGGTTCGTAGGAAGGCACGAAAATCAGGTCTTAGGGTCCGGACGAATGTAATCGGTTCGGTAATCGTACGGAATGGCGTGCTTCTCGGCGGGAAGAAGGACAAGCGCGAGAGAGCGAGGAAGACAGAAAGGGGAGCTTGCAAGCTCACGAGGGGGCCCTGAGTCAGCTCGCTAAATATAACGCGGCGTGGAAGAACGGTGGTACATGCACGACGTGTTCGACGTATGATCATCCCAGCACGAAGTGTGAAAGCTCTACGTGGAAACGCCAAAACTTGCCGGACGTTCGGTCCGAGGTTTTAAAGTGGCACTGCTGAATCACTCTGGAGCGGAAAAGCTCGACCTCACTCCGGCAGCTTTCGTTCACCGTTCGATCGATTAACGTTCCGCGAATATTCGGATAATCGCGGTGAAATTTCCACCATAACGTTGATAACCGGCGAACGGTTTGTTCTCGTCGCGTCGTTCTCCTATTATCCCGCGAGATATCGAAATTATTTCCTCCCTGGTTCTCTCTTGAAATTTCGTCCCGGAGTTTCCGCTTTAAGGGGCTATTCCAGCATCGAGTTCGCAACGGTGTAACTTTTGCACAGATTAATTCTTTCCCAGTAATTTTCTCCGGCGGTGTGTCGCGTTAAGAAAATGTTAATGGGGCTGCGGATAAAACTGAACGATGCACTCTGATAAGGGTGCATCTCTGATCGAAGGAAACCTCCTTTTCTCGCGTCGCTAGCTTTTTCCGATACTCGAACTCTTTCGCGTTTGTAACCGGATATAACTTTTACACGATTCGCACACGGTATTTTTAGTGGGGCACGAGTGTGCCGTAGGTAAACGGATCCCGGGTATGATCCTCGGTTTCATCGTCAAGGACCCAGGTAGCCCGACGAATAACCAAAGTTTAATCGAAGAATATCTATCCGGTTTTTACTGGAAAACCAGACAGTACCACGATTCCTACGAGATACTCGACTAACCAAAAAAGACGTCGATAGAAATTAGGTTCTCAATGTCCGATCTATCGATGAAATAGCTAGCAAAGAAATTACGAGCGATCGAGTCTATAATTCTCGTTTCATTCTCGTTTCTATAGGTTCGAGCAGTGTTTCGCGAGTAACAGGTCGATTAAAATAATAAATTCGAATGCCGGAGGGTGAGCAGGCTTATCTGTTAACCCTGACAGCGGTCTCTTCTTTCATCCCTTAGATAATCGGGAAACTGTGCGCCTGTAACCGAAAGCGAGTCAAAGCTGTTAACAGGGGCAAAGATTTTCGAAAGGCAGCGAACGAGAGCATGCCCGCGGCGGATCCTTCGGATCATTAGACCCGCCGACAGAGAAAGTCTGGCTAATTAGACGAGCTCGTAGTGGCCGATCGGGAAGCGTGGTGAACGATCGGCGAACAATCGACATGGGACTTGGATGCGGGGAGCCGGATTGATACGCGATTAGAGAGCTTAAACCGACTGTCGAAGGGACCTGCGTCGGCGAGTAGAAGAGGATGACGATGAACGCTGATCGCAAGCTCATCAGCCAGCCGTCGGTGGACAGCGAAAATAACGAGCGTGTCAGCACAGACCGCGTGGGTAGCTTTCCTTTTCATGCTTACACGAATCTCAACCGCGTATACGTGCACACGCAACCGCATCCTCACGCACCGCGGCCCATCCGTCCTGTTGTTTCCGCCGACACGAATACACGCGCGTTTCTTCTCCTTTCTTCCATTCTTTCCCGTCCCCTTTCATTCATTTGACATCGATTATTCCGCGCGAATGCGGAATTCGCCGGGCAAACTGGTTAATGCACGCCTCGAAAAACCGTGCTTGCCGTTCCATCTGCCTCGTTTCCTGCCTCTATGAAATTCCGCTTTATTGGTTGTTTCACGGCGGATGCGTAGGAAGTTGTATAATCCGTATCGCGGCGGCAGAGGAAAAGAATTTTCGTTTCTTCCCTTGTCTCTTCTTCTCTTTTTTTTCTCCACTTTTCCTCTTCTTTTTTCCTCTGCCGGGAAATAAGTCGAACACAATGGAGCGAAGTTTGTTTGCGTAAGGGTTCGTTTTTGCGGGGATACGTAGCAAAGGCGCTCGCCGAGGAATTCGATGGAATTACTTTGCGAAAGGAGACACGTGCAGTTTCATTATCTGCTTAGCTTTTAATGGGAAATTGTCTTTGCGACGGAGAATTTTAATGAATTACGGACACCGCTGTTTTTCGCTGACCTTTCAGCCCAGACACTACATAGACGCAATAGTTATTCGCAAGCCGAAATAATTAACTTCGTTTCCAGGAATTTTCGAAATTTCAGCGACCAACCATTCGATCCGTGTTTTATTTTTGAACTGAATTTCCTTATTTCTGGAAATTTAACCGCGTTAACGACGATCCACGCGTTAAGCTACCATATTTTTCCTTTTTTCTGAAACATCGCAGACCACGCGTAATCTTCCTAAGATCTCGGTGTCCTTTCTTTATGGTCTGTTGAAAATATCGTAAAGACGCGTTTGAAAGACGAGAACGCGTATTTGGAAGGCGAAGATGAACACCTGGGACGAGGGTGTTTATGTCACAGTGGCCAATCGCGAGGCAATTGTCTGGGTCCAGGCTGTAAGATTATCTGTTGCGTCTTGCGTGTTACGCAATCAGGAATAGTTTTTCTCGTAATCAGTATTATGACGATGTCGACAAACACGTGAGCGGCCGCACGTGCTCGCATGATACGTGGGCACGTGCGATCTTTATCACGGAACAATGGGATCAATTTGAAGCTCCGTTGTTTTTCCAACAGCCGATTGTCCCGGACGGCTGTTCCAGACGAGTAAAAGAATTATCGGGAAAAATTTGGCTTGTCTCGGTGTCGGGATGATTGGAAAAATCTTCTCCACGCTTCTTATTTCAATGCTCGAAAGACCAAGAAGCCGTGTAACAGAAGAGCCGCGCAAATAATTTGATTTTATGGAGATTGCCGGGGAATTATTCATTGTCAAGGTTCGCTTTCTCCAGCCTCTTAACCTCTTTTTTAGACAGACTCCCTAAGATAGTGGTACTAAGCATCCTAGATTTCATTTCGAGACTCGTTGTCTCGCTTCGACCTGGAATTTTCCTTTAATCGTATTGGAAATTCATTTTTTCTTATTATAAAGCACGCGTGTTCAATTTTTGTTACAATGTCTTGTTAAATGAAATTATGTACTCTTCAATTTGTCATTGTTACAGTTGACTTCTTCAGTTGACAATGCCTATGACATTTGATTCGATTTTCTTCGGGGATCAAATGATTCACCGATATCGATTCCTGCAATGATATCATAGCTGCAACGATGACGAAACATTGAAATACGCGTAATTCTCATTCGACAAGACCTATATCCGGAAGTTGGATCGTACGAAATTTTGAAACCTCAAAATTCTTTGTATCTGAGATTTTATACATTTTCCAGTTCCTGGATATTATAAGGAATTTTCGCGAATTCAAATAAAGCCTGCTTTTTTAATTTTGAATCGTGTCACATGTCGGTACACGAGAAACTTTTTGACGACGTGGCCTGCTAATTAAAATATTTGTTTTCGGAAGTTCGCTTATTAATTTCTACCGCGTTCGCTGAATAAACAAGATATTCTTTGCATAATAGTAATTGCATTCATCGTTGGATCGTATCGAATGTAAATGTTATCGAGAATGTCCCTGCTATTGTTTCTCCAACGAGTTAAGGAAATAACGAAAGTTCAAATAAGCCGATATTTCGATTAACTCTAATTAACACGATCGCGAGAGAGAGAGAGAGAGGAAAAAGAAAGCTCTAACGTTGTTTCGAATCTTTTTATTTCAATTTCAGATAAGGTTTACTTGGGCCCGAGTGGCTCGTGGCACATTTGTATTTCAAATAACTCTTGTATTATTCCAGCAAATATATATCGAATACGAATCTTTGCATGTTCACCAGCATCCGTTCCCTTTGTTCTTCTCTCACAAAGGAGACAAATATTTTACCATTATATTTTATCGTTCCGCGTATACAATTATCTTTTGTACTATCTTCTAATGGATAACAAACTCGACATTCGCCGAGTGTTACTTGAACGGTGCGATCGTTAATTTCGTGTCTTCTCTTCTTTTTTTTTACAGGATACGAGGACTCACGTAGTCGTGGAGCTATACGATACGGAGCGATCGTACGTGGAAGCACTGCAAATACTAGTCAATGTGAGTAGACCGGTGTTTTAATAAAACTTACAAATCGATGCAATTTCGTTTCGGAAAATAACAAAGCGCGCTGTCGGAATTTGGCTCGAGATTGTGCTTTCGATCCGCGTCCATTTGTTCCAATATTTCCCGTCTATTAATTCCGGGCGTAACAATAGAAATATCCCCCCGTGAACGCGACTAAAAGCATAGCCGGTATCGAGCGAAACGTTCAAAGAGCGTTTGAAAAATATCTCGAAGAATATTCCAAACATATTGCTTCAGCGATAAAAATTAAAGAGGGAAATTTAATCATCGAGGAAACGCGGGAGGAATCTGACAGAATCGCGAAACCTTAGTTTCCGAGTTTAACGAGAATTATTTTCGAAATTTTCCCTCGAGATTGTAAACACCGGTGTAACAGAGATAAAGTACAGAACAATATGTCGGAAGAATCGTGGACTGCGACTGCGATTTCGTCGTTTCCTCTTCCTGCATCTTCGCTGCACGTCGTGCGAGATACGCTTTTCGAAAGTTCTTCGAACATCGAAGCCGCGACCTTGTTTCTCGTAAACAAGCTCGTTGCCCGTTTATTTGCTTCGTTCGAGCAAGGATTCCACTCGAGTGATCTACTTCGTGAAAAGCTTCTCGTTAAGTTATGCAGCCTCGCATCTCCGGCTTGTTGTTTCCATTAAACGTGCCATCCGAATTACGGACGTTTCCTGGTAAATTCGCAGAATTACCCAAGGGTCCCCGCGGCCGAGTTGTCCTCGGAGATTCCACATTCTTATCGATCTTCCGAGCATTCCGTTCTATCTCTCTCTCTCTCTCTCTCCCAATGGTATCGAAACGAGCGTGGGGCGATGGCGTTCGCAAAATTTGCGGAAAACGCAGCGAGAAACGCGGACGCGGGGGTGAAACGTGTAGGAAGAAAGGAAAGGTCAATAGAAATGGGGTAAAAAGTAATCGGCGCGAGGAAGTGTTACCGGTGGTAACTGTCGAAGAAAAATGGCCAAGAGTAACGACTCTCGACAAGCGACCAATTAGTTGGCTAACACAGAGAGAGAGGCGATTCCTTGCATGCACTTTCATCGAAAAGGGCGTCGGTTGCGGCCGGAAGGTCAAAGGTAGAGGTTCGGAAAAGACGCGGGCGACGTTTCGTTTTATTAAATTTCCACGAGCAGGCGATATTTCGCGGAAAGGAACGGTCCTCGTTAGAACCGCGGTCCTCGTCTCTCTCTCGTTCCTAGCTAGTTCCTCCGTTGCAGCGAGCCGAATAAGAAAGTTCACGCCATTTCGCGAAACTCCGGTAACGGAGGGAAGAAAATCGTGGAAGGAGATCGGTCGTTCCCTTCGCCGTTTGACATTTAAAGAAGCCGCGCCGGTGTTTCGAGTTCCGTCGCCGTATTCGTATTTGTATCGAAGGCTGCCGGATCGATAAATAATGCCCGCAATTAGTCCGTGGTAATTACCGTGCCGTCTCTCCGCGGCTCGATACGATCACGGAAGGACGATTCCTCATAAACACCGCGGCGAATCGGCGCGTAAATGGGGCGCAACCTTCGCGACCCTGCGAGAGGCGCGTGTTCTGAATTTAATGCCGACCCTCGATGCCAGCAGACGTGATTCCCAGATTTATTTACGCGTATCGATATGTCAGTCGCGGCACTCTTTTACGACCGCCATGCCGATGCAACCAGAACATTTCTGAGAAGCTGCGCAGGCTTTCGATGAATATCGCGATGGAAAATGGAGGTCCGCTGGAATATTCAGCCTGCTCCTCTCCTCTCTATCGATTCTACGCCGGTAGTTCTACGTTGATTGAATAAGTAAGGGTGGATCGAGGTGGAACGAAGGATCGCGGCGGTCGATGGAAAAAGGAATTTCGTTGTTTGTCCCATGGAGAACCGAGCGTTGCCTTCTCTCTTGATAGCGAATATTATTTCAGTCGTTCAGTTCGTTATTTTCCTCTTCCTGGCTTCACGATATCGTCGCGGGACATTTAAAAATTTATTCTCTCCTACGTATGCGGATACGAGGATTTCTTTTATTCTTTTCAGGCAGAAAATTCTCATAAAGAGAAATCCGTACTTCTTCGGTAAATAGGAATGATCGGTTTTTAAAATACTACCTGATCATAGTTGAAACATCTTTATCTCGTTTCTGTCCTTTCGAAACACGACGCGAATGTCGATTACAACATTCCGTGTTATCCCGCGGTGGATTTGTATTAAATATCCATTATTAAGGGAACAAATATTCGACGAACCCTTTCTATGATACTACAGGTCGCGTTCCAAGATGCTGGTATGTTAATTCAATTTTCATAGAATCGTTTCTGGTTATTCGGTACTAACGCTCGTCTATTTTCGAATCGTATGCGCATATCCGTGAACGTTCCAGATATTTACGACGTTTCTCGTAAAAAAGAGGCAGAGAAAAGAGAGGAATAATCGAGTAGCAGAATTCGGTGGACCGATGGAACGGGGTTGGAGTATCGTTATCAGATGTAGGGGCAATAAAATACGGTTCCATCCTATCGAGCCACGATGATCGATTTTAATGTTAATATCGCGGCGAATAACGGAAACAACGCTCGGTTTCCGACAGTTTATTTATTTTCCGCGACCCAGTTTATACGCAGAGGGGAGGAGAAATTTATCTGGCAGCTTCACGAGGATTATTAAATTCTTCCTTTTCATACACACGCGGTCAATCGAGACTGGAAAATCGCAACAAACGATCGTCCACGTGCCGCGAAACGAAATTGACGATGGAACGTGTGCCCGGCCGCACACGCATGCTGAATACATTATCTATTTCGATGCATGACAAATGGCAAACCCACCGTTCCGATCGCGTGTGCGTGAATTTTTTATTCGTTAAATAATCGCGACCGATTTTTCACTCGATTATTTACGAATTGCGTTCGGATACTGATTACAAGCGAATTTAAAGGTTCTAGAAATCTTCCGTTTGTTATTTTCAAGTATATTAACCACCTCGATCCTACGTGCGCGAATTTTTAATTTGTTAATTAATTATAGTTGATTTTTAAATAGATCATTCACCAATCGTTTTGTTTGGGTGTTAATCCGATATCGATGAAAGCAAATCGAGAATTTCTAGGAATCTTCCGTTTGCTATTTTCAAGTATATGAATCACCTTAATTCTGTATGCGTGAATTTTTCATTTATCAAATAATTATGGCCGATTTTTGAATCGATCATTTACCAATCGTTTTGTTTGGGTGCTGATCCGATATCTATGAAAGCAAATTGAGAGGTTCTAGGAATCTTCCATCCACCATTTTCAAGTATACCAACCACCCTAATCCTGTGTGCGTGAATTTTTCATTTATTAAATAATTACGGCTGATTTTTGAATCGATCATTTACCAACCGTTTTGTGTGGGTGTTGATCGGATATCGATGAAAGCGAATCGAGAGGTTCTAGGAATCTTCCGTCCGCCATTTGCAAATATTACGCCGCATCCTCCACGCGTAGTTTTCGCGGACAACAGACGCTCGTTGAGGCCGGCTATAAAAGTGGCGGAATATCAGCGAGAATAGCTGATTCAGAGTGGTTCACGTTTCAATGCCGTCTCGGAAACGCAGATTCGTAAAATGCAGGATGCTCTGTTCCGAATTCAATGGATCTCGTCTAATTCCATCGGTCGCGCGTTCTCGTTGTTGATCATCGACGATTATCGATTATAGCGATAATAGCCGATTCAACCGGGAAATTCGAGCCGAGAACTACGTTTCACTTCGCGCTACAACCTTCGAGGATATATTTTGTTGCTAACGAGCTACCTGCTGCCACGATCTTCCAACGACCGCAACAATCGTGAGTCGAAGTGAAAACACAAGCTCTTTGTTGAAGAGCGAACGATTCATCGTCGGCACTAAACCTGGTGCTTCTTCAAAACAAAGCTACACGGTTTTCGGGAGAGCGAACGATCCACGCTAAGCATAACGTTGCTTGGTAAATATTGCTCGAATGTTCGAGAAAGGAACAGTCGCGATACGCGTTTCCTAGAGAGCACTGTTTCCGCGTCTCTCAGAGGTGAAACTCGAAGAGGATATCCTTTCCCGAGGACATCAAAAACGTTCACGGTTCTGATCGCGAGATTTTTCGATTCGACGGCAGATTTCGAATTTCGCTCGACCGTATCTCAAAACGTTTGATTGTCATATTTTATAAACACAGCACGGGCCACGATGATTGTTGTTCGAGTCGAGGGATTATTTAGCAGCGACCTTGTGCCTGACCAGCGATTTTTCATGTCGTCGCTTCGACTTAGAAAAATAATAGAAAGGTATCCATCAGAAAGCGCAAATAAACCGCGGTGAAACTGCGAATATCCGATGTGATATTCGAATCGATGCTTGTTCATCCCCTGGACCAAGCTGCCGATGGAGATGTCCTGTTGCTAACGCTCGAATCATTTTTATTTCGGATCTTTCACTTTCCTCGATTCCTTCTCGAAAGTTATTTATTCCACTATATTTCTTCATAGGTTTAAATAATTTTTTTCCTCTCGTTTCCACTAGTCACTCAAAAATAGTAAAATAGGAATTTTAAGGTCGAAGAGGGAGAGTCTTCGTTGAATTTTTCTTGAAATAATATACTGTTTGATCGGATGTTTTTCCATGGAAATCTTCGCGATGCAAACTTTGTCGCGAGAATAGCAATCGATGTTTACGTGGATTCTCGCGTTTAAAATTACGGCTGCGATGTTTGCCGTGCAATTTCGAAGCGGCCGGTGTCTTTGGAAAATTTGCGCGAGGTTATTAACTTCCCTCGTTGCTGGCTTTTAACGTGTTTCGTCGCTTTTTGTAATAAAATCGATCGCGATGTTTCGATGTAATATTCCCTCTAAACTCTTTACGAAGTTACGGTGAATTGACGAAGTTAGCGGTAATTGATCCCTTGAGTGCTCGCTAGAGTAACTAAACGAGATGAAAAAAAAGACGTCTACCTTTTTAACGATCTAAATTGATTATTGCGAATAATACGAAAATATTTTCAACAATTTCACGTATACGGAACGATGGAACAGTGGATATTCTTTTTTTCGTGATCGACAATGTAACGTTTACGAAATATCTTTCGACTTGTTTATTCGTCTCGTTGCAATGTATCATTCTACTTGAACCTCTTGCACGGAAAACTGTTTATTTGGAGCATCTCGAATTGTCGGTATGACGCGTATACTAAAAGCTCGAAGATTTAAGCTCCATTGTACTCGCTGGTATTTTATTCCGACTGTGCGAAAGAATCCCGACACCGTCGATACTCGAATAATGAATTCCTTAAAAAGTAACACCCGGCGTTCCTTAACTTCTACGTAACTGCAACAACAGGAAATATCCCCGGGATCTTACATAATATGTCCTTTTATTTCAGCTCATAATTTCACGGCTGTAAGGGGAAACTCTGCGTGCCGCGTAATTTTATTTCCAAGACATTACCATTTAACGTTCCCAAGATCAATACTCCCCATTAGCATTTGGTTAAGTTGTACAATATTTTCGAATACATAGAGTTCGTTTTCGTCCATTTTTTCCTCGTAAGTATGCAAATTACGTCACGCAAACGCACTTAGCACTAGAATTACTTTAACGTCTACCTAAACATATTATATAATTGGACGGATAGATAATAGTAATTTCAGCGGTACGACTGATGGTTTAATGATAGAACTCGACATGAATCAACATTAATTTCGCTGGAACCAGATATGTATTTTTAATAATTGCGAAAACAAAACTGCGAGACCGGTCATCTCGGCCGGCTCGGTACTCCCGGCGTTAATAAATAAATTACGATCCCGTGAAACTGTGATACGCGGTGTACAACCACGGTCATCCTGATACACCATAAACATACCGCTAACGCCTCTTCGAATAGAAAACTTTCCCATGAAAGGCCGGCCAGTCGTATATTACATTAAAATCCATTAAACCTTTTCATCCAGGCCTAATCCGAGAGCCATTAGCATAGGAGTCGCTAAAAATACCCTCAACACAGCTATCCACTCTCCGAAAGTTAAACATCCGTGAAGCACCTTAGATCCAATTCATCACGTTCTCCGAGCTTCCTCGATCGATCCTCTCGTTTCTTTTCCGACCGTTCCGCCACTCCGTTGCGTTTCGAACCCGACCAAGGGTACCCGTTATTCCTCCGCGTTGGGAATCCAGATTTTTCGTTGCGTAAGTCCACGAAACTCCCCTCTTCCGGCGGCGTTAAGCCGGATAAGGATCGATTTCGCGCTGAATCAACGGACGTTACGCGATAATTCAACCGCGTCCGTGGTCTATCGCGATATCAGGGTGCGTTTCTACCCTGCAACCCTTGTCCCCGTGTGTGCGAAATACTTCCACGTTCGCGTCGTTCGTTTTCGCCAGCCGGAATTCAGGGAATCCCTGCAATGCGCATTTATTTACGAATCTCGAAGGAGAAAGAGAGAGAGAGAGACAGAGAACGGGATGGCTTGGTGGGGGATGTTTAACCTGGATGTCTCTTTGAGAGACAGGGAAAATACGATTGGTTTTTGATTAATTCTACGTGTTGGTATTTCGCGTGTTTGGGATTAATCGATGTGCTTTGTCGTTGGCTAAAATTGTGGCCAAGAGACCGGTTGTGTTTGGGTTGCGAATTCGATTGAACACCGAATATCGAGAGCAGTGACGACTGCGTGTTTCGTCGGTTTTATTTCCAGATAATTGGAACACGGTGCTCGGATGAAAATTCATGGGAAATTTTGAATTTGTTCCAGAAATATCTACAACCGCTGAAAAGCTCCGAAAATGCGGGTTTGGTGGACTCAGCCACGGTGGACGAGATCTTTTATCAGGTAGATTAATTTATTGTTTTATTAAATATGAGATCGAATGGAACGTCACCATCTTGTCCTGGAAACAGTTAATTGCGTTACGATGAAATATTCATAGCAACTCAGACCAGGAATTTTTTTAAATTCCTATCAGTCAGTGTAAAAAAATTAATCGAAATTTCTGGATCGATAGGGTAAAAAATAAATTGAAAGATTCTGCGAAATTTTTTGGTATATCGATATTGAATGTGGAATGCGGCGTTCCGTATTCGAGAATCGACATTCGAAGGGAAAAGGTTACGGCATATACATATGCAATCGTGGAAATTGCGATAATTTCGAGTCGCGCCGGGAGAATCGATGCAAGAATTACCGAATACGATATATTCGCGTGTCTGACCATATACGTGCCATTCTACTCGGCATAAATTCCACGAAATTCGCGCGGGTGTACAAACATCCAGGCGATAAAAGAAGCTAAATGAAAGTGAAATCCGTTCGCGTGAATTCCTTTAACACGGTTCGCGCGATCGATGTTTGGCTACCACGACTTTCCAATTAACTTGTTGAACCGTCAGACTGGCGTGCGCTTTCCAACCTTTGACTCCCGATCTTCGTGACGGAAGGAACAATTGTTAATTATTTCTTAATAGCCGGCACGTGAACGCGAAACAGAGGGTTAACATGATGTTACGGTGTAACGAAACAGGCGTACCGGTATACTTTGTTGTTAAACATTATAACGCGAAGCGTGCAATTACCGGCAATGCAAACGTCGCGTTTGTATTCCTAATTATGCGATAATAAACGTTTATTATCGTTCTATGGAGAGGAATGAGATTACGCGAGACGTGGTTTGTGTAAACGACAGTCACGTTTTAGAACGGGCTGAAACTTCGTTAAAATCGAATATCAGGGGTTCGATGGGCGCTGTGTCCCCGTTTCTGTCTTCGAACTTTAACATTTTCCATAACCCGCCATTTACATGTAGATGTTCTCGTTCCAAATTTTCGGGAAATTCCCTGCCGCCGTGCGACGGTATTCGAGTAGCATATTTGTGATCTGCGAAAGGTATTTCGTCCCGTGATTTATTCGGTGTTCGCGGATTTTCAGGCAGAGAAAAGATCAGTCTAGCGCGATTTAGGGAGACTCGAGTTAGTCGTGAAAAGAGAGTTTGCACGTGTTTCAGATTCCCTCTATACTCAACCATCACGAAGTGTTCTTGGAGGAATTACGTAAAAGACTGGACACTTGGGAGCTTCAGCAGACGATTGGCGATGTTTTCCTCGATGTGGTACGTTTCCTCATCGATCATTTTATTTAACTCAACTTTTACATCTATATTTTCAATTATTTTCTTCCCGACTATTTTAATATTCGTTATACCGGGTTGTTCTATTTATTCGGTTTATCCTATTCGAGGAGGGCTGTTTGTTTGGAGCTTCCGACAAATGAAATACTGCAATTAAAAAGCAAAATTAATTGAAGCCTGTATATCGACGAAGAGACAAACTCGAAGAAGCGTGGTAGGAAGCTTTTTATATCCCTGTTCTTCGGTTATCTCGCTTCGGGAAACTTTCTTCGCTAGGAGAAACTGAATACGCCGGAATCTTGTAACGAATTTAATGAATTTATTTCTGACGAGGTTTCATTTTTTAAAAACGACGATTATATATATATAATTTAACAAGATATGGATACTTAAATTTTGTTACAAGCTTTCTGTCCAACCCGGTATAGAGGCCACTTTAATCCGATATCGATGTTAAACCGTGCCTCTGTTTATTATTCATTATTCGCCTTTTCTGTAGTTCACCAAGCCAGTCGTCCTGGAGACGTACACCCTCTTCCTTGATAATTGGAAGTCCGCGAGGAAGGCGATAAAAACGACTTGTCAAGCGAAACCGGCTTTCGCGCGATTCCTCGAGGTACGCGGCGCATTCTTCTTCATTTTCCCTCTCCCAATTAGCATTTTTATCCTCTGCGTCGTGGAACAGCGGCTTCGTCTTAATTTCGTTACGTTTCCCACCTCTTTCCTCGCGATAATCCCTCGATGCAGTCGGAAACCGACTTAACAATCCCGCCCGGAGAACATCTAATCCGAATATTCCTCCGCGTCGCATTTCTAACGCTTTCTTCGCCTCGGCGAAGCGTATTTCACGCTGTCCACGTCACGAACCCCTTTCTCCTTGCTCGAATCGTAAGCGGAAATTCTCACATTATCGTGCTTTACGCGGCAGACAATGGAACGCGAGCACAAAGGAAAACTCGGTCTGGATCAGCTATTGATCAAACCGGTGCAGAAGATACCCCGTTACGAGCTGCTGATCCAGAGGCTGCTGAAGCACACCGACTCCACGCATCCGGATTTCGAGCTGCTGCAAGCTGCTCAGAAGGAGGTGCACGAGCTGGTCGTAAAGATCAATTGCACGGAAAGGGAGTCCCTCGAGTGGGAGCAACAGCAAACCACGCTGAGGGAGGTTCAGGCACTCGTCGAAGGACTAGCTGGTATCGTGACCAACGATAGGTGAACTTGTTTCCGTTTATCACGACTAATCGACACGATTCGGGGAAAAATTCGGTTGACTGGAGGAATTTCTACGAGGCTGTCGCCGGTGAAGAGAAACGGAAATTCGAAACAGAAAGTATTAGACGTCTCGAGGGTATAGAAGCTTCAAGGTTTCAGAAAAACACGAAAATATGGGAATAGAGAGACATACGTATTGTTGACGCGATGAAAGATATCGCGTTAGATTGCATTTGGAAAATAATTCGAAATGTATTCCGAGGATTCGGTATTTTTTCCAGGAACGATGAAAGACGAGTAGCGCGTGTTTATAAATCGCGAGGGAACGGAAGCTTTTGAAACGAGTTTTCGTAATCTAGGCGTCCGCTGTAAGCTCGTATTTTTACACGATCCGTGAGAAAATGACGTGGGAAAAAGGCTGAACGGAGTTTAACGGGGAATAAAACCTTGGTCGAATAGCTGAGCGTAAAACGTTGTACCCGCTTCTTCATTTCATCAACTATTCAGTCTTTAAGCGTGCACGCCGTATCGATTCCCAATACCGATGCGTGTCGTTGTAGAAATTGCTATGAAAACAAAAAGATTCATCCGAATTGACGCGTCTATTTTCCGATGCAGAGCATTCGTCCGCCACGATCTGGTCACCATTGCCTCGAATCAAGGAACCAGGAAGGAACGCGCGCTATTTCTGTTTTCCGACCTGCTTGTTATCACCAGCATCAAGAGGAGAAGCGGAACCATCAGAAAACCATCGACGTGAGTGTGTTCGATGAATTTTCACGAATTATTTCCGCGATATCACCGATATCGATCGATCCCTGTGTTTGTCCGAATTACACCTAATCCTAGCCAAAGGCAAAATATCTGAGAATTCTCATTTATATAAAACGAATTACACGCGATATTTTATAGCTTTCTACATATGCATTCGTTCTCTGTCAGAAGTTCCTGTCCAAATAGTCTGGTTGGCCTACTGGAAGCGAATAAGTACAAAATGTTAATGAGAATACCGCTGGACGACCTAGAAGTTATGAAAGGTACCAGGAAAGAAATTTCTAGACTGCCGGGCAGAAAATAGACTAATCGACCGACTAAAAATAAACGTTGCTTTCCATAGCCAAAGATGAAAATTTGAGGCGAATGGCCCGCGAAGTGGACCACCTCCGTGAGGATTGTGCCACGTTGACTCAGCTTCAGGAGCTGGCATCGACGTTGCACGGCGCGAAGCAACAATTAGAGGATCTAATCAAGGATATGCTAGGTCAGGCGCAGCGGCAATTAGCGGAAAGAAACGCAGCGCATTCGCAGTTGGCCTGTCTGGAATTAACGCTGAACACTCAGTAAGTAAAACCTCTCGGAGTCTCGTCGTGTCGCTTCGACGTTCGAGTGACACTCGCTATTGAACGGTTAAGTTTTACCACCGATCCTTGAATCGATCCATTAAATTTCCCTCTGTCATCTGTCTCCGGCCACCGCGGACGACACCGTACCTCGCAACGTGACAGGCCCTTTTCATTCACCATGAATCTTTCCCATAATTTACAACAATTCGCGTTAAACGAGCTCCGCTTCCCCATTCCACCGTGTCATTCTCCGTGCAAAGCCTAGCGCGCGTATCTCCGCCGCAACGTCATTTACCCAACAAACGGCCACGTCGCGAATGAATTCCATCCGAAAGGACAACGAAGGAGTCCTCCATTCGAAGCCGCATGGTGACAGTTTATTGAACGCCAACATTCCATCCCATTAGCCGCTCACAAAGCTGTCCAGCCTCACAATGAGCGTATTTTTCCGTTTCACCCGCCTCACGTTTCTCAACCACGTGCATCCAACTGTGTCCAATAAGCAACGTGACTTCTAGCAGCTCGCGTGACAGCGGTTTCATGTATTTACAGGGCTGGAATCGAGAACATTTCCGTGATGTTCACGAAGCCGGACAAAAGGGCCAGCTGGGAGGAGAGCTTCAACGAGGCTAAACAGAAGTTAGGTGAGTCGCTGCGCCACTGTGCTGGAATTCACGAGGTTTGATCAGTCAGATACACATTCAGGAGTAACGCTTCCTTCTTGGATGCTTCTTTCTTTCCTCGGCTAGAGAGCCTGTTACTCGAATAAATAAAATTGGCAGACTGGAATCTCGTGAAATCTACGGTTCACGCAACTCGCGTATATTTCGCAGTCTGACCTGTGTCTCGACTTACAGCATTGTCCGCTGATAGGAGGCCCTGCCCAGAGTTTGTGGGACCTCTGCCGATTCGAAAGACTCGGGCTGGCTTGCAGTTCACCTGCGCTGCACCCACTCTGGCCAACGGACAGGGGTCCAGGGACGTTTGGGTGTGCAACAGCGACGGCTACGTGGGTCAAGTGTGCGTCCTGAGCCTCACTCCGGAACCACCGCAAGTGACATCTTGCAACGGAGTCTGCAACGCCAGGATCCTGTGTGTCGCTGGAATCCCGGCGTGCACCCAGAGGTGAGACTCCGTTCTCTGATTGGCTGGGCTAGGGGTGCGAGCTTTCACTACTCGGGTTCTTGCGGTTTCCGTTGCTCGAAGCTTCTCGGTGTGAGCTGGTTGCGGGACTTTGGGGAAATGTCTTGTGTCTCTGTCAAATCCTGTTTAATCGATCGAACGTTTGTGTTTCGAAATAAGGAAACGCTTGTTTTTTCATCGTGCGTTTGACGTGGTGACGAAGTTTGCAAAATATCTCTGACCATGATATCGTTAATCTGCTTAACGTCTTTTCCACGAAATTTGATCGTGTGTCTGAAAGTTTCAAGCAACATGGGAAGCATAATGATCTTGCGAGGTCCTTGAAAGAAATGCGAGGTTGAAATGATAAGGAGATTTCAAGGAATAATTTTCCCTTCTTCTTGTTTTTTTTTTTGTAATATTTCGTAGGCTAGTAGAAAGGGACCTTACTTTATTTGTATTATATTTTAGATCGAATTCGTGCGTGACTAACAACATTTCATTCGCGAACAGTAAGAGCGGCATAAGCATCTCGGTCCAGGATGTCGATGCCAGTGGCGGGAACATACAGTTAGATAGGTAATACTCTTGACTGACAGTTTGAATCGGAACGAAATAGTGTTGTATAACGAGGAGTCAACTCGTAATGACGAACAATAACAATGCAAGTTGGTTAAACTGCAATCGAGATTCTCTCGAGTTCATTCATGTTACATGTGTATGCCGGGAATGAAAATTCTAACCAGAAATTCCGTCACTTCCTACGTTTCAATCATAATTTTGATGTGGTACCAATTATCGGTTGATTTCTTGTTATAGAATATTTTACCATAAGAAGCCCTTTATGTCATATTCTGTGTTTTAAATATTCCCATTATAAAAATCACACGTTCACTTCCTAGAAATGTGCTCTCTCCGTCAAATTGACGCTGCCAGAAATATACTAGACAAAAAGAATAAATTTTATAGATTTTATGCATTATAAAATTCCCGCAATGGAATTTCTTACCCGATTGATATATTTTTCCGCGGCGTCGATTAAAAAGAGAGACCTGTTTTTAGAGACACTCCTTGTACATTATTTTACATCGTGATTTAGTACGTTTCATCGTTAATCTAAGAAAGCTGTTTTGCAGTTGCTCGAGCTCCGACTACTCGGACTCGGACGACATTCCATGTGCAGATACGGGTAGCCTGACTTTGAGCGGCGACGTTCCGAGTATCGATAACGTTACGACGGAAGAGGACGTTAATCAACCAACCATGTGGCTGGGGACCGAGGATGGGTGCATACACGTTTACAATTGCAACGATAACATCAGGATAAAAAAGAACAAAGTGAAAATACAGCACAACAGCAGCGTGCATTGCATCATGTAAGACATTTATTAAACTTAATAGAAAATTCTTTATATCCAACCAGAAAATAAACGACGTCGAGTAAATCGTCGATAATGAATTTTTCCTTAATAATTTATCGATCACGCTTTTTCATTAATATTCACTCTCTCTTCCTTTGATACTTTAGATACCTGGATAATAAAGTGTTCGTGTCACTTGCTAACGGAGACATCACTGTCTATGCTCGAGATCACAGTAAGTACTAACTAAATTAATAACGAAACATAAACTTTGTACTAGCTCAACGATAAGTCGGACAAAACATCCGCGTGTAACAAGTAACGAAATAAAATAAGATAACTTCGTAGAATATATGAAAATATCGATAAAGTAAAATCTTTGGTACATCTGAAATGTTATCGTTTGATCACAGTAGGTGGTTGGAACACACCAGACCCGAGATCAGTGTCAGTGGGCACGGTGGCTTCTCCGGTGACGAAAATGCTTCCGGTATCCGGGAAACTCTGGTGCGGCTGCCACAATTCAGTGAAGATCCTCAACACCCACACGCTAGACGTAGAACACACGTTCGCCGTTAGCAACGACACGTCCCTGTCGGTTTCCTGCATGGCAAGTTCCGGTGGACTAGGAGTCTGGATTTCTTTGCACAATAGCGCCGTGTTGCGTTTATTCCACTCTGGTAGCTACGAATGCTTGACGGACATCAATATAGCACCGGCTGTCACCAAAATGCTTACCAGTAAGTTTCTACGTGTCTCGACATCTTCCACCTATATATATCCTATCCTCTTTGTACTAAATATCGAAAAATTAACAACTCATAGCGGAACTTAATACGTTTTCTCTCTCGAGTTAGCGTTTGCCTCGACTTTTGAGCTAGAAAGACGAATCTACCTGAGGGTCGTAAAAAATCCACACAGGTTCGGTTAGCAGCTACACCTGGGAATGTATAAACGGCGATAAAATGGGTATCTTACCTGAGATGAAGGGCCGTTAAATGTAGGAACAACAGATTCCTTTCGGCGGCTCCGCTTTCCAAAATTCATTTCACGAGCAGGCTTAACGGTTGTTCTTCACCAATTGGACCGAGTGGTACTCGTCCTCGGCGGCCATTTCTGGGCCTGCTTGAGTATAGGCAAAGCGTACAATCAATTTAAATGCAGCAATGGGAAGATAAATCCCCGATATACATTTTTGTTAATCCCGCGAATGTAGTGGATCTGATAAATACGTAAATAATCCGTTCGTATATATTTCTTCGAAGAAAAACGAGAAGTGTTATGTAGTTAAAATGACACGTTTCCCAAAGTATCTTTGAAAATGTATCGAAGACTTTGATGTCTCGAGTATATTGACATTACTTCTGACAAATGTCCAACAATTGAGACTTGTGATTTACTCGCGTCTACTATATTTCCCTCGTTATTAATCTGTTATAAAACCAGCGAAAGAATATTTGCGATACTAGTCGATGAATTTTCAAACACTCTGTGATCCAAACCACGACACTCGTGGGATTAACATTTTTCTCCGTTTCTAATTTCCATCGAATCTCTCCTCGACTCTTTCCACTTTGAAAGCAAAGTTGAGACCGCAGCAGAGGACTTAAAGGATATTTACACAGCAATTACTCGTCAACTTGATCATATGGTATTTATTTTAACGGAAGCTTTAAACTTGCTGCAGGTTGCGATGACATAATACGACAACACAAGGCCGCCTGTCTCAGGGTCACCGCACTTTTGGCTTGCAACGAGTTGCTTTGGATCGGCACGAGCGCCGGCGTGCTACTGACCGTGCCAATTCCCCATATAAAGCCATCTACTCAGAGGATGTCCCAACCGCCGATCGTGACTGGTACGTATTGACGTCACGTTCGATCGTTTATAATCGCGGCTTATTGCTTTCGTTATAATTAGAAGCTGGCCACCGTGTCTTCGCGCGAGGTGTCCGCTTCGACGACGGCCAGATACAGGCTCGATCAATCATTCGCGAAGTTTTTGGATCCGCTCGTGCAGCTACGTAAACCGTCGGCTAATAAATCTCGGGAATCGGAGCCTTTGACGCGGCTACACGGCGAACAGGCTTTCAATCTCCGCTGCCATTTAATTACGATATTCCGTTGCGAGGAAACCTGTCTCTAAACAAGTCGGGTAATACGTAGTTTCGTCTTCCTCGAATTTTCCTTCCTTGCTAACGCAGTGCAAGTTCCACTGTCAAGACTCGAAGATTCGAAGAGGAAGTAGATCGTGGCTGATTGGCAACAGATGTTAGCAACGATCCGCGTTTCCTCGTTTGATTGATCGTGATTGATCAGTCTTTTTCGGCACGACCGCGTGATTTATTTTCGAAATCTCCGTTTGGCAAATTGTCCGATCCCAACGATCGTTGTTTCGAGAAGGAAAGGGGTTTATTTCCGTTCGCTTTCCTCAGGTATTCCTCACGGACATACCGGACACGTGCGTTTCCTCACGTGCGTGGAAACGACCACGCCAACGAAGCCGGATCCGCGTCCAAAGGTGAACAGATACTCTCTGAAATCGGGCAAGACGCAACAGAACAACATCAACCGCGGGAAGCTTCTGGTGATATCAGGCGGGGATGGCTACGAGGATTTTAGAGGTCCACAGGCATCTGCCGAGCTGCAGGCTGGTCGCGAGGACTCGACCAATCATCTGCTGCTTTGGAAAGTGTGACCTGATCTAGTACGGCCCTCGGTGAGTTGCCAATCGATTGGATTTTCGAGTAACGATCTTCTTTACCGTAGAAAACTTTTTTAAACGGTTACATATCTCAATTAGAATAGCAGCGGCTTGACCTGGATCCTTTAATGGACGTTATATAACACGCAGTGTACTACCGACCTTTAATGCGAACCTAAATATAATATGTAAATATAGATGATAATCGTTAAAGTGGAATGATGAAAATAAATATTATATATAATTCTGCCTGAATAAAAGTCAATACGAACTTTGCCAAAAGCAGCAGCATATTTTCAGTAATTGCAAAAATAAAGCCTCAAACCAAGTCACTCGGTCTCGTTAGCTCTGATATCAAAGTAGTCTAAACGTCAGTTAGACAATGTACTCGACGTCCTGCTAGAATTCTCAGATCATTCGTGGCAAAAATCGAAATGATTAATTTCCTTTCCAAGATTCCTTCACGCTTGACTCACGAAATGTCGAAATTTTGCAGGTAAGGGCCGCAACTCACTCGCATCGGCATGACATGCCGTGGGAATCGTTGTTGCGTGTGCAAGCCGCACGTAGTCGGGTCCGTCATTGTCCGATCGTGACTGTTCAGGACGTGTTCGCCCGACGGTTTTTCAGGGAACGCGGGAAGGTTCTCTGGCTCGTTTTGGCCGAGTGGATAAAAAGCAGGATAAGGGAGGTCCGTTACTTTCAAGGTGTCAAGAAGCACGCGTTCCGAACCGCTATGGAACCGGACTAGGCAGCTTTCTCTGGTCGTTGTTTTAAAGCTGATCGAGATCAGATCCTTAGACTAATCTGTTCGACTCTCGTTGGATCTCGTTGTGGAAGGAACTGGGAAACGGTTCGCTGAAATCAACGTGAAAACCCGAGGAATCCACATGTTTTCGCTAGCAAGGCCAAGGGGGCTGAGAATTCGTCGGGATTTATCGGGATCTATCGGAATTCGACGACGCCTGCTTGATTTCAGGAGATCGATTCCACGCGAGTTTGTACTTTTGCACTTGGACCGAATAGACGTTGGTTTTTCTCGATGTTGAATCCCGCGGCGGACTCGTCGCGCGGTTGTAATTTAGTGTCGATGTACCTCGATGTTCAATAAAAGGAGGAACAGGCGGAAGGAGCGCGTACGCGCGTGCTTCGAGCGGATCGATTCGACCGCGCGTGCACGCCTCGTTGTGTTTAGATGTAATACGCACGTTGAGAGTTTGAGAGATGTAATTACGATACCTGGAAGAGCGTTGAATCGAGCTTATACACAACACCGTGACACTGGCCTAAAAATACGTTAAAACGCTAAAAGGGGGCTTAATCGAGTTAGAGTGCCAAAACGAATTTATCATTGTCCATCGATCGACGCGAGCGTGCTCGGCAACTGACGCGTAACATCGTTCCTTCGTTTTATTAATAATTCGCCGTTCAGCAACGGAATGTGTTCGTGTTTCGTCGCAGGTGGAATTCCGGTGAATTCCCAATTATCGGTTGAATTAACGGAAAATCGGATAGAGAGTAAATTTCTTTAAGAATTAAAGAACGGGACGTCGTCCAGCGATCGCTGGACGTAAGATTGATGGCTTTGGTCTCCGCAGCAAAGGGAGAAATTAGGGGCTGTGGGGATGAAATTTTAATCGTTGACAGGGGGACGAAATCGGCGTTGCGTTTTATACAATTTTTCGTCTTCCCGTATTTTTTTATTTGACAGAAGGCGTTGTTACGAATGAGAGATGTTGAAAGAGGGTGAGAAAGAGACGGTGTAAGAAGATGTAAGGGTGGTAAGATCCGCGATGTGACGGTATTCGATCGAAAGATGGCTCCTCGAAGCTTCGTCGCGATAAATCGTAACGCTTGAAGAAAATCGTTCGGTCGCCGAGGTCTGTATCAATGGTACAAAAAATTCGAGTGGCCAATTCGCATATAGTTTCTCCCCTGTTCAGGGTACTTCTGGATAGATCTTAAGCTCTTTATACACCTCCCGCGCGTTTTATTCGCTTCAACTTCGAGCGACTCGTCTGACTTTTTTACAACTTCGAACGACTCGCGGATATATCGACCATGCATAATTAACATACAGCGTATTTGACAATAATTAATCGATATCGATCCCTCAGATAGTCTTACACGTGATCAAGTGTCGTTCCGCGATACGAATTTTGATCCTTAGCCGCGCCAATCGGTTCGCGCCCCTTTGCCCCCTGATTTTCGCCATTCAACGTTGCTTTTCCGCGCGAAATTCCAAGTTTCCATTAACAATCGCACGGCGCCGGAGCCGTGCAACTGTTCGCCATCTTGTTACACTCACCGATTCGTTCGAATTATTAACCGAGGACACTTTACAGCTTCGGGTGTCTCTTTCTTGTCACCTTCGATTATGCACCGTGTCGAATTTCTTTCCTATTCGTTTCACGAACTTCAGATCTCTCACGAAGCCAAGGTTAGGTGTTCAGAGTATCGCGTACTTGAAGATTTTACGACGGCGTTTGACGATTGCGAAAATTACAAATTGTTATCCTTCGATTACGGAAAATTGACAGAAACTGTATGGATGCGTTGTCTAATTATATAACACATGCGAGAGAAAATAAGGGAAAAAATATGTAAGGAAAAATGCAAAAAAAAAGAAAAAAAAAACAGCGAAAACGCGGAAAAAAAAAATGAAACATTGTTGGAACGAATGTCTCCGAAGGGTTGCATCGTTTGATTGGGGAGAGCCGGCGACGCTTCGAACGATTCAAGACTGACTCTGCTAACCTCTCAGTGCGAAGCACAAAGTAACGAAGCAAACTCGAATCGTACAAACAGCCATCGCACCTATTCGATCGGCGACATCGACGCGATACCTTCGTCAGAAGCAAGAAAAAGAGATCCCGATCCGCGGATCCTTCTCAAACCGGCTCGAACCGACGAGAACGATCGCCGATTCGCTCTGAGCTCATCATAGAGATAGAGACACCTTTTCGATGTGTACATAATTATCGACATACCTGTACGTGTGATAAATCGCTGTTCGCAAGCCTAGCCAGCTCGGAAGCAAGGTACAATCTGTCGCTAGCGAAAATTGTTGGCCGCGTACGGGGCTTATATTTTGTTTATCGGTGTGATTTCTATTATCGTGTAGCGAGACGTATATACGTGTTTGCGTGCGATTGAGGCCGATTGACTGCGTGTGGGAGTGGAGAGGAGCGAGGAGTGACGAGGGGGTCGCGTGTGATAGATATTTGCCTTTGACTTTGCGTTAGCCTTTCGGAACGAATTAAAACGAATTAACAAGAATCGATTTAATCGCCAGGCGGCGCGTGCAATCATATCCGTTGTGTCTGTCGTTGAGACGCGTGTGTATGGGGTGCGATAATGATCGTTTCGCGAGGGTGCGACCGCGTGTTAATCGGACGAACGGGACGATCGTTTCGCGATGATCGAGGCGAATTAACGGGGATAAAAGCAGGAACGAGCTCGAGTGAAATTATCGTCGAGAAGGATCGTCCCACACGTCTGTCTTGTCTCGTGGAGAGCGTGGTATCGAGCGAACGTGGATCACTGATCGATGAGAGTGAACCGGGGAACGAGCGTGGTGTTAAAAGTCGAATTATTATTTATTGTAGCTACTTAAGGTACGTGAAAGTACGCCAGACGTATCGCGATTGATACCGTGTACGAATGCATCTGTGGTATATTTCTAGTGTGCAATAAAACAAAAAAAAGAAAGGTGTCATGTATTCAGCAACGATCGCGTCCCGTAAGTTATTGATTAATGTTGTTAAGTGTCTAGAAGCAAGAGATACGTAAACTGCGTATAAAATATATTTGTATTATATGTACTCCTTCCTTCCCACTGGTGTCGTTATTTCGTTGCTCCCCGCATTCTCGTGTACCATTCCATCGCGTTGTTTAATTCCTATCCTCGTTTAACGGTCGAAGAAAATGAATAAAGATATATTGTTCGTCACTGGAACGAGAACGGTGGCAGATGGATTATTCGAGAGGCGAAGATTCGAAGGAAAAATTGCTTTTTTGGATGAATTGTAATTCGTTCGGTTTACTCGAATCTTTATATTCGATGATTCATTTCCATTATAGTTTTCTAATGCCTAACACGATGTGAAGTTCAGAGACAGGTGAGAATAGCGTCAATACTCTTGGGATATATAAAAAAAAATATAAAAAAAAGAATAAAATTTATTAATATCATTACATCGATACAATAGAAGATGGTAAAATATTTTTACGACTATGAGTTACACCGGCTGCTGTGGTAAAGTGACAATTTACGGTAACGTCTGTTAAGTATGAGACTTTTGGTTAATCTATTTGTATACGTTAAGTATCTTCGTCAATGTATATTTATAGAAAAAAAGAAAAAGAAGGAAAAATATATATATATATGATTTTCTCTTAAGTTCTATTTAAGGAAGTACATTGTACGATGAAAATATGCTCTAGCATTGAATACTTTGGTAAATGTCCGTTCTTTGCTTTCGTCTTGTAACTCCTGCACGCTTGCATTAATTTATTGACTAGACCATTCATTTACGTAACTGTGACAGAGGTGTGTGTGCGTGTATATGCGCGTGTGTGTGTCGAAACTTGCATTGCCATGATTTTACGTTCACTCACTTAAAATGTACTTCTCGATAACGTGAACTATCTTTCCCTTTATAATAACGCACTAATATTACTCCTATACAAACTCTCATATATATTTATGTATATATAAACATTTTCTCTTTAAAACAGAAAATTTAAAAGAAATTTCACACCCAATTTTTATACTCTCGTGCAAAATACCCGGTGGAAAAAGAACATCGCGCGAACAAACGGCACTCAAATCTCACTTGCAAACTGCAAACGAGTAGAGTCTTCTGCATTTTACCGGGTATTTTATAGCATTTTGAAACTTCGCGAGTTGAAAAATTACATACGTTCGTTAATACGATACGATAATATTTATGGAATGCTGCTTGCTCACCTCTTTAACGCGATTCGGCGACAAAAAAAAAGAAAAAAAAGAAAAGAAAAGAGGTAAGAACCCCAGTTTCTGACATTACATCGTGACTCAATCCCATTAAGAACCATCGACATCAAGTACGGTACTTTTTTTTCCGAAAAAAAGTTAAAAAGTTAACCGATCGGAAGAACATTAGAATACCCGAATATTACAGCGATTAAAATTATCCACAAAATGAACAATGTACAGTAACGCAGAGACTAAACAGAAGAGACACGAGTGTTCGATGAAACAAAAATTGTACACGAAGGGATCAGCGAGGTATCGATCTCAACGCACCTGGTTTATTCCTCAACGACCCACTGCGTCATCTTGAAGATTCACCGAACCCATTCCGCTTGAAATACTTGGACGAAACTGTCACGAATATCTTCCTAATTATCGCCGAGCCAGGACAGGCTAGAATTCCGTAGAAATTTCGATAGCTCGAGCAATTAACGCGCGGCCAAGGCAAAATGGGTGTTGCCAGTTCGTTTGTGATTCGATGAAACTTCGCAGCGCGATTACTCGTGCGTTTGCCAAGCGAAGATCTTCCAACGTTCTCGAAGAGTTGTGCAGCTCAAACCTGGCTGACATCGTGACTCTTGAGCCGTTTCAGGAAGATCGTTCGCTGAAGCCTGTCTCAGACCGACACCGCCACAAAATGAGGATCGTGTTCCTCGCTGACGGGTGTGGAGGGTGCCTCGGTGATCGGGGTCGACGGATCACCACTGCTGCCCTGGTGGTCTGTGGTACCTGTCAGGTGTTAGAGAGTCCATTTCAATCGTGTGGATCATCAACATCAACCTAAACTGATAGGAGGATACTACTCCCGTCAAAAGTTGTTGATCAGCTACAGTAACGAGACACTGACCGCTCAAGTGATTACGCCATTACTCAAAGGTTCGGGATCGCTTTAATCGGTGGACAGGGAACTGTGGATTTCTTAATGTTTTACTTTTCGTTTAATTCGATTTTAAATTGTCATTTTAAATCATCGATTTTAACCAGAGAAGAAATTGGAATTAGTAGTTTGTATTTACTTGAAACGTTTTAATAATACGATTTATAACGGTGCAGATGATTATTTAACAAGGAAGAGGAAATGAGTAATTATAAAATTACGCGAGGCGAATGCCTCTAAAAATAGGAAAGTAGACGTGATATTTATGAAATGAGGAATTTCATAAATTTTAAACGCAATCCCAAACCTTTGAGCTAAGATAGATATCTTAGAAATATAAAGTACCTCACTTCTATTTCTTTAAGATACAACAGCTTCGAGATTACTTTCTGTTACTGTATTTGGAAAACTTTTTGCAAGGGAAAGTATAATAAATTACAGCAAACTATGAGTGACCGGGTTATGAAACCGTGGAGTTGATTATAATAGGTTACGCTGATTAGATCAAGGAATGCAACCGATTACACTGATTAGGAGATTATAGCGTGAGTTACGACACTGATTAGGAAATAATAGGGATTTGTTACATGAAGATACAAATAATTTTAGATGAATGCTAATTCGATCGTTCGAGTCGTCTTTAAGAATCGATTCAATTTCAGGCTCGTGTGAGAGTGGCCCTGTTTGTTACGAGGCAACGAAGAGAGATGATCGAGAGATAGACCGTTAGGGCGTTCCCCGTGGGTCTTCTTTATGGGCCCTTTAATTTCTCGTTAAACGTGCCACGGGTAGACCTTTTTAAGACAAACAGGCTTAGAAGCGGATGTTAAGTTACATCTCGGGAACGAAAAATACACGGACAAACCACCCATCGCATTCTCTAGTCGTTGGAACTCTCAACAGTCTGAGACACCGGTTAAATCGGATAGGTTCAATCGAACGTTTCAATAAATAAGTCACGTAATTGCGACGAGTGGTGTCTCCTATTTATTCAAAAATGCAAAACCTGTTAAGACATTATATTTTGTGACAGTATAAACATTATCATTAGTAAAGCACTGTTATGGAAATACAATGGTATAAAAATAAATAATCCTTCGGCAGAATACGTCAAATCTCTACAATATCGGTCCCACTTGTGTGACTAATTGTTCCCATGTCCTCTAAATACCTAATTTGCGTGTCGGATTGACGAGACTCACCAGTGAACGAGCTTGACCGGCTTCTGGCTGGCCAACAGATCTTGCAGAGGGGTTTCAGAAGGCGGAACCTCGGCCGTGGCATCCTCAGTAGTACGTAGATGTATGGATCCAGGGTGAAGTGAATACAAAGAAGGACATCGGCAGCCAGGTGAAACATACGAATCAGTTTTCGCGCGAGCAGCGCCTTCTGAGGTAGCTTCAGCGCGAACTGTGCCAACGGGATGGAAACCTATCGGAACAGCGATGATTTCCGTTAACCAACACCCTTCTGCTACGTCATCCAACTAAATTTGCAATTCCGCTGAACTTTCCGCTGCATATAAATAGCATCGTTACCGATATTATCCCGATAAAATGACAAATACGGTCAGCGATAAAATGAAAGATCCTCGACAGCTATCAGTTTCGTCTAACAGCGTGTTCGCCAATATCGAAATCGAATTTCGACGCGACTGTCGCTATTCCCAGTCGCATAATCGTATCTCGGGTTAATCGGAAGATCGCTAGAAACAGAGTAAGAGCGACGAGCAACATAGTTCACGATAGAATCAACAAGAACCCACGCGGTTAGGGTCAACGTCAGAAATACTTTCGACGGCGACAGAGGTGGAAAATTTTCCTGCTCGTTTCTCGAAATCTTTTCACATCCGGCTTTCGATCGCAAAGCCAACATCGACGCGTTACAAAAGATCGCGAGCGTCGCGATCGATCGTACGTGAGGATATTCCAAACGGAATCGTCGAGTTTAACCTTCGTCCCTCGCCGGCGGAAATGCGTCACGTTCGCAATTTCGCGCCGGCAAATCGTTCCATTATTTTCACCATCCGCCGTCTTGGAGCCGCTCGAGGATCGAGAACGAGCAATTCCACGCAAGTTCGAGAGGCAGGCTCCGATAGATCGGGCTGGACTCGAGGAAAACCTCGAGGACGACAGCGTGGAATGAGATGCTGCGCGGATAAGGAGATGGAAACGATGAATGCTCGTGAGTATGCAATCACCGTACCGCCGGGTGCATTGTTCGATGCGATTGTATTCTTGCCGGCAGGATACACCGTGATTACATTGAATTAAAAATTCAGGAATGCGAAAGCTCCGAGCGGCGACATCGATTCCTTCGCACCAGAATCTCGTAGCCCGATTCGCGAATTCGAGTTACTTCTGCTTTTATGCTAATTACAGAGTGACTTTTATTCGCGACGATAATCATCTGAACATCGAGATTGTGAAGTTAGACGAAGATATTTTCTTTCTTATTCCGAGAAAAGGATAATTCGTTAATTGCTTTAATATGGATCACATGGAGTTTCTGTAGCGTAAATTGAATTAAGCTTCGTCCGATGTGTAGTTAGGGATCGTCAAATGGGTACTTTGGGGAAGATACATGGTGTAGAATGAGAAATGTTGATTCGCTTTCAAAGTCCTGTCACGGCCGACACGAGCGCAAATTTTATCGATGTTTCGACGGCGTAGGAGCAAATAGTACCGGCGAATGTATCCTCGGCAAACGCGTCACGTAAACGCCATTTGCCTCCATAAACGAGAGTAACCGGAAGCTCTTTCGAAGAGACTTCCCTTTCGCGCGGTTCGTCGGTAAAATATACCAACGATGACGAGTCGAGATTACGAGGAGATGAAGGAACGCGCGGATGAAGAAACTAACTATGTTTCAGTTGCCGATGTCGCGTTTCGAGGAACAGGAATCGATCTTTTGCAGAGAACATGAGCAAATCGATGCAGACACCAGTTGATATTTTCATATGTATATAAATTTCGTAAGAAGTCCTTTAAAATCTTCCAGCGTTACATAAAAACTTACAAAATCGGGGAAAGTGAAAGCTGCTAAAGATCAATTCGAAACTGTAAAAATCGATGCAAAAAATAAATCAAAATGAACCATCGCCTCATCTTACATAAAATTATGTTAGAGAAACTGCAAAATAATTAATTCAAAAATCGAAGTTACGAAAGGAGGTTTTCTTTGAACTTTTTTCAACGTAACTCCAACTTACGCAGAAATCTAATTCGCCTGTTACGCGAGAAATTATAGTAAACATGTGCTGTATATACGTAAATATATTTCTCTGGTATCAAGACAGCTGTAAATCCTGTCTAACGGGTCGTCTGTATCCAAAGTGTCTGAAAGCGGAAGAACCCGAAGCGGCGCATTTTATGAATTCTAATTAGCTTGCCAAAAAAATAAAACGCAGGCATCGTTTAATTGGCCAGGGCGTTCCGCCGGGAGACAGAGAGAGTTAATTTAATCAATTACTTCCACGATCGATTGCTTACCATTTGTGGCATCCAACAGACAACAAACGATATTGATAGTACGGCCATCAATCTTGCGAATGCCCTTTCCTCGGCGGTTGTGACGATTTCCGGTGCTGGTCCCGTCACTGTCAAAAGTGGTTTCGCTCTTGAGGAAGACCTCGTTACCCTCCGGAGAACACCAGCTTTGCGACTTAGCCTGCTCAGAGCTCTGGATACGGCCAAGTTGCACCAGACTATCGACAGGCAGAGCACCGTACCTGCCATTCAAAGAAACAATTCAGATTCTAGCCTAAAAATTACTTTGTACGACTTAAAATAACTAATTATGAAATTTTTCAAGATTTACAAACTTCTGCCCCTGTTATAACAGATTACTATAGCTCTAACAATATCATTCTAATACTAATCAAGAGATTCTCAAATATACTGATGTGTGAATTTCTGATTTGGAATAGCAATTGTACTGATTTTGCAGGAATAATTATAGATAAGGAGATAATGAAAGAAGTGAAAAAATTAATTTAGACATAGGTTATTTTATTTTATTTTATTTCCTAATAAATAGCTCTAGGCGCATTAAGTTGTCATTATATCAGAGTCGAAACACACCGAGGTATTTATCGAACGCGATAATGTGCCATACTCACCGAAAAAGAACCAGACGTAGGCGTAGGCAATATCAGCCGGCTCGGTGGCTTCTCTGTATCGAACACATTGTTCACCTTTGTAGTACACGCCAAAACCCATAAGCGGCAGGCTTGTCAACGCCAGAGCTACCAGCCAGAGTACTAGCATGCAACGTACAATTACCGGGTACGTCACCTGCTGGAGAACACATGCGTGTCACAGATTGAGTGGTATCGGTGTCAGCGAACGATATTTTTTCATCTACGATTTCGATACGCGTGTTTTCCTCTACGCTATGCCACGAGAAAGCTAACGCGAACCAACAGGTGATCCCTAACGTACTTCGATTCTTCGTCAGTCAACGCGTTATGCCATTTTGTCGATAGGGAAACAAATGCAGAGAGAACAAACGGTTGCACTAGTTCCATTCGATACATTCGGCCACGTGTCCCATTTCGACACCTACGATCGCACCGATCTGTTGCCCAACGACGCGACGCAAAGTCAACGAACCTGGCCGACAACGCGTGGCGAAAAACAATCGAAGAATATCGATTCGATTCTAATGGACCGTCGACGATTGTTACGTCGAGTAATCGGTAAATAGAAGAACACCAGGGGAAGGACCAGGAGTGTTTCGTAAACTTTCCACGTCCTCTTCTACGCACTACGTGAAATCCTATGAATGGCGAGCGAATATATAGACGTTTTTGTTTTCCTCCCAGACACATGCAACTTAAAATAGGCGAACTTTTGCGTCACTGTACTTCTAGGGCTACTCAAGAGCCTCGAGATGTTGTTGATGATGTTAAATCTTATTTTAGACGCCATTATTTTAGGGACAAGGAAAATGCGGAAAAGGAATTCGTGATCGAGTTGTGATATCGTCGGTTAGCCTTCTGATACACGATTCTCGTTGAAAGTTTCGAAATCCGAACAAAGGAAGACTGGCTATTTGCGGAAATACTATATCGTTCTGACATGTCACGTCTAATTGTAAGGGTCCATGCAAATTATCGTGCTTTTGTTATTCGTGGAACATGCTGCTCCTGCGATTTACGCGATCGGGTGGAAAGGAACTGTTTTGACACGGTAATATAGGTGTTTGGTTTATAATAATAGACCACCAAACGACGAATCACGAACAAGTAGAAAGATAACATTCTGCTTGGCAAAGGAGTGCGATATCTTGAACATCGGATAAAATTCGTGAGTATATGACACAGGTATCGGTGAAATAACTGGTTCGGACGAAAACTTTCGGCAGGGTGCAGGAGATTTTTATTGAAATTGGACCTGAATCCCGTGGGTTTTTTTATCACGTAGGATTACCCGAACGTTCGGTTTTATCTGATCGAATCGGCTACTTCAATTTCGGGACTGTCTTATCTGAGAACGTAGAAGTAAAGCAGTAGAGCGTAAAGACTCGCGTGGGTTTCGATACCTTCATTCGTAGAAATTACAAATTTCATCCTGAAACTTTATGAATTTCCATTAGCTAATTTCTTTCGGAGTATTGCGACTGTAAATCTAAAAATTATGCTAACGTTCTGGAACGTATCAGGTTTTTGTATTCTATCGATTACTCTACTCGCTGTTCGTTGATATAATTTCATTAAAATAATCTACGATGATTTACATCTAAATTTTCGTGTATTTCACTCGAGTATGAAAGGAGATTTGACGAGTGAAATATTTTTCATCCTATACTCTTTCATATTTACGGCTAAAACAAATATACGAACATCATCGTTCAAACGTCTTGGCAAACGTGTTCCTTGAGAAATGAGAGAAGGGATGAAACCTTCCTCGAGGATTTTCCGTCGTTCTTTTGCGGAGGTGGCTAAGTGCTTTCCAGGGAGAAGGTCTTTTTATGGCAGAAACTGGAAACACGTGTATGGTACATAGACAAGTCGTGGAAACTAGAGGAAACTACGGTGAACTAGAGGAAACTGTCATAATTGCTGCCGTCAACCGTACTTCTTTTATTGTACCTCAGTTTCCAGACATATTACCTTTCGAAATGTAATTTCGCGATATCACGACCATGCAACGCTATTTGTTTCGTTCAACGGGTTCGTAGTCGAAGAATGAAATAACTGAAATATTTTTATTCGAACCAGCTGCCGTCCTGTTTCGAAAACGGGAACCTCGGATTTTGGATGTTCATGAATCACGGGAGGATCAGTGGATTTGTGACGCTGAACCACATATGGATCAGTGAACCATAGGACGCGTTAATACTCCCATTAATTGTGACGCACGGGCTTCAGACATTTTGGTACACCATTGGATGCTCTGAGGAAACCTAGGAACCTTGAGTTTGATAGACGACGAAGTAGCTATGGTCAACAGATCGCATTATTGCTCTTGCTATCAAAGGAGACGTTGTTTAAGGGGAGCCGAAATCGGGAAGCTTGATGTTACAAGTGTTAAGCCTGAGATATAAATGACGACGGAGATTGAATCATTTCTTCCTTGTGTGATGCAACGTTTACGAATACCAGGAATTATTTATGAAATGTTTGGGTTATTAGCTATAAATTATAATCTAAATCAACTCGCGATATTTCAGACACGAGTATTTATAATTGCAACTATTTGTGTAATTTCCTCCTCCGTTAAATGTAGACAGGAAATATCAAGGCAAATACCGTTCCAAAATTAACAATTCGGTAAGAAGATGAAAAAATAGTAATTCCTTAACTTTCTCCATCTGAAAGTAAGATAACTTTTCCAAATGCATTAACGAACTAACCCTAATGTCATGTTTCCTAATAAAATCGAAGAATGCAAGATACCAATTCGTTTCTTAATTCCACCGAGAAAGATAAGCGGGACATTGCCTATATTTTCTTTACAACGGAAAAGAAATTTCTTCAGCCATGTTTTCGCATCCCCTAACACGAGATCATCGATGAAGCATAATCGTAAATATCTTGCAGAAAGAAATAATACGTTAAACTTGTTCAGCGATAAATAAAAAACCCAATACGAGAGATTTCATCTTTTGACGAAATACGAAAATGGTACTCCAATTTCTGAATCCGTTTACTTTCTAATCGATGATAAACCTGTTACAAAATTCTATTTCGTTGATTCTCCTCTTAGTTTCAATCAGCAAACGGAGAATATTAGCGATTGAAGCTGTTACAAAACGACATCATGTCACTTAAACACGATGTAATACTATTCGCGATCAATTACGATTATCGAACACAATATAAGACAAGGTTACCCACTGTGACGTTAATAGGCTCTCTATGCAATGCAATTGAAGAAAAGAACCAGTAACCTTTGTCTACCACGATACTATCCCGAAGAAACTCAAAAAATAAATTTCCAATGCAGCTCAAAAAATAAATTTCCGTTCATCTAGGTACCGTTTAGGTGAGGACACTATAACTTCTTCTCACCTTACAAATGCAACGTTTTAATACGCGATCTTGCAAGGAGTTGAACGAAGCAGAACTATTTCTTTCCATGTGTTTGGAACACCACTAACTTAGCACTGTTTTCCTCTTCTATCTTTCGCTAATTGGTCCCAAGAATATCCATGAGACACGACTGACGAGAAAAATTTCGTACGTCATAGACTCGAATTTTCTTCTAGCTTTTCATTACAGACTTTGAGTGCCTTGAGGAATGAATTTTCGAAGCACTCAAGGAACTCCGAATCTCGTCTTATGTAACCAAATTTCGCGGAAAGGCGATAGAATGGGTGCTGTTTCTCAATCGTTAGCTCGTTTGATTTTCGTTCGGCATTCGAAAAATGAAACATCGGCCGAGATTTCACGCAAAGATGCATTCTCACGTCGTGAATCGTTCGTCGCCGATTTATGAACACTGTTTTCACGTACTCGAGATGATAGACATTGGGCGCGAGCTATTACCACGGTATAAAATTATCGAAAGATAATTTTACGCGTTGCCTAATCATTGATCTAGTTTACTTTGGCTGAGCGCGACGTAGCTTCCTTTTTCTTACTTTTATCGAAGTTATCGTCGAAACATTATCGAAATAACGTCGAAGTATGAATGAAATGTCTGTTGAAGTATCGTCGAAGTATCACCGAAGCTTAACCGGAATTCGGATATATTTTTCCGAATGAAGAACCCTTTAGTATATAAAAGTGAATGTATAAGCTATATGAAAGAAGTTGGATAAAAGTAGATAATCCCAGGTGCCATTAATCTGAAATAATCCGCGGTCTGTCGACTTTATAATCATCCGTTTCATTCCCTGCTTCTGTATCCTTGAGGCTGCCCCAACGCGACCAAAGCGAAGGTAAGATCTATCACGTTACAAATTTATAGCACATTGGGGGTATTCGAAGAGTTCCCTGGGGTGGTTCCTAACAAGTAAACTGGATTTTCTAGCTTTCCTTCCAATCAGCTTTGAATCGACAGCCTGATTGTGGCCTATTTTTGACGTTGCTTCGTTAGAACGAACGCATGACATGTTCATGTGTGATAAAGTGGACAAAGTTCTGTTACGGGCTTGTTACAATTTTGTTACCATTTCTCTTTGATACTTCTGAAGAAAATCCTAGCACAATGTGGTCGAGGTATTAATAGAAAACCAACTAAGCTAATCGAACGTTCCTACAAATTAATTAGTAGTTGCAAGCGTGCAAGTTGCGTGACGTTCTATAAACGACTGTCGTTCGTGTAGATTATTCCAATTGTCATCTGACAGCTATAACATAGTCAAGTATTATATAGTCTAACGAGAATATTGAATATAAGTGTAAACGTATATCGTAATAAAGATAAGGCACATAATTCATGGAGATGTAATTTCACGGCAATAGTAGACGATATTCTATCAAATTCACGCGTGTTTCAAAATTTTTTACGGTCTCTGTACGTGCGTAAATACACGTATCTCCAGGAAAAGGCTAGAGACCCAGTGAATGACCATCCAGTGCAGAAGTATGGTTTACATTAATTTCACTGACCCTGAATCCGCTCTGTCTGCCCCGAGCGACGATACGTGCTGAAGAAATCGAGATTCGAGAGTCGTAAAATTAGTTTACTTTCATTATCACTTTCATTACATTCAGATAAAAACGATATCTATTACACAGCTATATCTAAACATCTAAAAAACGGGATTGTACAATTCGTCCAAACATTAATCGAAGAGTATAGTCCGGAAGAAGGTTGTTCATCAAAGTTTCTCGACGCTTAGTTAAAATCGAGGACAGTGAAATTTAACGATTGCCGTGTCAAACGTCGAACAATGTACAAAGACATCGAATATATTTAAATACCTAGCGCGAAACATTGAATGAACAAGGCGTAATGATTGAAAACGGCATAGGCGCGACGCGTGGCCATATTTGGGTCACAATATGGGTCACGAATTTTTCACCGCGACGCAACGAGTTCAATTGTATTCAACGACGATAAAGCGCACATGTTTCACTCCCAGACCGAACGTGGTCACTGTATCAACACGAAAATAAATGTTCCTAATCGGGCCTGGTAGACGCGAAATAATTAGCTGCCCATGATCACGTAGCTCCTCCATTTTCTCAGAAATAGTTTAAGGCCTGACCAAAGCTATCACTTGTTATCATTATCGTGGGAAATTCGACATCCGCGCGCCTTCACCGCTGTGACCCATGACCTTTAATCACGGTTCCCTAATTCGTACAATCTTCAAAGTTTGTACCAAAAAATAGCGAAATATCACTCGAAGATTTTATTTCCTAAATTTAAAGATAATTTTTTGCGAGCATGATATAGGTAAAATTTCGTTTAAAAAATATGCCAAGATTTAATATCGAACCCATCGTGGTTAGGCTAAACCAAATGATCGTTTTTAAGATTATCTATAAACAAAATTTTTCTCATTTCGTTATTTCATTCCTTTCAGGACTCTCTTCTTGTTCTTTCGTCCACGGGACATGATAGAATGACGCTAGAAGGAAGCAGGGTGTACATTTTGGTAAACCGAATGCATTAGGAGCACTTGCTTCGTACCCTGTTAAATAATTGTTTCCGCTGCGTTTTAAGTGGTCGTAGATTGATTCGAACAGATCGTTGGATCAAAGTGACGGTGTTAATATTCGCGTGCTGTCTATCCTGATAGCGTAGATACAACGGCTTGCGATTCTCGAGAATTTCAATGCGAACGTCTCCCCTGTTGCCGATTTCGTTAACCAAGCACGTACTAATTCAATGATCGATACTTGGGAATAAAAGGGGCTGATGATACCATTGCATCCCGGTAAGGAAATAGCTTATAGCATTTTCCAAGCTCTCTTATCGAAATATTTGCGCTTATTCACATCGATGAAAGAGCCGCAGTCAAGAATACCGATTCAATATCCCCAATGAGTAACCTCACAGTGCTAATCAGTTCTTGAATTTTTTTAGAGCCCACTTCCTTGAGTGATAATATAAAGACGAACTTGTAGTTACACAGATAGCAATTTTTATTCGCTTTTAATCTATAGGAAAACAGATATAAATTTTCCGAAAAAGATATAAAGGAAGATATAGATTCTCGCAAGAGATAAATTTTCGAGTCGTGGAATATTGTAGAAATATTACAGCGTGTGTAATAGCGGCTAGCTTGAAAAGTTCGATACCAAGTCCTCCATTAATAACCGTACGTAAACATTTTCCTACAATAGCACACGAGGTATAACAATGTCAATAAGACATTAAACAGCACTGTCATTTACGGTTGATATTCACACCAATTCTAGCCAATGCTGTCTATTGAAAAATGGGTCAGGTCCATGCTTGGAGTATGCTCTATGTAACGTGACCCTTATCACGTAGAGATAAAACCCATGAGGCTGGTTCGTCTATGTTGCTATGGTGTTTTTCTCCCGTTTATCTCTACAACGAGTAGAAGTTTGGACTAGCTGCACTAATAACAATCCTAGTAATATTTCTAGTAATAAACTCATCCTCGACCGATTTTGCACTTAGGCTTCGTTTACAGATCGCAGTGTCAAAAACAATTTCGTGTACAATCATCTGTTATCTGATTTAGATACTTTCTCCTGCAATCGGTAGTTTCCTTATCAAACTGTGTGATCCATCGTTTGCTATCGACTGGTAAAACCCGAAATATCTTTCAAAACTTCCGGGAAGAACATTCAGAAAATTCGTGGAGATACCGACTGAAATTGACGACTGCTATTCAGATAACATCTGGACTGGGAGAAAATCGACATTCGCCGGAAAAACTTATTCAGTTACGAGAGCTCGAAGATTTCCGAGCATTCATCTGTCTGCAATGGCTGTAAAAAGAGCTTGGCGCCTCCGACGGATTCACGTTCAACGCGAGAACAAGCTATCTTGAATATCAATGGCCAACCGAGGAAAACAAAACATTTTTTTCGCCTAAGCATTTACCTTGACTCCTCGTATCATGCGTGTACACGTTGTTCTTTGGTAGTATTTGAATACAATCGAAAGAAGATATTACTAATCCTATGCAACCGGGGATCTGGCACCGAATAGCTCGAGAGTGTCAACCGAGGCTTAACGAAGAGGAGAAGAATACGAGATAGAGGGAAAGTCGAGCGATAAGCCTCTGTCAATAGCAAAGTCAATGCTGGTCGGTCGTTCGAAAAGGTTTATCAAGGATCTTGACTTACCTTCTGATAAACGAAGGGCCTGGTCAAGGCTAGCCACCTTTCAGCTGCCATCACGATGGCTACGCAACCACTGAACAAACCGAAGAGCCTCCATACGATACGAAGGGAACAAAATCCTCTCGTGGACATCACACTGCCCACATAGATCGTGATATACATCTGCACCAGCATCCCTAACAATGCGACAAGATCGTTGATCGCCAGGCAGCGTAGCATCAGCAAGTGTTTTCGATTTCTCCTCTGCAACAGTTCAATTCGATTACTTAACGATAATCTCAATAATCAAGCGATTATTCATTATTCCGAGAATATATCTCGATGTTTATTGCTCTCCGATATCTCCGACTCATCGTTACTTTTTCTTTTTAAGTTTTTCTAAGACTGATTGCATCTAATACTCGTTAAATCGCAAGCCATTTCATTTTCATGCATAAATGTTTGCCCGGAGGCACAGATAACGGTATCTGCAGCCGATTACTATCAAGAATCAATTACGTTTCTCGGAAAAGCTCGATGGATTTTTCGATGACAATAAACTAAACATAGTTTCGCTCGTTTTTCTTATTATCAAGCAGAAATCATCGACAAGTTTAAATATCATTCCATTCTGTTCCAAAGTTGTTAATTATCCAATTGGTTAATCGCAGCATGCAAAGAAAGCGTTATTACCTTATCTCGATGAAAAAGAATGACTAGAGCAGACACGTTGCCGATCACGCCGGTTATGTACACAAGGGTGAGCACCACCTGAGAGGCGAAAGTCACGTGCCTTTTGGTAGGGTTCAGAACCACGCTGGGTGCCAATAGGGTTGAGTTCATCGTCGAATTCATCATCGACAAGGTTTCGTTCCAAACCTCCATCGAGGTGAGCGACATTTTTCAGGGCTCTCGTGTTTTACGGTTCGTATAAAACGTCGATCGATAATTCCACGTGTGTATTGTATCTAAATCGCGGCCGTGTAATGTTCGTATCTGAATCGATGCGCGGCCTGTCTTAAACGGAAGTCTCCAAGACACAATCGACGATGCAACGATTCAGAGACCTCATTGTTTATATGGATCGTTCACTCTAATCCACGTTGATCTCGAGTGATCGCTGATTCTCACGGTGATCGCTTGTCTTTCCTTTGCTAAATTTTCCTCGCTAAAGCATTATTCCGCGATGACGATATTTCAGGGCAGCTTGTTGATCCTCGTCGTGTGTACTGCTGCAGTTATCGTGTACCTTTGGTACTCTATTATCGTATCGCCCTCTTATTCCACGACAAGCGCTGTTGCTGTCTAACAGGCCACCGCCTCGAATTTCTCGTGAAACTTGACAACGTTGTAGCTGGACCCTTTTGTAAGACTACCTGCAGTCCCGGGGCCCTTATTCAAGTCAGGCTGCATGTGCAGCGGGCCACAGCCGGCGCAGCGGTCCGACGAGTCGCGTTCCTCGATTAAGCAGGACAACCGAAATAATTCTCTGTGAAACCAGTCGCTACGCCTAGATTAGTTATCTTCTCGTCAGCCCTTCGGGTGGAAAGTAACATCGAAAGATTTTACCAGTGAAGAAACCGGAAGGGTGGAACCGAACTTCTCAGATCCATCCAAGAGACGCCATCCAGGAAACTCTTCGTTCGTTGAGCGGTAAGGAGACAATCACACGGATCTTTGCGTATTCAACTTGTACCTCATCGACTGGATATCCTAAACGATTATTCGACCGACTGTCGACGAAATTGCTCCTCGCAATTCCCTTCGGACCTCGGTCAACGAACGCCAAGTGAAATCGCTTTGTCAACAGCTCGACACGTTCTTCTCGCCTCTTCTTTCGAAGATACCGCCGGAGAATTAACTGTGCGAACCTGTCGATCCTCCAATCGAACCTGAAGATGTGGAAAAGTGTAAAAAACACCTCCACTACCTCCTTCGACCGCGAGAGTCGTCGCCACACTGATCCAAACCACGCGGTCGCCTCCAGTTTTGTTTACAATCGATGGGCCCCCTGCCAGTGCGTCTGCGCCGAGTTTTGAACTTGGCGTCGGTTTGGCGCCATATTTTCGGCACGCCATCGTCCATGAATTTACTTCGTGCACGCCAACTTTTACCATTGTAAAATTCCTCCCGGATGACTGCGGAATCGATCGAGGCACACTGCAATTTCAGGTAAGAAAGTGGAATTTTATTATAAAATACTTTACCTTTCGATCTATGAAGTGTGACAACGATGATACGAAATATACGAAGGAATACTGTATAATAATAATACACAGGACACCTACGCAAGGGAAATACCGAAATACGCCGACCTACGCCGTGAAATTATATTTATACAAAAAAATGGACAACATAGATGCACGTAATATAAATAATTTTCTCAGCTATAAAAACAGTATCAGGTACGACAAATTTAATATGAATTAACACGTGTTATATGACGAAAATAGAAATGTGTAATCTAGGCAAGGGTAAAGATTTATACGATAATGTTAAAAAAAATGATAAAGTATTCATTTTAATTTTATCGCTATCAACTATCGCGAACTTTATCCGATAGGATACCTTTAGACAATATTTAAGATACGTCATAAAACCGTCACATAATTAATGTTTTGCCCGATATTGATACAGAATCAGTACGAAACGCATAAATATCTCGTACGTAAATGCATAAATACGTACTTAACACGTTGGACGCAGTATAATTTCGTCGGTATGCAGGTAGTTGATAAATAATGCATCGTACATATATTTTTCGTATACAACGCGGCACATTCGCCATTCGCTGATAAATAATTTCAAGCACGACAACGATAAACGGCCGACGCGTGTGCTAAGTACACGCACTCCTCTCAAGGATGCAGGACACAATGAACAGGGATTCTATGGGTGAATGGCGTTGAACTCTGCACGAATTAGCAAAGATTTGGAATGAATCCAGGAAAAGCGGTGACACGTTAACCGAATTTTTTTTCAAGTTTCAGCTTCTACTATTCTCGTTATTTACAACGTTCGAGGTACGTAATAACCTTGATTGATAACCTAAGCAGCTCGTGACATTGCTCTGCGGCTATGCGAGTATCTCTTTCTCCCAATTAGGAGAAATTTCTTTATCGTGTCGCGATTCACGCATCGAGCTTCATAAAAGTGATTTTCTCTTGCAGCCTTGGCGATGCATTTCGCTGCACGTGTTATTGTACCTCGGAACGTGAGAAAAGATCTGATAGAAGAAGGAAAAATACCAATAGAAAGCAGAGCATATGCATTTGTGTCGCTGCATAGAGGTCGCCACAAGTTCGTCGAATTATCTCGGGGTGAACGAACTATTATGTGCTCACGAGACGACCAATAATTGATGTCCTTTTTATCCAATTTATTACCGGGAACTGGACATAAAACTTAAGCCGGGTCAAATATTATGATAACGTATGAAACGTCGATTTTCCAAGTTTCATTGATAATTCGCAACGTTGTATCGCGTGTCCTCTTAAGAGAAAATAACGTACAATTAAAATCGTTCGCTTCGATGAAAATGGTTTTTCAAAGACACGTTTAACTTTCGATGTAACATAGATGGACCACAGTATCGTTTCTCAGTATAGCGAAGGAGAAGTTAATTAAATGTCAGACAGAGGAGGTAGTGTTATGATCATTAAAGAGTAGCTTTTTTCCTTCTCTCGCTATCAATGAAGACCGCCAGCGAATGGCAAATCGCGTGCTCTTAGAAACCAGAACGAATGTTATGCAAGGCAATTACACCGATTAAATTGAGCATGCGAAGTTCATTAAGCGAATGCTACCCGGGGGTACAGTGAATTCTTTCCGATTGATTTCGAATTAGATGAAAAATCACCGAGATTTCACGTGGCATTAGTCGACCCAGTTATCCGACATATCGGAATCGTTCAATGCGATCTTTCATCGTCCTTCTACCGATCTTCGTATCCCC
Source organism: Euglossa dilemma (assembly GCA_002201625.1). NCBI lineage: Eukaryota > Metazoa > Arthropoda > Insecta > Hymenoptera > Apidae > Euglossa > Euglossa dilemma. Next base: position 1,925,571 of record NIJG01000002.1, read on the forward strand.
CTGTTCTTCGCTTTCTCAAGAATATCATAACTCTGTGTAACACGAATTACATCGTAGACTCGCGGAGTTTCGTTAGTCTTGGAACACATAAGTTGGCACCGGATGCAAATAACTGCTCGAAAGAGCAGATGTTCCGTGCAAGTCGAGAGGAAATTTAAAACGAACCTACATCTCGCGGAATCAAAGTCGGGCCGAGTGGAGAACACGTCGTAGCAAAGGGCACGACAAAGAGAGCAACGGGTAATTTCAGTAATTACAATTTGCCATCGAGACAAGCCCTTGTCCTTTTCCTGTTTTCACGATTGGTCTCATAGAATCAATTGAAGGAATAATTGCGTGGATCCCCGTAGCGAGCCGCGATGACCATTTCCCGGCAGTTTGAGCGTATCGTCGAAGAGCAACGGAATGAAAAGCCCAAATTGACGCGACTCGAATCGCCGGTGGCTATTTTTAATACGCATCGATCATGGGAGAGATGATCTTTGCGAATGCAAAGCGTACATCATCCGCATTCGTACGATAAGAGAATGCGACGCTTATAACGAAGGTTTATCTTTAGATGGAGCGGCATAAACATACAATGGGTAATACCGAAACTAACGAGGAAATTAATTTAAATAAAGCGAGCCCAATCGGCGCCATTCTTGCATAACGATCGATGCTGCTTTTCCGATACGTGCCGCGAATGCATTGCATCCGACTCCTGAAATTCCTCCTCGAGGTATGTTCGACTTTAAAATAGTCGAAACGCGATAGGGGTAAGCGGTGCGCGCAGTTTGGTTAAAATTACAGGAAACGAAAGTATTGTCTTACAGAAGGTTAAGATGCACCGCAAATGCGCGAAGATCAAACGAGGCTTTCACTTTGAGGAGCTTCGTCGACGCTCAAACAACTGGAGGATTAAATTTAGGAGAATTCGGAGTTCGTCGACGGATATTCGCGTGATATAAATTTAATATCGCGAAGAAACACAATTGAGTGACAGTGACCTCTGAACTTTCGGGTATAGATGGCAGATTGCTGTATTTCTCCACGAAAGTCCTAGCAGTTGTCCAAGTGAGGGTCACGAGTTACGATTTCGCTTCGAGATAAACGGATATATATAAATGTTACGTTCCTCGAGGAAAAGATAACGAATCCGTAATTATTTTCGCGTTATTCTTGTAATAATAAGATGAAGTTTATAGCAAGTCGTGTTTCTTATCGGTGAAAATTATCCTTCTAAAGTGTAGCAAATTGAAATGGCGCGTAAATAGCTCTTCCGCCCTACGAATTTAATTTTTGATATACTTTCAGGATGAATACCGAATGTATTAAATATTCTTTTTAATTTGTTTCTTCAGCGGGGTATTCGTATCGTACGATCTTTCTTCGAAATCTGATTAGAATGGACGACCAACTACTAAAAACTCTTGACATTGGAAAAGGGCCAACAGGGGTATAATTAGATCACGAAATGATCACTCTTCTGATAAACACTACGATTGTAATTATGTCCTTTGAAACGAGCTCCTTTCGTTATATTTCATGGTAATGTTCTATCTGCCTTTTATTGAAATAATTATGAGATACGTTTTGTCTTGATAAATTTTGTACAAATTATATATAGCTGTATTCAATTAATTAATTATATAATTAATAATTATAATAATTAAAATAATTAGGGATATATATTTATATTCATTTCTTATTGATATGTATTATGATTATCTTTTGTAAATGCCCCAAGGGCCTTTGGGTCCATTTACAATAATGGCATTTTCTTTTACAGTGGCATCCAATTGTACTTGCTGGATAAAAACACATTTTTCAAGATCTGTGTTAAACAAGGTTTTCTATGATTAGTGGATAAATTATCAATATTATAAAAATCAATGTGATAAAAGTTAAACCTCAAAGAACAAGGTAAGCGTGAAATGAAGTAGCCTTTGTACATAACCTCTGTAAACGTTTTTGAATTTCAACTTGATAGCTCCATTTCTACTCTATTTATAATGTAAGAAATCTAATTTTTATAGCATACTTTTATACTATCATTCCTACATTTGACACTTTTAATTTCTTTCATTTTGTTTTGATGTGTATAACTATTCTATATATATTGATCTTCCACCATTAACCGATTTCATTTTTTAATTCAAGGCAAAGACTATCAATGGTGGAAAAGAAGACAAAGATTAAAACACCTCTTATGATACAAAATTGAAGCCAGAAATAACATATGACTGTCGATAATTAATTAATAACGAAACAGAATTCATTTTATAACATATACAGAAGAATTAAAGGTAAATTGAAGAAACTAAAAGACTTATACATAAAACTCAAACAGAAAACAAAGAACTACTTACAAACTTCCACCAATTTTCAGATATTAACAAAAATATTAATACCAAAGAAGAGAAAGAACAAAAAAAATTAAAATACTATTTTCAAAAATAACAATATTCAGCAATGAATTATTTTCCCTACAATATTTGCAGGAAATATACTACTATACAAAAATAAACTTGATATAACATAAGGAAATTGGTACTAATACATTCAAGAGCACCTCAAAAACTTTTCATAATGTTTTGAAATATATCATAAATTATAGAAATTTTCATAGTAAAGTAATATTTGCACACATGAAATATAAAAAAAGAAGGAGGCTGTATATAAATGAAAAAACACTAAGTTCCAAAGGTTCTTTGAAGTATTAACTCCTTGACATACAAATAAATACTATTTAATTTGGTACAATTGAACAGTTATGTGCAAGCTTATGGATAGGATATTTTATTTTGAAATTTGCATTACTATATAACATGTAACCAGGTTAATATATAATATCAAAGGAAGAATGACAAAAAAGAGGCGCCATAATCTATAATGGCACATGAAATAAATGAGACCTCCCGGATGTCATTATATGTCAAGGGGTTAAGTAGTTAAGATATAATAATTATACATATTACCAAGTACAAATATTGAGAAACAGAATAATTTGACGGATTGCTTATAATTATTTAATGTAATAAAAAACTTGTGATTTACCTTTGTAACTATTCTGAAGAAATATTTTTCACAGACTGGGTCATCATATTTCTTCACTTATACAAATATGCTAATACGTTGTCCAATTAAACTTTATGGTTTTCTTGATTTATACTGCACTATTATATAATTGTCTTTAGAATCACTCATGAAAAATGTGGTTTATGCATATATAAATTGATATTTAGTCAAAAATGTCAAACAAGCACGTGCACGACAAGAATCAAACCGAACAGAAATGGCGGGAAATGAACTTTGAACGCGGCGCCATGAAATCGATGCGGCAAAAAGTCAATTTATAAGTTTAAAAAAATTGTGAGAATTATTAGAAAACTGTCATTCCTAAGTTATGTCAACTAGATATCGCAAATGGCAGATTAAATCTAGAATCTGTAATCGATATTATAGATATCAATCAATATTATACACATAGTTCACATTGATTCACATTACGATAATTTTCCAAAGTAACCTTCAGTTGTCACGTTACGAAGTAATAACTGATGTTGTTTATTATTACTCTTGAATATATATTTCATCGATTGTAGCGATTAAAATATCAATCACCTAATAACACTACTTTCCGAAACGTTTTGACGAGGCATTGAAAGTTTCATTCTAATGCACGAAAATATTCCAACACGTGTTACCGGCATGTTCGACCCGGTATCGATGTGAATTTGCCTGCAGCTGAAAAAGGTATGCTTTCTTTGCGCGGGAAGATACGTCATCTTTGAAATAGCCATGTGCTAAAATATTGATATAGGGTATCAAACGGTGCCTCTTATATTTATTAATAATCAAAAGATAGATACAAATACGCCTCTATTAAAATACTTAAGTACCACAAATATGTTTCTAACATGAAAATGAAAAATGCTTAACATCCACGACAGAAATGTTATAACTTGATAAAATGAAAATCGACATAGGAGCTCGAATAAATAAAAAGGTTCTAAGAACTAAAATAATATTTTAATAGATTTCTTTATTGCTGAAATTTCTTAGAAAAATTTGAAAATTTGGTATTTCAACTTAAGAATCAATTTATTAATAATATTAATAAAAAGAAATTGAGAAACGAGTTAAATATATATATTTGAAATTTTTAAACTATAAAAATAAGGTGTATATACCTGATATCAGCAGAAAAATGTTTTTTGTTGCATGTACACTGTGTACCGCTAGGTCGAGCCAGTAGCGCGGGCTTTCAACATGATTTTGAATTGGTCGATGCAGTCACGAAATTTAAAGCCGATATTTATTAATAAAAACGTACGTTATTACGTACTTAACAACCTAGATCAATAAATTATTATTTTTAGAACATATATGTCGGAGAATTTCGAACAAAGTGCAGCCATTGAACCTTGATATACGCTTGACATTCACTTGGTCAAGTGCATAATAATAGCTTGTTGCAGTAAACTCCGGTCATCCGTTTAAATGAAAGTGGCTAAATTTAACAGTATACTTTTTAATAGTGCCAATATATTTTTACTCGTTTGAAATGCCACCATTGAAACAATATTTATTAATCGACAGTGGGATGGGCTGCGCGACCAATTACTTAAGGCACCTCTACAAAGTAAAAGGCACGATTTCACTGTAAAATCGGTGCAACGGAATGCACAGTTACGTCACTTAACTCGCACTTAGAACTCGTAGTATATCCAATAACCGCGGGTACCTGTAAACAGTTAGTTCAACTTTAACGCTGTTAACAATGCACCGGCAAACTAAAAAGGTATTTGCGGTTTATTCATTTTACGTAACCCGAAAGATTCAATTTCCTCAGCGTCAAATATTATTCACCGGCATTCCAAGATCTTAATCAATCCATTAGCGTAACATTTTTACCGCGGTTTTAAATTTCTTGAGCACCATGAGACGTCCATATTCTTACTCTACGGCTTGTTATAATCACTTTCGGAGAAAGGACAGAGAGAGAAAGAGAGAGGAGAAGAATCTCCTTGGTGTAGATAGTATCGTTTCTCGAAGCTTTTAAAAGGCCTACTTGAAAAAAACCAGTCGATCCTCCTTACTGGTCGATCAATTCGCTCGGCTCTGAATGAACGCACAGCGATCCCGTTATCGTTTCGTCCGAGTGGGTCACCGACACCTGGATAGGATTTTACTCGAAGCCGCTTCGACGTGTACGTATCGAACCTGTGCCGTGAACAGACCGTTCACGTTGATGCTTGGTGGGGCTCGACAGGACCGTCTCTTCTCAAGTAGTCGTTCGAGGCACCTGAACAATTTCCAAACTTCTTCAAAATTTCCCGCACGAAGAAACTATGACTTAAACCTCGCGTTCAAACCTCGGCAATTTCAATCTCCGCGTCAAAGTTCACGTTAAACTATAATTAATCTCATTCCACAAAGTACTTTTTTCTGCCAGAGAAAAAAATAACACTTCTTGTGTAATTTCAATTTCTAACGAATTCAATTCGCTTATCCCAGAAACGTTAATCGGTATTCAACGAGGTAAATCAGGTTTAGCTTAATTATCACGGGGAAAAGCTAAGAGAACGAATGACAGAGATATTCATGGAGCTCCTTGTTTATCGTGTAGTTAGAAAAAATATCCCTATCAGCTGCATATATAATACGACATATTAAAACGTTTGCCAAGCTCCTGGAGAAGGAAGAGAGGGGATCTTGAAAGTGGAGCCGAGTTTCAGCCGTCCCTGGAAACCAGATGGGGTCTGAAAGTGCCCCGCGTGCTCGCCTTCGAAGAACATATCCATGCAGTATTAGTGTTCGCGGGAACGAGTAACCTGTCGTACCTTTTTATCTCTGTATCGTGAAGTATCACGTTCAGCAACGGCTCGTAAGGTCGTTTCGCGGACGTTGTCTCCTTCGATCATCGTAGGCTACAGAGTAAACTACGAACGCCGACGTCTTGTTCGCGAAAACGAGAAGGAAACGTCTCGAGGGAACATATCGGGACGATTATCATCGAGTTAGCCAATTGCTGCACGGTGAACAAAACTGGATCGACAAATATGAAGATCGCCACGACCTTGTTCATCTTCGTAGTTGTTGGTACGTACGATTTGTCTTTCCCAAAACGCAGCTTCTAGAATCGACGTGTACGTCTTTCGTGATCGTGTGGTCGATTCCACGATTTCAGGTTTTAAATTGATAGTTTGGTACACGCAGGGACGAAGTTTGAATGAAATTGTATTGTTAGATTTTGATAGTAGAGTTTAGTACGTAACCGCTGTAGAAATTTCAACGCCGTTCAACGAGAGTGACGATGTTTCTTGGAGATGCTTGCAATTAGTGCAGTGTTTCATAACGTTTAGATGTAATATATGTATATTTGGTTTATAGAATAATGGTGAAAGTGTGGTCGTAATATTGCCGTGTAATTGTCACAGAATGTCGCGAACCCGGTGATCAAATAAGGTTTCTGGCTCAGTAGGTCCTTTCACAAAATAAATAGTATAAATTTGAAGACACACGTTCAAACTGGCAGCTGCGTTTCCAAGAATAGGCTAACACGCTTCGATATTCGTGTGCGAATACTTTTCACGTCATTCATTTATGAAATTATACTTCTTTTTGGCACGCTAATATCGAAGAGTTAGCCGCGAGCCTCGGTCTAATGTTCTACTCTAATAAAATGTATTATATACTGTACAATTATTTTATAAATAAAATACATATTATACGAGGCTTCTACAAAGATTATATTTAATACTCAGCAACTAGTTTCCAATACGAGCAAATTTTATGGAAGAGAAATCAGTTTCATTTTATCCAATATTATTCTTCTTTTTTTTTGGTCTATCGAATGATAGATATAACACAACGATTGGGAACTGGTTTTCGAGGTATCTTACTCTTGGGTAACTCGCAGGTTTTTGGGCCTTTTTCCATTATTCACGCTTTGTATCAAGGCATTTTATATTCTGTGCTATCGATCCCCGACCTATCTTGACTGACTGTGCACTGTTTACTCGATCTTACTACTTAAACTTGCCTATCACTCGATCTTACTATTACTGGACTTCACTGCTCGATCTTCAAATAATCGTCTTTCATTGCGATACTAATGTCCTAGTATACTTCTCTAGGCTGACCGCTGTTATTCTTCTCATTTTAGTGCAGAGATCTTTGTAAATACGATTCTGCGTGCCGAGGAGTGCGGCAAGCGTTGCGTACCCAACCGCACAATCCCATGATTCTTCATGGGCCAGCAGAAGTAATTTTCAATAATTTTACGGTCTTCTTCGCGGCGACCTGAGCATGACCAATACACGTACTCGCGTTACACCACGATGTTACGGCGTTACGGATAGTCTTTGCTAACTCGCGAAGTTCTTTGCAAAAATTTCAAACTCTACGCGATTTACGGACACCAGAGGTGCTTTATCAGACTTCGTTTCGCATAATAAAGAAATAAAGATCGGACAAGGTGACATAAAGAATACGCGTCTCGGAAATGTATATAGTTATGTAAATAAGTGACGAAATAACAAACGTAAAATTGCACACACGATCTCCGGCGATATTTAAAAAGTAATTCCGCTCGCACCGGCAAAGATGAGGATTTTAACTATCTCGACTGATCTGCATATTACTCAAATACTTACGCAATGGAAAACAACTCGAAGAGATTCGAAATTTCAGGGATAAGAGGGAAAAAATTATTACGAATACGTGAATCCACTTTTGCCTGCGTTAAACCGTGTTTCAAACAGAATTACCATTAGGAGCGTATTTCTCGGAGAGTTTGCTCGAATTTGCTCATCCACTGTGTCTGTATTCCCGCGTAATGAGCGCTCCTCTCATAAGCCGGCTCGTCGGAACGGCGCATTGAATGACCACGTCCCGACGAGAACGGAATCATTGAGCAGAAAAAGTAACAGTAAAGTCAGACTATCGTATGCATCAGCGCAAACTAGAAAGTGCAAAAGCATTGCTTTTCCATGGCTGAAAATATTGATACCAGGAGAAATAGAACGGACTCGCGACGAAAGTAAGCAATTGCTGCCGGCTGTGTCGTCAATTACAAACGCGATCGAGAAAGGCGATTGAAATCGAACTGTCGCGTACGTCATTGGCAAATTACATATTTTCGTCTAGCAGAGCAATCTCGTAACACGTGGACGAAACGAAAAAGCGGGATATATAGGTCGTGAAAATCCCTGTCACGATACCCTCGTCCTATGCCGGTAACGTATTCCTCATTATCGTGTCAATACCCCGTGCTAATCTCATGGAAACTTTCTCCGTGTACTTATCGAAAAAATAACTTTCACGCCGGGATCGGGTGATAATTAGTCGAATCGCGACAAAAATCCGACAGCTTACGTACACATCGGTCTTACGCTTGCAAATGATAGGATTGAAATTGTCAGCTTCCTTCTGAAAGAGAAACACGAGTAGCAATCGTACCAGGAAGATTTGTCTCGCAATTAACAGCCTGTCGATCGGACGAATTCCGCCGATGGAGATATAGCTTTCGAAATGTCTTCAAACGTCGATTGGAACGATTATCCTCGGATTCCGATAACGTCTTCGTTAGATTTTCGACAGCCGTGTTATTCGGGTAACGGGGTCAGCAACGGGTTTATATGAACGCTTTATTTCTCACTGGTCACTTTCTACGTAATTCTGATACTCTTCTCGATGTTTCGATTTGAACTTACCTCGTATTTTTAACCGTTCCATCCTGTCCTTATCGTTCGAGGACATCTCATTTCGAATTAAATGATCTGAAACAAATTTCAGTAGCACACGGGAGAACGAAGTTGTAATAAGAACGAAGCTTTCTAACTTATACATCCGTGATTAATCCGTTCTTCGAGGACGCGTTCGTTAATGACGATTCGAGAGCAGGACGAATGCGACTTTCGATTTCGAGATTCTCGCGATTTCGTCGAAATGCCACGGTGGTTTCGCAACGACGGAAAATCGGCGGATTAGTTGGCGAATCGCCGGCGAAGTACGAAGCGAGAGGCGACTTCGAAGGAGTGCCGTTGCCAAGGTAAAGGTAAAGGCCGCGTTCGTGAGAAAGTGTTGCGCGAGTTTACTCGTCTGCGAGAATCGTTACGTCGTTACACGTAGATGAGGAAGCCTCGCTAGACGAAGAAAAGTGAGTTTTATCTGCATTCACAGAAACAAGCTTCTGTACGATGGCCAGGGACCATCGTGGGATGAACAGCGAAAGTGACCTTGAGATTTGTACCACTAGAGTCATCGTCCTCGTTTCCGGACGATTAGAATCTGGGACTGGCCCGGGTCCCGTGGCAGGATCGCGAAGAATTCGCGATGCCGAACGAACGAGAGGCAAATTTGAACGATGAAAAGGGGTTGCTCGAGTTACGCAACTCAAAACGAGTTTCGAATTTCAGGAACACGCGTGATTACTCAGTTGCACGGTATTTCTAATCGCGAGTTACGTCCCAGGAAGACTAGCGTAATTTTTCTCTTTATCTTTTATCAAATTAGAAAACGTAGAAAGCTGGCTTTTTAAGTTCACGATTTTTCGCGATTTGTTTTGTATGTCACGGTTTAATGAATTGATCGACGTGCACGTGATTCGTTACCGAGGTTGAAATTTCAAAGACGTCAGGATATGACCGATTTAGAAAGCAGAAATAAGAAGGGAAAAACTGAATTTCTAATCTACAATTATCTCCGTCGATGTTTTTTCCGAGGAAATTAGCTAGGAGCAATATTGCTTCCTCGAATAATATCTTAATTATAATCTTAACGATGGCAGTATCAATTACATGGACAACTGAAATTTCTTTCGATTTTTCTTCTTCGTCATAGCGATGAATAAATTTGCTTTAATTATCCATTATGTGACATTCTTTTTAAAGAAAATCGGCGTTTTTACTCTTCAGTAACTCGGTCAATAAGTAGGTTCGAGGAGTTGCACGTTAAGCTTTCTCGTCCCGAAAATTTCACTATGTTCCAATACACGTAACATAATTTCTATAAACTACTTCTTTCGTCATACGAACTAAGTGCTCTTCGTTAAAGTAACATTTCTCGATGCATATATAGTTTCGAATCGATATCCCCGTCTTTTAATGAAACGAGAGGTTTTTGTTGGATTTCATCACTGCCTTGGACCACATAAGTTCTACCACTGCCTAGTATATTCTTCGATTATTGCGAAACACTGTGACAACGGCCTTCCCACGTTTGTATAATATTATGTAAACCACTGAGTGCGAAAGATATGGACGAAGAACATAGCAAACCTCACAAATACATTACTCAGAAATTCCAAACGTTAAATTTATACGTATCGAAATTACAATTTTTGGATCGAGAAATTGCAATGCATGCAATTGCAATTACAAGTGATCTATTTACAATAATTAAATTTTATTATCGTGAAATTTATTATCCACTTCGACTACAAATTTATTATACGTCTTTGTTACTCACTCCGTGATTACTTAATTAACCCATACCTAAACGAAACCATAATTTATTGTTGTGCAATTTCATCTGTTCGATACGATGGCAGTAAAACGAAAAGTTCGCTATTTAGAGCATAAAAGAAGTTCGTCGAGGGAATTGAAGAAAATGGAAAGAAAGAAACGTGGTTGTTAACCGGCAGCTGCTCAGCTCGTAAAATTGCATGGCGAAATTACTGCAAATGTGTCGTTCGTTTCGCAACTTTTATTTGGAAAAGCACGCTTCCAAGCGAACTTCCGTGATTTTGAGGCACGAGGAACCGAACCTGCTCGGCGGACGTGGTCGAAAGGTTGACTGGACTTTTCAAGTGGGTCAGTAGGTTGTGGCCCAATGGCACGCCTAAGATCCGGCAGATCTTCCCTGAACACGAGTTCCGGAAGTACCTTTCACAAACTTTGGGACATTCCTTGGAAAGTTTCCGTGTGGTACACGGAAATTCCGCAAATATTCCTCGAATCTCGTAACACCGGTTAATCTACGAAATCTCTCTCCAGCTCTGGTTATCCAAATTCTAAATTTCCCCATAAAGATCCTTGGCTAGCGACTTCTTTCGAATACAAAACAGCAATATCACCATGTGATATGAAATTTTTACACGTGTCAAGGAGAATCATAGTCCGTAGGTGTAAAACGGACACGATCTCTGTTTGAACTTTCTTTTAAGGTTTGTTCGCGGTTCGTTTTCCGTATCCTAGAAAACCGCAAATATTGGAAGATTTCAATTCTTCTGTGTGGAAATATCATTATCCCGCAAGATTGAGTCATTTCGACGGTGAACATTACAAACTCGATGACAACATAATGCGAGTGTGATAGACGGTATCAACAAGGCTGACTTGATCACCGATTTCACCGAGATTGCTATGATTATACATGCACCGATTATCCGTATTAAATTCAACTCGTTCTATTTCAATTCCTCTCGGTGGATACTTGTTTCATTTCGCGCGCCATGGTTCTTTCCATTTCATTAATAAAATTGTTTGATAAAAATATCGTCGGTTAGTAGAAGTAACTAGATGTTAGTGTAACTAGTTGACGTCAGGGAAATTGCAATTAAATGGAAAGGTTCGCGTGAATTTCGATCGTTACCTAATATGATCAAGGTCGTCATACTCGGCCAGACTTTCATTACTCCCGACCAGCGATGGTCATTCGAGATACCTGGACACTTACTGACAAGGATCAATAGCACAGATTAGGAACTGCGGCCCACGAATCGGAATTTATGGGAAACCAGATCCGGCCGATTTCGGATTTCGAAGCGGTTCTCGCGTTGGCGGCCCAGTCGAGATCGTCCTCGATTAAATCCCTGCTAACTGATCCAGCCAAGAATAACAAAGAGGACATAAGTTTCCATCGTAATGGCGTTCCACTGAGATCCACTGGATACTTTTATCGCCGAAAATCCGGTTTGAAAAAGCCTGAACTTTCTCTGAGGTTTGCATTATCGTTTCTAAATACATCTGACCCGAAGCATGATTCAGCTTTGATATTATAAAATGCTGCGTTAAATGAGTAATTTGCAGAAGAACAACAGGATGCGAGACATCGTTTGCACAGAGGAAATATGTAAGGATAGGTTAGAAATTCTAGAAGTAGAAGAATCGAATCAAATACCGTTACCGAAATTAATACGAAGTTAAACGAAATTGCGATGGAATCAGAAGTCTATAAGTTGGGTCAGACCAGGGATCCATAGTGTTCTTCTCTTCCGGTTTGGTTGCAGGATGCACGTGGCGGGAGACGCTAGGGACATGCGTGTTTCAATCGGACTTTGGTTTCGTGCTTAACTGCGCCTTCAAAAAGTCTGGCCTCTTTCGAGTGCGAAATCTTGGAGGTGTCAAAGGTTACGTCGGCCTGGGTGAGTCGAAATAATCGGGCGAAGCTCATTTCGCGAAAGATCGCTCTAATACCGAGAACTCGACCACGCGAGAATCTCACGCGTGTGATCTCATTCTCGAGAGAAGGTTCATACATTCGGCCGCCATTTTTGTAATTACTCGGCTACAAAAGTATTGTATATATGTTACATATTACTATAACAATGTATCGTGTAAAGAAGAAAAATACTATCGCTTTATCTCCTATTTTCTATCGCTTTCCTATACTATCGAGTAATTACTAATGCTTGAAACAACGCTAAACACAGTTTAACGATTTCTTTAGCGAATTACACGCTTGTTATATCCTTCTTGCTGTCACGTAAATCGATTGTTTGATTTTTCTTTTAACCATCGATCGAAATGTAGCGTGTTATTATACTTTCTTGGACGACTCGCTAATAACGTACTTTCCACTGCTGTTTGAATTTATTATTTGGTGTCTTGGATCCGTGAGACATCCGAACATTGCCGTGTCGTTAATAGAGAAAGGATTCGAACGATTTGTGTATCACTCTGTGCGACGGTTCATTATGCAAGGACCGAGTTATTGAACACTTCGACGTTACGTCACGCGACACTCATAGTACAACGGGACAGATGCGAATGACTTTGCAAAATTAACAGGCAGAGGAATTTGCACGGTTTCTTTCTTACGTTCGTACTCATAAATGGAAAGCTCGATACTGGTCTACCACGGCACTCGGTTAATTTTATGAATTTACTATAACCAGTGATTAACTGCTACTTTCGTAACGCGAATTATCATTATGATTTCACCTCGCGAAGTTACAAAACATTTCAGTCTTCGAAGCGTTTTAATTGGTTTCTAAATTACTCACGTAAATTCGACGAGTGGCGGATAAAAGGTGTATCGCGGCCGAATAATCGGCTGGACATTTCTGATATCCGTAGAAATTTGGCACGCGCGGCGTTCCATTAAAAGAAATCCGTCTCACTCGCCGCGAAAGGATGCAGAAAGTGAATCACCACGTCAGAGACTACTACTTAATCGAGACATGCGTGAAATGACCAGTGACACTCTGACCGAGAAAAATGTCTCTTTGTAACCTACTTCCATGTCGCTATGGCGAACATGAATAGAAGCCGGCCGCGGGAAAAAATGTTATAATACACGTCTACATTATTCATCGCCTTGACCCGGTCCAGATGTCATCGTTTGTCTCGTAAAAGATGATACCTGCGATGAAAAAAAAGCGTAATTTCCATTAGAACCGAGCGAGGATCAGCTGAACGATTGTAAAAGCGCACGGTTGTTCGCGCATTAGCAGAACAGCGCAAAAAACAACGCTGTTCTTGTGCAACACGTGGTTGCTTAACTTTCTTCGCTCCTATCTGCAGACTTGTCCAGTCTTCCGAGAGATCTGATTTCTCGTCCTTTTCTAACAGCCACGGCTATCGAACATATTAGTCCGTGATGTTATCGATGCAAGTGCGATGTAAACAATCGACGGATATTCAGTCGAAATTAAATTTGTTATTAACTCCAGGATTTTCCGTGGGCGACGAACTGGGATTTGGCCAATCCCTGTCCAATGTAGAGTCGAACAAACGGAGAAGCGTGCAAACTGGAAGAGGAGGTGTGCCATCCTATACTAATACGGTAAGAATTCTGAAAAAAAAAATGATAATTAACCACGGCGCATTAAAGATCGGTTTTTCTGTATAGATGTCAAAGTAGAATCGTTTACAATAAATAACCTCGTGATAGATATGCAAAAGATTTATCGAATCGATTTTCAATACGTCCCGCCTCGCGGACACCTAAGTTCGCATAAACTAGTTCAAGGAAAGTCCAAGACGGACAAGAACAAGCGTGGAAGTTGAAAGCATTCCGTCGTAGGTTCTCGTAATTCCAAGATGTTCCCCTTTGTTTTTTTCTCCCATTAATTGCATGCATTCCGGCTGAATCTGTGGAATACGTTGCTCCTCTTGCGTAATCGTGAACTCCATCTGGCTGTACAATTTCGCGAGATTTGCACGTCGGAATAAACAGCTCCTTTGTATGCATATCGCGATAGGATAAAAAGCGCGAATATTTATTCTCTGTATCAGTTTCGATAGATATGGACTAGATAATGAAATCGTTCGAAAAGAAGTTAAATTTTTTTTCTAGAAATTGCAGATGCTATTTTCCTTTTCTTCGATTGTGCTTCTCGGCTTCGAACGCGTCAAACGAGTTTGTTTTCTATCGTACCGATAGAACTCGATCAAACCCTGAGAATATGCGATCGGCCTTGCGATAATTAGCGCGTGAATGCCGATAGAACTCTCTTCGCGTACAGCTTTCCATAATAATAACGCGGCCTAGTGCAAGGTTCGCGTTTTCACAGTAATTCACGTGCAGCGTACATTGCATTTCAATGCGGGTAAACAAGAAAATGACGGATGAAATGGAACAAGGATTCGGAATTTTTAACGCGCTTCGATTCTACCAGGGTCAGAGTGCGAGTAAATTATTAACACGTGCCTGCTTCTTGAAATTGATTCTCATTAAACTGCCAGGCTAATTACTAATTACACGCGCGCGATTATGTTTTTCTCGGGCAGATTATCAGAATTATATGTATTAGCTTAATTGCATAAATTACGATGTGATTCATTTCATGAATTAAAATAGAAAAAATGAAACAGCCGGCATAACGTGTATCGTATGTCATTTATCTGTCCACGTGACAATTTATTCAAGGCTACCAACCGAGATGAGGTCAGGCAGAATACTCGACAAGTAGTGCCTCCTTTTAAACCTCTGCCACCTGGAGCAGCGCGACCGATAGCTCAGCAACCGGAACGTCAAAAATTGGTGGTGCAGCAAAATTCCACGGTTCTCAGGACCGTCCCGGCGCCATCTTTGTCAGCGACGCAGCAGGATTTGGCGAGACAGCAGCAACTGATCCAACAGGAAGCGAAACAGAAGCAACAGCTGAAGCTGCAACAGGAGGCCTTCGCGTTGCAAGTGCTGAAGCAACAGAGGCTGCAACAGCAGGAGGCTATGAGGCAGCAACAATTGCAGAAGCTTCAGCAGCAGCAACAGAAGCAACAACAGATGGTCGCGCAGCAGCAGAAGAGGCATCAGCAGATAGTTCCGATGCAAGTGAAGAGAGATCAGGTAATCTTAAGAATGTTTAGGTTTTATATAATTAAACAGAATTATCGATCTGTTTTAATTTAATTTTCATTGCAACGTATCTTCTTCAGACGCCGCAGATGCTCGCAGTTGCAGCTTCGATGCCAGGGAAATTACCCAACATCGTAGCTGCAATTCCACCAGCTGGTAGCATCGTAGAACCAGACCCATCGTCGAAATCAGGCCCTCCGAATGACAGCTTGCCACCCTTCATCTCGATGCCACAGTCATCGGCACAGTTGACAGATCGAATTAGCAACAGCCCTGCCATATTGGAGGACTCTGACAACGAGGTGTCGAAGGATGACTTCAATCAGGTAATTACTTGCAATTTTAACGATATTATTTGCGGACGAGAAATGAAGATAACGATACATTCGGTGTATACTAAACGATTAAAAATAACAAATCGTCGAAAATTCTCCGAATTAAAAAATATAAACAACAATGATGACAATGCAAAGATTATTTTTCGCTATATTCCACGCAACTGTCTTTTTGAAAAATTAAAAAACTTCTAAAAAGTAAATGTTTATTATGCCATTTATCTCAAAGGACTGAAAAATAAATTATATTTTTCTTATCGACTTCTAAATGAATTTATTCCGAACGAAGTAAAGAATACTAATAAATTATTAAGTCGATTTATTTCTATATTTACGAATTTTTAGCTACCTCTACCTGGGGACGAAGTTGCATCCTCAGTCAACGAGATGACCTTGCTGTCACTTCATCCAATGTCAGCTGAACCCAGTTTGTCACAGCAACAAACTGAGAAACGACAGTCTTTGCCATCGTCTTTGCCATCCTTAGCGCCTATTCAGGGTATGGAAACATCGTTAAAAGCTCTAGCAGAAGCCAGCAACATCACCCTGGAAGCTCTAGAGGCAGCTATCCTTCTCAGACAGCAGCAACTGTTGAGGAAACAGCAAGGACCAACCAGTACAAGCACAACAACTACGACTACAATGTCTCCGCACAAAAAGTAGCTTTTCATCTCTTTATTTATCGTATTAATTAAAATATTCACCTCATATGTGCTTTCAAACATCGAAAAATTTTAATCTTTGCAATTTTCGTTAATTTTTTCAGCAAATATAATTCTGGAGCCACCAAAGTAATGAATGCGCCTCGAGAATATTATCCGATGGGCTACGACAAGAATTTCGACGATAATTTCGCCAGTCGGGTGGATCTTCCGGATACGAGCTTTTATTGCGGTGACCAAAAGCATTTCCCAGGACTTTACGCTGACGAGGATCTCGGCTGCATGGTAGAGTATCGAAGAGATAATTCTATTATTTCGGAATAATTATAGTTAAATAATTTCTACGAAGTTTTAATTTGTGGATTAAATTTTGATTTAACGAATAAATAGGTATTCCACGTTTGCGCGCTGACAGACGACGGGCTGATCATGAAGAGCTTCCTCTGTCCAGAGTCCACGTTGTTCGATCAAACGATCTTGAAATGCAACTGGTGGTTCTACGTGGACTGCAAAGCCTCGAAGAGCTTATACGACAGCAACATTCCAATTAGCAAGAGTTATCAGCTGATGAAAGCTCTGGCTTTTTTCTCGGCGTATAAGAACCACGATAATAGTACAACTGCTCAAGAAAACTCAGAGACCTCGGAATAGCTCGCGAGCTTACAGAGGAACTAATCCTTTATCTTTAGCTTATTATTAGCCGGGTATCCCTTATAACTTTTAATCGGTTCTACGATTGCCAATTTACGTTCCTTTGATCCGTTAAGTCCTGCATTATTTCGGATTAGCTTCTTTGTTTCTTTCGATATCGGGCTATTCTCTGAATTTACGTTTCCCCGTCGTGGCAAGTATCGAACGACCTTGTAGACTTCTGCTTTGCCACGAGGTATGAACTTAACGGATCGAAAAGAACTTCTTTAGCGAGCATTATATAGGATATACCTTGAAAATTTGTTCCACGGTGTGACAAAACCCCCATACCACTGCCTAATCGATAAGTGTGTATATATAATTTATTATGTTAGAGTGTAATAGTCGTAGCAAAGTCTCCTTTTTTATCGTTGTAAATACTTTCACGTTGGTCTCCTCGTTGATATGGCTTGTTTAATAATAATTCTATTTTCGTGTAAGTACTCCTTCCTTCCCAAATCTAAGTTCTTCAAAAATTATACTCGAATGACACGCAAATTATCGGTTGAGATGAACGAAATAGGAAAAAAAAAATCTATGGAAAGCATAAACTTTATTATGGCAAATAAGAATTACGAAAAATAATACAATTTAAATGCCAATGTTGCGCTGTCACAATTCACGCGAATCAGTCTATAATTTCTCGTCGACGATCTCGTTTCATTCTCGCCGTACAAAATTTCTCTCGAATCGGTTAAATTAGAATCTCGCAGAATTTCCGCGTTTTGCACAGGCGACTTTTTCACAGACAGATTACTCATAAATAACAATATATTCAATTAATACCATCGTTTCTATAAAGTTAACGTTAAAGCTAGTTCGATAAATAACTCATCTTTTAAACATTATAAAACGTTGCAAATTGTTATCGTTTATTACTGATTACAAAAGCTTGATACGTCGATTGTTCGTGAACCTACAATTCGTCTAAGAAGAACAATGTTTGTGCGTACTTTACTTTCGGGCAGTATCGAGTAGCATCTTTATACACGAAACTTGAGATTAAGAAACTCCGTCAGGCAGTGCAAGGGTAAGTAAATCTACAGCGACACGTATAATATCTTAGGGTTACCATCGACGATATGCTCGCGAGCCTAATCTCCTCGTCGAAGCGTTAAAATTTGCGTTAACGATACATTTGGCTGGTCGTGGTACAGATCTCGTTTATTCTTTCATTCGAGGTCCTGTTTCGCCCTAGAACACGATTGGCAGCACAACTGTTGGTAGAACTGGTAAGTGCAGAGTCGAGCTTGCGCCACTAAGTTGCAGTTCGATATACTGTCTTTGCAAAGTGGGTTCTCCTCGAGCACTGAAAGCAAAGGAAAATTAAAAGATTTCCATTTGCGTATCGCTCTTCAATCTCATCGAAGACTGTCATTCGATGGTAAGGTTCGGAAGGATTGCAGATAAAACTTGAAATACCATTTGAGATCTCTGGATCGTTCTGAACTTGCAGGACCGTGTGGTGGTTCTCAGATCTGTGCATGTCGTCCTTGCAAGGATAATCGTTGCAGGTTCGCCGAGATATAGGACGGTCCTTGTCTTTGCAATGCAACTCGTGGTGCTCCGGTGACTGACCTTCTCTGTTTAAACACCTTACTTCTCTCTTTTGAATGCCTTTTCCGCATGATCGAGAGCACTAAAATGATTGGGAAATAAATTTACATAGCAATTATCCGGCTGTGAATTTTATCACTCGGAACTATATCCTGTATCTATTTTTCATCGTTTATCAGGAAACTGTATTTCGAGGAATAAGTGTCTAGATCGAAGAATAGATAAGCGATTAAAGATTCAATCGGTGATCTTAGCAAGCTTCGAATTCGGTATCGATCAGAAGAATGCGCTTTGTAAGGAAATTGAAATTACCTCTGACCAGTCCGATATGAACCACATGGAGGAACAAGGTGGACCGCTGCAGGATCGTCTGGTTTCCGGTTTATTCGCGGGACAATTCATGTCCAGGACTACTCGAAGGGTTCCACGAAGTGTCGTTATGCAGACCGCCTCTCTCACTTGTTCCCCTGCGTCACATTCCGTCGAGCACTGGAGGAAAAATAAATATTTATGGAACGCTGCATCGTCATTAAGCCGCAAGATTTCCTACACCTTTGACTCGAGTTCTAAATTAGCGTGCGTGATTCGAGAATTAAAATTCGAATCTTTCCCCCATAAAATCGCGGCTTTCCGAGCCTTTATGGCGACGTCCGTTTAACTTAATGTTAACTTATTATTTTCTTTATTTATGTCATTTGAACCTACCGCGGTCCAGGGTCCCGTAAACCATTGTCCGCTACAGGTTCTGTTGCTGGAACAGGTTCTCGAAGTTTCTGGTCTTGTCGATTGGTCGCAAAATTCTTCCTCCGATCCTTTTTCGCAGAACACCTTTCTCGTCTGCATACCGACACCGCACTCCGCGGAACACTGTGCACATACGTGAAAAAATTCCTGTATACCGCTTGAAACAACATAAAAGTCTGAATAAAAAGTGAAATAATTCCTACATCCTCGGACCATTCGGTGAACAACCACTGTGCACTCTCGAGACTCGTCGAGATAGCGTTCGTCTGCGGCGATTTCGTTGTACAGGGTCCCAAATCACAAGCATCTTGAGTAATAGGCTTCACTTCGGGATCACACGGAGGTCCTTGTGTGACGCAGGTGGTGGCCCTTGTCCTTTGACCCGGACCACACGTTGTAGAGCACTTTAGAAATAAATAAATAAATTATACACATCGTAATTCTGCGATAATAACTTCCTACTTTTATTACATTCGTATTCGAAATCCTATTTCCTACTATTCACTTGAATTTTTTAATAAAACAATATTCTTCGTGTAGCAATTTTATTTAATACGAAGATAGGTATGAACATATGGAGCTTAACTTTGAATAGAATTTCGAAGTGTCTTCTTATCTCTGATTCTTATCTCTGATTCAAAGGGTTAATGAAATAATCAGTGGTACTTACCGTAGACCATGAGCCTACGCTCCATTGTGGTGGTTCGAGCGTAGTCGATGCGACTTTCGCGTCGAATTCGCATCGTGGCATTTCACAAGGCTCGCTCGTGGGAAGGATTTTCGGTTCCATGCAAGCGCCATCGGCTATTCTCATTATCAGCGACGGTGTTATTTCTTGCACGCATTCTAAATCTCTGACGCGGGTACCGCTACCGCAAGTCACCGAACAATCGCCCCACGGACCGGCTCTCCACCTTCGCAATATTGGAAATGAAATTCTAGTAATTAAAATACTCGTGCCGCGAGTTTTGATAGGGTAAACTTATCATGGTGTATCGTGTTTCTTCGATTTCTCAGATAAATTTCAAGCGGAGAACGCAAAGGAATTTTTTACAGAGAAAAAGCGAGAATGGAATTCTCTTTAATTTGTTCGGAGGGAAAAAAGATATCGAAAGTAGGACTCACTTGGGAGGACAAGGTGTAGTATTGCATCGTATTTGAGTTTCACGTGGCTTTTCCAACGTGTGACACCTCTTGTCGGGCACCGGTGTCTGCGTATGTTCCCTGATACATATGTACCTCAGCATTTGGAAACCTTTGCCCGAAAAAACGGTTTTAAAAACGTGTTTAAACAATGTATCGAGGTGGTACAGCATCTACTTACCACCACCGCATGTCCTGCTACACTCTGTGTAACCGCTTGCTTTCCAAAAAAATTTCCTTTTTTTGTAACGTCTTGGAAGATACGTCTGCGTCCCATCGCCGAGAGGTGGACCAGGTTCTATTCTAAAAAGTGATGAATAGTTGGCAATATTCTAGGAAATGATGAATAGTTAATGAGCCGCGAGAAGAAATCGTATTGAAATGTTAATTGTACAAGTGTTCTTACTTCCTGTGAGGAATGGTCTGCAGAATGGGTTCACCGGCCTTGTTGGAAACTGAAAACGGAATTTTCCTATACAGCAACGATCACGAAGGACACGCGCTTATCTATAGCCATTGTTGAGTATTTCAAATAAAATTCGTACCTGCCTTGTGCCCGACATGCGAATTTGGCGTGACGCCTACACTGCCCGGGATGATGTATCGATACACGATTCCGGGATTCGGTTCTTGATACAACACCTGAATGATAAATATTCGTATCCTTCATTACAACAACCCAAAGCGGTATGTTTTACTCTTTGTTTCGCATTCCGACGACTTTATTTACCATAACGTCGATCGGCTCTTGGAGTGGACCGACAGCGGAGAAGCTTTCCAAATTCTGAGAGCTCTGACGAAGATAAACGAAAGTAGATCCAGCTGCTTGATATTTGCCAGACAGGCTGATGCTGTAGTTTCCATTGAACAAGTAGCCACCATCTTGCAACTTCACCGCTAGAATCAACATGCTAAATCAAATCCCTGACAAGTTTCCGCGTTATCGAATGCCTAGATCGCTCGACTTCCGACTCAACAATAGCGATTTTGTTACACTCGTACTCACGCTCGCGTGGCTAGGAGTCAATTTTCCAATTACCGGCGTCGAGGACTCGAGGCGGTGAATTTTCAATAAGGCAGAAACAATAATCGGCGGCCGTAGTCCGCGAGAAAATTGAATTTCCGAGAACGGGTTTTTGCAGGGATCGGGGAAAAAAACGCGGCTCGCGAGACGGAGCGTTGTTGGAAGGCATTAGGATTCAGATGGTCGCGTTGTTAATTATTTCACGGAGTTTGTCATGCGCTCCAGGCTAAGTCGCATAATCATTCTGGTAATGAAACGGAAACGGAGAGTCATTCACGGCGCCTGCATGCGAGAAATGCTGCTTCTGGGCGCACTGCAGCTACGCGATACGATACATTAGAAGCATAGACGAGTCATTTAGTAGATGACGTGCACGTAGGTTACCCGCTGTGTGTCTTTCAACTCTCTTCAGGCTCGGTTAAACGAAACATTAACTCGATATTAGCGGCGAATGCAAATCGCTTCGTTTTCACTTTAAAAACGCGACAGCGATGGAATTCGCGTTGTACCGACTACAGCGATTGCGCAAGGGGATATCGGATTATTTCTCGATTCCGAAATGAAATTTTAACGGAACGCCGTGTGTAAAAGGGCAAACTGCGATAATTTATATACACTTTTACGAGTTATTTCGTGGCGCGGCGCATTTGACTAATTAACGACCACGACTCGTCCTATTAACCCACATTTCCTCCTAATCGGAATCCCAGTTCGTAATACACGGAATTAGATATTCGCCACGAAATGACCAACTTCGTAACTTTTACGGGCAATAAAACGTTCGAACCTGTCGCGAAAAGCCGCGCGCCGTTACGAAACCAGGGATTCGTATTAAACACGTAATTAACCACATCGTTAGACCTTTAATTCGCCTCGCGTTGTTTCACACCCACACAGTCGTAACTTCGAGACACAACAGAATGGCCGACTGTTCGAATCAAAATAATAAGCGTGTTTAATCGTCTTTCGAGATCTATGACACGTCGGCCGGTCCGATCCATTGTGAAAATCACCACCGCGATCGTTTAGGCACGAGTTACTGCTCGCAAAACGTTCACGATCGCGTTTACGACCGAATCGATTTATATAGTACGCGTTACGTATGACACGCGGCTCACGTTGATACCGTGGAAAGAAAAACATCGAATTTCGAGAAGCGAAACGTCGAAATAATCAAAAACGAAAATTGAAAAAATATCTTAACTCGGTGGATAATTATTCGAACGTTTAATACAATGGAAAATTAATCTCTTACCTTCGGAAAGCTATGTAATGTCTCACGGTACGCTTAAAATAGTCAACAGCGACATAATCTCTAGCCGAACGAGTAAAAATATCGCGGAATAAATGTTCCAAGAAAGGTATCGATACCATAACAAGGAACAGGTAACCATGGACCCGGCTATTCTCGCGATTACCTTTAACACCATCTGTCAGAACGAATCAAGGAACAAAGCTCGGACCACGTATTGTGTGTCACGTGAATGGCTACTGCGTTTCATTTACGTTCCACTTAACGCGTGCAGAGAGATTAGATTATGCGAGGGTTGATGCCAAGAGCACGGCAACGCCTCGAATAGGATGAATTCTCAGAGATGGAAGATCTCGCGTTGACAATAAAGAGGGATCGCGGGCTGCGCAGCTGATTGCTCGTAATCGCGAACAATCGCCTCGACGATTTGCTCGCTGGCACACTTCATTAGAATCATTTCGCCGCACTCGAGCGGGGATTCCGCGTATCAGGCTGATTCAATATTCCGTGTAACCTTCCCTCGCTCCCATTTTCCCGCCCCACCTCGCGCGCTTGTCGTTTGCCTTTTGCTCCACTTTATTATCCTTTATTACCCCGCCATGTTAGCCCGCGTGGCACTTTCACGCCATTGTTATCGAACCAGAGTACGTTTCACGGATCACGATTTATCTCGCCGCGCGTTAAGCTAGTGATAAATGAAGATTTTCTCTTGTTACGGGCACGCACGGGTATTTTTGTCGGCCGCGATGCGGCGACGGTAAATATATGCCGCCTTACCCAAATAATTCTCCGTGTGACGTAATTGTGTCACGTTCAGAGCCAGGGCACCTCGAGGAACAGTGGCCACCAAGTTGTAACCCCGTTCCAAGGTCGGTTCCGTGAAGATCCCGTCAATTAGGTGACCGCCGCAGAAACTCGAGAAACACTGCGAACATAAGTGGTTTCGAATTAATTGCGATGAATTAACTTTCGTCTCTTGCTCTGTCGCGATGTTTCAACTTTAGCGAAACATCGTTCGTCAACTATCATTCTATTATTTTACCTCTTATTATTATACAAAATTTATTTAAATAAATAGAAATTTATCTTCTCTCGAGGTCCATTTCTTCGTATTTCTTTTCGATATAATTATATTAAAAAATATCTAGTTTTCCATCGGAGATTTAGATCTTACGTAAATTTCTCGTAGCTCAGTATGTTAGGTACTCGAAGGTTTCATAAAGCTGTGAAGTGCACCGTATTGTTTACTCGACTTTTAATAGCTGCTTCCCGGCAAAGTACCGTGGAACAGACTGGCGAAATTGCACGAAATGCGACAAAGCGCAACAATGTCGAAGGAAATAGGAATGACACGGAAGTAATAACACGTTTGCACGCTCTGGACGAGGAAGCAATCAGAATACGCAAACAAAAATAATGGAAAGCGTTACGCTCGTTTTGTCAGGCACATTGCTAGCGTTGCAGTGCATTGGTACCAATGATAAATATCTTCGGTTTTTTTATTGCCGGGCTGGGCTCGTACCGTGACTCTGAACGCAATACTTTTCCTCCCTTCTTTCCTTCCTTCTTTTTTTTTTTTTTTTCGCTGAGCAACGTGCAGTTTCATTGTCTATAAATTCAGCAAACACAACTTCTCTCGCACTGGACGTAAAATATTCGACGGTTCTCTCGGACTCAACGATAAAGATCCAACGCGGGGACAACGTTAGAAGATAATAAAGAACGCTTTATAAAAAGCTCTTTTAAAATGAAAACCTCGACTCTTCCAGTGAGTCACAGAACAAATACAATTTGCCAGACAAATACATTAAGCTACCCTTATTCATCGACTATATATATGTTTTCTAAAAGGAGCAAGTCAGAAAAAGCTGCGTCTCTTTTTACATTCTTTGTCTCTGCCCTCTGAAATAGACTCTACGTGTACGTAACGCAGGACAATGACATCGCGAAAATCTCTCATTAAAGAAAAATTCTTTCAATGATCCGAAACCTTACCAAGAACCTTGTCAAGGAAACCCTCTTTTCGCTATTTTGTTTCTGCCTACGCATTCGATGATATTTTAAAAATCCTTCAAAGCCAAATTTTAACGAATCACCAAACACGAATTATTCATTCAAACGAATCATTAAATAGAAAACCGTTTACCGAAAAGAATGTCGCTTAGATTTGCCGAATTCCCTGAGAAATCTGACGAATCGTCAACGTCAGCTTATCCAGTTGAACCGCATTAATAGAGGTAAACCTCGCGGCTACGCTCGAAGCCAAACTTTAACGAATCGTCAAACACGGGTTTTTTAGTCGAACCAAACTTTAAATAGAAAATCGATTACCGAAAAGAATGTCGCTTAGATTTGCTGAATTCCCACAGAAATCTGACGAATCGTCAACGTCAGCTTATCCAGTTGAACCGCATTAATCGAGGTAAACCTTATGACTTCGCTCGAAGCCAAACTTTAACGATTCATCAAACATGTATTTTTCGGTCAAACCAAACTTTAAATATAAAATCGTTTACCGACAAGAATGTCGCTTAGATTTGCCGAATTCCCACAGAAATCTGACGAATCGTCAACGTCAGCTTATCCAGTTGAATCGCATTAATCGAGGTAAACATTATGACTTCGCTCGAAGCCAAACTTTAACGATTCATCAAACATGTATTTTTCGGTCAAACCAAACTTTAAATATAAAATCGTTTACCGACAAGAATGTCGCTTAGATTTGCCGAATTCCCTGAGAAATCTGACGAATCGTCAACGTCAGCTTATCCAGTTGAACCGCATTAATCGAGGCAAACCTCGCGGCTACGCTTCATCCATCTGTCTAGCCGCGCAACTGGACACGTCTCTCAGCGACGACTTTGTCGAGCCTCCACTCGCGTGGTCACTCAAGGAACTATTTCCATTTGACAATCAGTAAAAACAGAAACGATGTTTGCACACGTGGCTACTTAGCATGGCGCGTGTGGAAACAGCGG
Organism: Euglossa dilemma; assembly: GCA_002201625.1. NCBI lineage: Eukaryota > Metazoa > Arthropoda > Insecta > Hymenoptera > Apidae > Euglossa > Euglossa dilemma. Next base: position 1,951,469 of record NIJG01000002.1, read on the forward strand.
GGCACGATCGCGATCGAAGTAGATCTCGAAGGCGAGTCCGCGCGGCGAATTAGTAAGTCACAACACGCGTGCCCGGGACACGTGTTTGGACGCGTAAAACCGGCGTGAAATTATGGCTGTCACGGCATAAATTTAGCCCGTCGCGTTCCTCAGCGAGTGTCCAAATGCCAGCTGCACTTTGTCGCGCCGTCGGTGAATCGCGATGACTCGAGTGCACCGGAAATCGTGGATCTCTTCGTGGGCGATCCACGATCGAACGGCCACTGGCCGCTGTTGCGAGCTTCGAATCGTTCGCGGTGCTTCTCGACGAGCTTCCATTAAGCACGCGGAGAGTATTCTGCACGTGTGTGAATCGCGTGTGATCGAAGGGAACGGTAACCGAATGTTATTACTCGCCCGGGAGAATGTTGTTTCGCGGAGTACGCCGGTAATGGAGGTTGCTACACGTCGGTTGACGTGTGATGTTAATCGCTTAATGTTGTGTGACCGACGATCGGAGGTCTCGAGTTGCGATACGAGGTGTAATGGGACTGTGCAATTGTTGCAGCTTGATATGTTCGACACTTTCGATCGACACTTTTACGATACGCCGAAGATAACGAGCCGTTGTCAGACACGCGATAAATTAGAGATCGGGGAAATTGGTAGAAAAATATCGCGTATAAACTTCCATCGTGTGGGAAATAAATTTGAAACGGCCGGCTATCCGTAGGTGAATTGAAAATCCGTTCGAGAAGTGAACGTATTGTCCGAGTGTATTCTCGTGTTCTCTCGTTACCGATTTCACCGGCGATAAGTTTTCCGAGGCGAGATATTTGCTCGCGCGGTTCCCGCGATTGATCGCCGCTTCGTTTTTGCAGATTTATCAGGGCCCTATCATTTGTCGCGAACTCGCTGCGGTATAAATCAAAATTAATATTTCCAACAATGATCGTGGAAACGTAAAAAAGCAGGGTAGAAGGATTGTCCAGAGATTTATAACCGCCGACTCGCGGCATGACAGACACGATTAATATTCGCGTCTCGTAAACGTCTCTGTTATTTGCGACTTTGATCAAGCGTAGAAGAAAAATTGCAACGATTTCTTGGAAACGGAGCCTCTCTATTTCTGTACGCGCCGTGTACAATGGCAGCGTAATTTCTAGCGGTCAGTAGGTGGGGAAATTGATAAGCTGAAAATAACGTTGCGAAAGGAAATTCGAAGGATAATGCGGCGTTCATCTGTTCCCATGGCTGATGAAGTTAGCGGAGATTAACTCGATAACGGATTGTATGTTAAATCGCTCATAGCCTCCGTACGTGGGTTAGCGTTACATGGGCGTAGAATCGGTATATGGGACGCGAAAGACGAGTATAAATTACGGAGAAGACCACATGGCCACGTACGAGCAAGTGCTTCGATGGTGATTCAGGTCGGATCTGGAACTTCGTATCTATTACCACCGTTTGATTGGACGATTAATAGCGCCCTGATGGCTTTCTTGAAAATTCGATTCTATTTCGGTAGGCAGTTTCGCAATTTGGGAATGCGTCGGTCTCGCCGACGCGCCAGGAATGTTGCCGGGCGTTTATAGAAGCCTTAATGGGGTTTTATGAACGGATAAGTGTACTGGAACCAATTAATTTCGAAAGTAGTTGAAGTCTTTATTCTTCCAGCCACTTCTGTAATCCTTACGTAACCTCCTACACCTCGCCTTTTATCGGTCATCTTTACAGAACGATGACTATGACATTTAGAAGATATCTTCGTTCAAACGCGAGACTCCATCTCCCGAGTAAACAAACCTATAAACCGGCCGATTTAAATAATTCCCTAATAGACACGCGTGGTATGTCGACCACCTACTCGAAGCATTTCGAACGTCATTCCCGTGTAGCCTAAAATTTCCACCCACGTGAACGAAAACCCGGGTAAATAAACCACCCATAACGCGGATCGATCGTTAAGGTCTTCGACTCGTTTTCCAGCGACGTCCAAGCGGCTGCGTCCTTGATATCCGCTAGAGCTGAACGTAACGCTGTTCCGTTGTAGCGACACTTCTTTTTTTCAGTAAAAGCTAATCAGTAACGTGCATATAAAGCCGCGCCCAAAGTGACACTCCTCGGCTCTTTGATTGGATTAACCAGGGATGAATGTCAAGCTATATACCTCGCAGTGACCAACGCTCGACGTTAATTGTATGAATATCGCATGAGCGAATTTATAAATCGGCCAGCCCTGGAGGGGAACAATGAGTACCCACGCGAGTGGCTCTCGATTACCGCTCGATAATGTCAAACCACGCGAAGCAGGTCCCCGATTTCTCGATATTAACGGCGCGGATCGGGCGAAACGCGGCCGAGCAGCCGGACGTTAATGTTATCTCTCGTCGATCGTTATCTAGGATTTGTATTTATGACAACGGCCTTGATTTACCGCCTCCTCCGCGGGATTACGCTTACGAAGAAATTTATGGAATCCCTTAATTACGTAACTAGCCGCAGGCGATCGCAATAATTCACCCGAAAGGCCCGATCGACCGATATCGCGCCGCTCTGTTCGAAAGCCGTTTAAATTTCACACGAAACGACAATCGTCTCGTACCGTACAACCTCTGAAATTATATCTCCGTTCCTATAAAACCAAAGTTCCACGAAGAACCATGGATCGAATCCAATTTCTCGATCGTACGTCCCATATCGAACCGCTGCGTCTCGCAGGCAGAATTCCGCGATATCGCGTCGCGTAAGTACCGCGTACCCTTAACATTCATTAACGACAAGCTTTATGGAACAGCCATTCGTTACGCGGCCAAAAATGTAACGCCGAAATTTATGGCGTCGCGGTAGTGCTTGAAATAAACGACGGGACCACAATAACCCTTATACCGTGCACGTACGTGCGTGCACGCGCACACGCGTCGCCGGTTTCGCGAGGACTTTCCGCAAAAATACCCGCTTACACGCATTTGTACGGTCCGCGCGGCGAGTAGCATAAATCCGTGGAGGTGTTAAAGCACATTAAATTACGTCGTGCGCGTTAACTTGTAATAAGCGAGCCGTAATTCTCCGAGCAACATTTACAAGCGGTCTCTCGCGGTGCCGCACCAGGTGTTTACACTAGGATAAAGCAGTTCGCGTTCGATCTCGGCCCGTTCCCTTGCGACCACGTGCAGATCTCATCCGAAGAGCAAGATGGCTTCCGCGTGGCGCCACTGGCACCTCTTCGCAGACGTCGTACGCCATCACGGGTCGCGGTTGCATCCTTCAATTAGCCGTTAATTACGCTTATGCCGGTCACGTAAGAATCGGTGAATTTAGTAGGTTATTCGTGACTGGTTCCCGGTCATGTAAAAATAGAGCGGCGCATTAACCCGCGAAGAGAAGAGCCTGTCTATTATTTAAGACCCTCTACCCGTACGTGTTTCTAGGAGAAAACCGAGAGAAACGCGGGAATAAAACGTGAAATTTACGAATGTCGCGATACGATGGTCGGCTGCCGTGAATACCCGACAGTTGAGATCTCGGTTGTTTGAAAAATCGAAGATTCGCGAGCCGGATATCGTTCGGGCGCCGTGAATCTTCGGCAGCGGGATTGACTTAAATATTGGTTTAATGCGCGATCATTTCCAGGCGTGCGTTATGGAAGCATAAATTTGATCGCAACGTGACGTACGATGCTGTTCCTCTGACGCGTCTTCTATAAAAAGTTATGATTCCATGGAACCGGTCATCCGGCGAGTGAATCAAATTTAACGACATATAAAGTGATAAAGCCTCGGCGAAATGTCTGTATTATTTCGATTAGATTTACTCAGCCGGCACTTGGAAAATTTATAGCTCCATCGATCGTCCGGTATTTGTCGCGAAGGATTTCGCGGCGGATGTCACCGGCGAGGCTTCGTTTAACGCCGAGGGTGTTAAAAACGAGAAAAAAGGGGTCGAAAATCGTGCTGGGTCATTAAGATAAGCGGCTAATTAATAATCGGCTTCAAGAGGGCCGAATGAATCACCGTGGTACCACGGGGACCGCTGCAGGTTCGGCATTATACTCCGGATTCAAGACGATGGGGATTAAACGGCTCTAGTGTCCACGAAAATAACGTAACAAGAATAAACGTCGAACTCGATTCTGATGCTACGCGTTATCGGCGCCGATCATCGCGACGCGACGTCAAGTGTCGTGTCCACGGAGAAATACGAAAGTCTGGCTCGTTCGTTCACGTTTAGAGCCAGCTGTCCGCTTCCGATCGGTGAATTTGCATCTTACATCTCGCCCCGATTCTTCCAGACCCGCTAACGAATTTTCTATCCACCCGATAATTTATTTATACGTTAACAATGACTCGAATATTCGCGGCGTTGGAAATCGGACAAGAAGATACGATCGATGATTAATTGCCTCATATCCAAATATAGAATACGCGAATGGAAATATGGCAACGAAGAATCGATGTTATAGCTGCTGTGCTTGTTCGATAAGTGTAAAGACAAACGGTGTAAAACCGGTCGCTTGAATTAATTTGATAGTTGCAGCGTGAATTAAGGCTGTAAATGGTAATTAAATATATATAACGGCATTCAAAGTTCTACAAAAGTCAAAGAAAATGGGGAAACGGATAAGATATTGTACCATATTCGCAATAACGCATTCATATTGCGGTGCATTATGTAGATCATTAGTTTAAGAAATATATAATAGTTTGGAACAAGACTCGCTCTCTCGACTATGAACTGGTACTAGCTACACATTACCATAATGAAGACCTTGTTAACAAGTAACATATTACGCAATAAATTACTATATCCACAAGGATTTCTACTTGTTAGTGTCATAGTAAGTTACTTCATTATAAACTCAACAATATCTCATGAACGATTTTTGACACCGTTTTGCAAATTCATTGTCGTAGAGGTAAAATTCAACTCAAGAAGTCCAAGATAAACCGGTTACAGAAGCGGTCGAGCAATGCAGTTCAGAAAGCTGAAGTTTCCCTATTTAACCAGTACTTCTTTCATGTACACGTTCAAACACGCGTACACGAAATTTCTTCACATAAAATTCCCCACATCCAGCGTTTATCACGCACGATCTCGGCAATTATATTCGAATTAGATCCTTATCGATCATTTATAGCGTCTATTACGTAAAGTACAGATAAAATCAGAATAGTCCGACCCAAACCTGACTCGACTTACTCACCGATAGTGAAGGTTCAGTGGGTGTCAATAAAAACGCTCTCCGAATGGAATAGGATAGAAAAAAAAAAAAGAACAGAAAGAAAAATGAACGAAATTACGCGATTTAATGGGTATAATCTGAAGATATCAAGGGTTAAACGAATTCCATCTCCTCGATTTCATCCCCCTCGAGGGAACGTCCGATCGAAAGTTCTCCGAAGTGTTTCACGTTTCCTCGGAATTCAATCGTCTTTTTCGCGCGTCCCAACCAGTTCCCGGTGCCGGATATAATTGACTTTCCTCGATAAGACCGGATTCCGCGGCGAATTCGAAATGCTTTTTCACGGTGGTCCGAGGAGCCGAAGCTTGTCGGGAGGCGCGTCTAAACGTCTCGCTCAACCCGCTCGCACGACGATCCGTCCGCTCGGCGCGAGCAATGAAACTCGAGGCGTTTGCAACCTGCTCGCTGGCGCCGGTTACGCGTGCACGCTTCGTAATGCGCCAGATGAGAAAGGGATGAGACGCGAAAGCAGAACCGATAGCCGGCGAATAAGCGCGGTCACGTGCATCGTCATCGCGGCGTCGGACGTCGCCGTGGAAGCCATTTCGTCGCCGATAGAGGAGGCTGTTGCCGCGAGCCATGAACGAAATGCGCCGCTGACCGTGTGTATTTGCGCGCTCGTAAAACAGTAGGTACACGTCCGCCGTTGCGACACGTCAGTGTGAAATGAATATTTTATTAAAGGGACGTGGAAGATTTATCGTGCCGCGCGATCGCCGGATCGTTAGAAAGGAAAGCAGCGGCTTTGTAGAGATTTGTTGCACCTCCGAGAGGAGCGAAGGATAAGTGAATGGGAAGATGAAATGTGGGGAGGAAAAATATTGCGTTACAGAGGCGATTATGGTTAATACACAGAATCATCGTAGTACGATAGGCAATTTTCGTTTTCATTCCGCATTTCGATTTCCTCGTTCCATTCGCACGGGGAAATCGAATTTTCATCTATTTTATTTTATTCTCTATTCGTCCTATTTTGAATGAGTAGTCACTCTCTTCTCTTATTGCTTTGTTTTCTGTCGTATCTTATTTTTGATGCCAGAGTCACTGTCCGAATCGTTCTCTATTTGTCCCAAATCAAACCGTAGGACGGATATAACTTTAGGTACTTGGTTGATCGAGTAATCGATTAACCAATTGGTAATTAACGCGAGTAAGTATGCGTTCCTTTGAGAAAATGCAAAATTCTATTTCGCTATGACTGTCTCGTTTCTATTATTAGATCCGGCATTATTGAATTCTATTAACATTTCGCATTCTTTCAGAACAACCTGCGTATTCGAGAATGCCGTTGAAAGCACTTTACGATGCATCCTGTTGTTCGAACAGATAAAATGTTTCAAATAATCGAGGAGAGCTTACTGTTAGCAGATAACGCACAACAGGATGCTTTCTCATTCTGGACAATGAGTTCCCGAACAATTAGAAGACCTTTTAAACGGAATTTATAGTGTGAAATTTTCAGGAGCAGTAGACAGGCGTGCATAAGACGAGCGTAACGAATTCTTGGATTAGCCAGCTGGTTTTTGCTTAATTAGAAACTCTTGTGCAAGGTCTGAACTGCATACCTGGCTAATCGAGGAAGGGCCCTGCACCGGTAACCGGACACTGTCTTAAAAGATTATCGCGCTGTTTGCACTTGTGGGCATAATCCTTGAAAATTGTTGCCCATGATACCGTATTAATTGAATTCCGGTGTTAATCTTGGAATTACTTGATTTCTTACTCCGATAATCACGGTAATAATAGTAACATACGCTTCTGTTATCGTTTCTAAATTTATAAGAACCTTCTATTTCTTTCCTTATTCCTCGTTTCACGAGGAAAGGAAGAGATGAAATTTCGAGCTAATTTAACGGAATCGAAAAGAAAGCAGGAAAACAAAGAGGATTAATTCGAGACATGGCAAGAGTGATGGTGTAAAAAGAAGAGAGGTCGAAAATTCCAGCGAAGAGAATAAAGCATCGGAGCTAGGGCTGTCAATGAAGGTTCGAGTAGCATGTGACACGTGGTCGGGGAGCAATGGAAGACGAGTGATTGTAACCTGCGCGATCATGACCCTGCACTAAGCGCGTGTCATAACGTTGGGACGGAGACGAGACACGAAACTGATGGCCCATGAATAAATATCTTCCTACTGCCAGTCGAGCAAACGTGCGCGTAAAGGAGAAACGAACGCGAGTCGAGCGGAGGAGAATTTAATTTCGAAATTAGGCACACTTTTTCCCAACTATTAGCACGTAAATTCGTAATCGGCATGGCACGGCGAGTGGAAATCGCGAAATTATGCGGCACTTGCGTTCTCTTCTCTTTTTCCTGGCCTCTGTGAAATAGAACGTAGGGTCGCTTCGCAAGGTTTACGCAAATTAATTGCCTCGAAATATATTTGAACTATAATTAAAATGCGCGACGCAGAGGCTCGTTCGGTTACGGTTACGTTTCTTGCAGCGACCGTTTATATCCCGCGGCGAAGAATAGGAGGAGAGCTTTGCAAGTAAAATGTTTACAGGAAGCTATGAAATACTCGTAATTTATTACAATACCTTGGCCCCGCGGTACGTGCCTGTCTCGTGGCACGAAAACAGGGAAAGGTCGAGAGGCTAGGAACTTCCTAGATGGATCACGCATAACTCATCCGCGCTGCAAGGTGTTCCACGTTTTTAATTCCATCTATCAAACTATCACTCCGCCTCTGCTGCCGTCTACCTCTGCAAATTACCAACTTATCAACGTTAAATACTGCTCCACCTCGTCCTTTGCACTTCGACGTTTACAGGTCTCGACGTTTATCAATTCGCTCGTGACTTCGGTAAATATCTCTATCCGAGGAAATTTAAAAGAGTTGCGAAGTTTCGGTATCCGAGTAACCGAGACTCCGAAAGGGATCGCTTCTCGACAGGCCATAAAAGGATCGCGACACAAAAGGTAGCGAACCGTAATATTTTTCAGTACCCGAAACGTCGACTCGGACACCTTCTACCTAAAGAGGCGCTCGGACAGGGACTCTAAGACACCCTGAAGAAGAGGATGTGTCTCCTATGTAACCATTGGAGATCCGAGCAGCAACGTGGGCGCCGGGTGATGGATTCCGATCGTGGTGATTAATGAACGATCTTTAACCCGTGAAACGCGGCAAGAGGGAAATTTGGCCGATGAATATGGATCAAGGATAATCTCGGCCGCTTCCTCCTGGTCAAAGGCGGTTCGAGTCTGTTTGAATGCGCTGTTCGGCGGGTCTAAGAATACGCGTTACTCGCAACATTTAACGGGCGGAATGCGTTGTACGCAACATGCCACTTCCTAGACAGGCCTTGGGCATCGCGGACGGGTTTCAGCTCATCAGGGAAAGCGGGAAAAAATCAGCTGCAGCTCGCGACAATTAAACGGCGTAATTTACGAGAGATGGACGAAGCAGGCCGTTAAATAAAAGAACATCTTGTTTGCCAGGCGAAGGGTGGCTTGCCGGTGTTTCATACTTTATGATCGATCGTTAGCCGGACGTCGCGGCCTGTTCGTTCTGGACGAGTTCCGTTTCGATTCCCCTGGCAATCAGCGTGATTCGCGTTGTTACGTAACGACATATATGGGATGTTTCTCTGGAAACGTTGACGCGGCTCGAAAACAAAAACGAAAGGCTCACGGGTGATTTATTACACGCTGATGAAGGTAACGCGAGTTTTTCCTCGCAGGAAACGCGATAGCCGATTCGGAGCCGAGGCTTGGATTGATAATAAATGAAAATGCAGGTGGTAGGGAGATTGCAACGCTGTCTGATCAGCGCGATTATCCTGATTATTCGAAATCCTTTGACGCACGGTGGCGGTTAAAATGGGACTGAGGTCAGAAATGGATACACCTTTCTATCCCCCGATGCACACATTTGCTCAACTCGTTTCCATGCTTATTCGAAACCATATTAAAGTGGCAGTCAATGTTTGATTGACACGGTACAAGATTTACGCGTCTTTTATGATAATTAACGAGGGAGTGGTAGATTCATATAGGCAATAAATAACTTTGTTGATCGGTTCCCGCTTTTTCCTCGCAACGCGGCGCCTATATTAAGTAAACCTGACGCCTGGTTCTTTATCACACAGGAAATGCCATATAAATATTCCTTTATTTTTACACCCGGACGCCAGAATTCCTTTTACGCGCGGCGCCCCGATGCCGCACCATTTCTGACTCATACTACTTTGTTATTTAGGATTTATCTGCGTTTTACGCGAAACCGAGCCTCCTCCCGCCGGCGTGTGTTCCAGGATCGTCACTTTATTCGTCATAGTTCCTAATGGACACGAAAAAACCGGTTTCCACGGCTGGCCGGGGGACCGGCGATGTATTCGTCGTAATTTTAAAATACAACCGTTCATTAAATCTGTAAGCGAACACTATTTGCCTTCCCGGCGACAACGAGGTCTCGTTAGGCCGTGTAAATGATAATAATAACGCTGATTAAGCTAACGACGAGCGTCAGCAGCGATTCATTAGCTGCCCGACGCGAAAAACATTGCTGGATTTACGAAACACGCCTGGCCGATTTGCTTCTAGCGAGTCTCGCGGTCGCGCGAGATCGCGTGAAATTTGTTTCCCAGCCCGGACTGGCTGTTCCAAATCGCCCATTAGGCGTATACAAAGTGTACGCGTCCGCGAGCGGATATCTCCGGTCGCTTCTGTTAATTCGAATCGCGTAAATCTCGCGCCGTGTTTAGTCCGAACACAACGACGCGTTTAGCCCCGGCCGGAGCATCGAAAATAATGTATATCCCATTTCACGAGCCGATAAATCACCGAGCACGTTCTTTCTCAGGGTTCCAAGTGTCGTAGGCTCGAGTCTAACTAGAGCGTGGCAGCCTAGAGGATGCCTTCGTTTCTCCGTTTTCTCGAGTCTCGCGCTAGCCACCCTTGAGCAAACAGAAAGGGATGTGAGAGCAGGGGAAAAAAGCGACGGAAAGAAAATGGTTTTCCGCGAGAAATTAATTTACGAGCTCCAGCCGACGGGTCTGTTTTAAGCATAGAGGCGAACCTCGTACGAGAGCGGAGAGAGAGAAACTCCTACTCGTGCCTGGCTCTCGACGGTAAGAAATACACCGACACGCTTTCGACGAATTTTAGTGACACGCACGGATAAAGAGATGCTTCCAAAAAGAGTCGCTCTTATCATCGTGACACGAACGAGACACGCTCGTGTGATACTTTTTATTGGCCGCTTTTTATTGTCGTGGTAAGCCCTCGTGGACGAGAGACGGCTCTCTCGGTTTCCTCGGGCGGCTCGGAGAGGCAAAAAGAGAAAATAAACCCGAGGGAAAAAGAAGAAAGGAGACGATGGGAAAAAAGATGGAAGAAAGACGGACGGGGAGAAGGGGAAGGTGTGGGCCCTACGCGGCAGTGCTTTTCACCATGTGTCGGGAACGAATTCGAAGCACGAGGCGCCAGATATCCTGTAATTTGTCCCTCAACGAATCACTTTCGACCGGGACCACGATTTCCGTGCAGCTTGTAAATTATAATATTCCCGCTGTCTTACGCGATACGTTTCGCCAGGAATTAATCGCCGCTGACGATTCTCCGACGTGCGAATTGTCGGGTTTAATGTATAATTTTGCAGGGATTGCTTCGATCTTTACAGTATAGTAAAATGAAATCCAACCCGAGTATGCAAATATATCTATACGTGTATCTTTTTTCTTAAGAGAAATATGTATTGAATTTTAATATATTATTTTACAAAAATCGCGTGAAAATGTCATCAAATTTTTGTCCCGTTCGACAGCGAAATATATTTTAATTTAATCGGCAATGATCGTAAATGTAAACGAGTATCGAGGAGAACGGTTCGAGCATAACCCGAGCCGGCAGCCAGGCCATATTAGTCCGAATTAAACCATCCCGCTGAATAATTTATCTCTTAATTTCAAAACCAAGCGGGCTTACAAAAGTGCCATAAAAATCGGTGACGTATCGCGCGTTTCAAAGACCGAGTCCTTTGAATCCGCTTCAAAGGCACCGCCTCCGCACTTACACCCTTTTTTTCTGGCCCCATAGAGCGCTAGAACGACACATGCACATTAATTTAATCCTCGAGTTTGTCACCGACGTTCGAGTCGTATTGGAACCAGCCCAAAGACCGTTCCGACCTGCGTTAAATCACAGGCAAACGATTCTTGGCTGCAATACTCGTGTCTTACCGTCAGCGATATCACAACGGAGAACAGGAGGGCTTGGTCCATCTTGGAGAACATTCTGCTTCCGGTTCACGCTCCGCGTACCATCCTCCGCGACCCTCTTTCCGCTAATTTCCTTCCTCGCGAGTCTCGGGTCGTTTTCGCGAACAGTTCTTCGTCATTTTTCGTACACGCCAGTCGTCTTGCACCGCCACGCGTTTCCTCGCTTCTGTTTTAGTTTCTTCGACTGTCATCGAAATCACGACACCGCATTTCACTCGCGCACTGTCTTCCTCGTTGCTCCAGCCATCGAGTCGTTCATTACGGCAATTTAAAAGACACGCGTGTCGCCTTTCGTTCCTCCTCTGACAATGTCTCTGTACAAATTTGGGTAATGAACGCTCGTCGCGAAATTTCCCTTCGTTAACCCTTTGCACTCTACCGACTTCGAGTATACGTTTTTCGTTTCGTTTCTTCAACTGTTACTTCGTTACTCGAAGATCTCACCGTGTTAAGATTTGTCGGAACTTGTGATTTCGTTTTCAGAATATCATACTTTCGGGAGATTAGAAAATCTTTGGAAAATCGCTGATCTATGGAGGGAAAGAAATATCGTGAGTGCAAGGGGTTAACGACTACGATCGAATGGCCCCCCGATTTACAGGAGAAAAAATACCGCACCCGATCCCAGAATAACCTATCGCTTTCCGAGGTTGTAAATTTATCCGGGAATTTAAAAATATCTCCACTTTTCCTTTTACGCCAGAGGCGCCCGTAATTCTTCTCACGCCCGACTATCCCTCGCAATTTTCCGCGCAACTTTTCCACCGATTCGCGATACGCGGATATTATTTATTATTTCTCGGGTTACCTGGTAACCGAGAGGCACTCAGGTATTTCCCCGCTGATATCTAAATTGTGATCAACCCGATCGCGCTGGTCCTGGATAGAAGGATAGCGGAGATAAGGGAATTATTTACACGGAACGTTGGAACGGCCGGATAGAAAGAGGTGTATGAAACACCGGGCCTCCGTGGTCTGCTCGTATAATTACACCGGGCACAGCCGATAAATCGGCGACCTTTCCAGATTTTTCGCTGCTCCTGTTTCCATTCCGCTCCACGGCGCACGCGCTTTCCTCGAGGAGCGCGCGGGACAGGTTCGTTCCTCTCGTGAAATTGGTCAATGAAACGTACCGTTGACAAGAATGATCGATAAGTTTAGCGCGAAATTGCAGGCCACTTTTCGACGTGTGTACTTACGATCGGCCGGTTTCGCAACCGAATTAGCCGAACTTCTTATCACGCCGGACGTTGAGGAGGCGCGGCGAGGTAACGACGATTATCGCAGAAGCTGTGACGTATCGTCGTATTTATGAGAATAATTGGGACCCGTGACGGTGGACGTGCCGGTTCGATGATAATTCAGGCTGACGCGTGCTAATGACGAATACGTGTAACACGAACGGCGCAAAGTTTGGAGCCGTTCATCGAGAAAGCGGAACGACAAAGTGTTCCGTTCGAAATCGCCGACTATTTTTAGGATTGTTTTAAGAAAGGCGCCGTTTCTTGTCGGTCGTAGAACGGACGGGCCGCGAGGAAAAAATATATTCGGCGTTTGAACAATATCTTAATGCCGCCCGATGGTGGGCGGAGGATCGCCTACCTATTTTTAAGCGTCCTCAATTTCCGGCCACCGGGTGCAGCCTGCATTATCAGCGAATCGCGGTTTCACGCGGGATCTTCTCGCCGGAGCGGATTCGATTTTTCTCCAGTTCTCCATCGAGATTCGGAAAACCGTGGAGAACAATCGAGAGATTCGAATTTTCGGGAGGGTGTGCGCCGAGGAATTCAGGAGCAACGAGAATGGGAGGGACAGGTTTTGAAATAGAGATTTAAGGAGAAATCCATTAACTTTCCAAAACCTGTTCCGCTTGAACATACACGCCATGGCGCGAGTAATGTTCTACTTCATTCGTTCCACTGTATTTAATTTGTTAAGAGTTAGCTGCTTCTCGTTCGCTCTTCGAGGGTAATTTAAGTGATTGAGTTGCTTGACACGAAGGAGCTATAGTAACCATAAGTACCGTATACGTGCATGCACCACCGGCGGAAGGTTTAGGAGCAGAGCGATTCGCGTGCGATACGAGTCAAGTAAGCATGATGCTAATGGCAAATGGCAATTTGTAATTTCGCTTTGCATAATACGAAATTAAGGTAACGAACCGTAATGCAAATAGTTTATTGGGATTTGGCGACTTCCTGCGTTTATTACGCGCCGATAATAAGCAATTTGCGAAGGAAAGTAAACGCGGCTGAAAGGCCTTCGGATTTATCGCCGATTGAATATTTATAGGATAATCTAGATAGCGGCGTGAAGAAAAAATATCCGCCTAGCGAGACGCTATTATGAATTTACGTAAACACGCACGAGCGGCGGGCGCATTATCAACCGATTACCTCGAAATCCTTATTTTTTTTTTTGTTCGTATCAACGAAAACCCGGCTGACTTTTATCATACGGACATACGCGAATAAATTATTAACCACGCGAAACTAGTCTCGACCGTTGCTCCGCGCAGCTCCGTTTATCGCCGCATAATTTACATCATAACAAACAAGTCGAAAAACTCTCGAAAAACTCTAACGCCTTCGAACTTCACGCTGATAGTTCGTGCGTAGATACGCCCGGTATTTATAGTGCTATTACGTATGATATACCGCCACGGTACTACACAAAGAAAATTATTAACACTCCAGCGTTCCGCGGGAACGCGTAATTTAATAAATCCACGAAACATTTGAAAGAAGGGAAAGAAAAAAGAAGAAAAAAGGAAGAAGAAAAAAAAAGAAATCGCAAGAGAGGAAAGGACAGGAAGAGAGACACGGACATTCGAGGAGCCGGGAAGAATGACGATAAAAAAGAAAAGTTACGTTTACCCGAATACCGTAACGCGTTAAGTACACCAGCAGGCATCGGAGGAGCTGATTGCTCGGAATAAAAGTTTCCTTTAAAACCGACTCACGAGCATAACCCCGTCACACGCACGGCACACGAACAACGGGCCGTCGATGGCCAGAGCCTCGATTCGACGCACGATCAAGATATTTTGCATCGTGAGAAACGAGTTATGATGCGACACGAAGGAAATTGGATATTAGAGAAGCCGTCAGGCCCGTGTACGTATACTCACGCACATAATGCCTTCATGCTCCAGTTGTTAGTGAGCGTTAGACGCGGGAATCGATATTGGCCGTGCGTCGACCTGTCGAACGTGATCGTTCACCTACGTAGAAATTATCCCGCTGAAAGCCCGGCCCGCGGACATTTTTCTAATGCCCCGTCCGGCATTCCGGCGGGCCTCCTTCGATCGCAATTGGCTACACCAGCGCCGCGAAAACGGCAAGAACCGGCGAGCGGCTAGGATTTTTCCCGGCTGGCGCCAACCTCCATGGTTCCACTAGATCGATCTCAATTACGCCCGTTACATTATCTCGGCCATAATCTATTGTTTATCCGCCGCCTGGCCCACGGTCGAACGTGTGAATTATGCGTCCGGTGGCCGGCGGAGAGGCATTAGTTTATGTTTATTTCGCCGGATCAAAATGGCGCGGAATGCGCGCGCGGACCCGCGCCGCGGCCAACACGCGGAATTTATGAAGCAACGGTGGAAATAAGGAGAGGGAATTATTACAGGTGTAATTACGCGCAATCCCTGGTGTACCCGGCAGTCTAGACCGCCTTGTTTTCTTTTCCCTCTCGCGCACGCTTATCGATAGAAGCCGAGGAGCGGAATAATGGCTGAATAATGCCCCCGACTCCCGCGAATCGAAATTAAATTAGTCGGCAAATTTTTTCCACGCCGTCTTTAATGCGCGGTAATTATTTTGGAATTAAACTTCTTCGATGATGCGAAGAGTTACGTCCTTGACGACGTGTCTCAAGGCTGGGAAAATCGGAAGTCGAGTTTTTGCGTGTATCAATTTTTATTTTAATTTTTAAATATGTGGAAGATGAAAAGTCTCCGTTAATTGATTACGTCGTTTCTTAACACTTCCGTTCGACCATAAAATGGAAAAATCGAAACCGTCAAGTGTGAATTTAGATAACATAATATCCAGCACTTCGTATGGGGAATACGAGTTGGATCGATCGATCGAAAAATTATGCACGCCTCGAGATATAAACGTAGGATTTTTTTCTTTTTAACCGAGATAGTATCTGTTGTTCGGATAATGTTTATTAGCCTGGGTTTTCGCGCTGCTTTCTCGGAGTCATTGATAAAACGAACGCATTGCCGCGTATCTGTTCGGAAAATCGTTCATCTGGAATATATATATATAAGATCGCGTTGAGATCGATAGAAAACGTGGCGCGATAGGGTACAAGAAAAGGCCGGCAAAAAGCTGGATACACGTAAATTTACACGCGGGAAACGGTGCTCGAGCAGATTTAATTTTAGATAAACATTCGTTGTGGCACTTTGTCCGGTTTTTACGAGCGACGTTGGCTAATGTACTTGTAAAATATTATTCGTATATACCTGTACCGTTCTCATGGAACGGTGCATTGAATCGGGGAACACGCTTTGTATTTGCGACCTGCTACACGCCGACCCTGCCGTAATTAAATTATTGCACGATTATTTATTAGTTTAGGTGGCGACGTGCACGCTGTATTAATTACGGGCTATGGTCGGTTAAATATCGCGAGTTAAGTGCGCTGTAAGTACGCGATAAGTAGCCGCGTTGCGGACGAATATGAATTATGGGTTGTGTATTCGGTAGCTGTCTGTGTATGTCGCTCGAACGAAATGGCGCCACGGTGTACGTTAATGGCGTAATATTTCAGAAAATGAGTCGACTATCGATCAATCGGTGTCGCAATGCGAAGATGAAGTACCGGCAAATGTAAATCCGCGAAGATCGGGAAAAGATTTTTATCCGCCTTTTTTTAAGCTGTCCAACGAGTTCGTGCGAAAAACAATTTGCAATTTCTTTATAACGTATTTACATATATACCACCGGCGAATGTAAAACGAGAATGCGAGTAGCTAGTCACGCTATTAAATTCGACTAAACAGAATATTATTCCGTGAAATAATTTTTATTTTAAATCGGGACTTAAAAATTTGTATTTGCGTAATTCGTGTGCTTACACGACGATATTATTTTATATATAATTTAAAGGAACGTCGTACGAATGAAAAATTGGATGTATATATGCGAATTCGTTATTAATATCGGATTCACCCGTTAATTAGAAAATGGTGAACGGTCTCGTCAAACAGCTTCCACTCTTCTCATTACGATGTCTATTTTTCCACGACTGCTGTTTACTGGACCGCGTTACTTTATTACAGCGAAAACACGGAGGAAAGAATGCCACCATTCCGATGGATCTACTTACGCAAGTGTCGGTATAACGCGGACCATCGTTTATTTTTACGATTATCGACCCGCTGGGATCGTGATCTATTAATACGCGTTTGTGAAAAGGCCGATCGGTGGAAAAACGATTTTCTAGCAGAACAGAATGGGCGCGATGCTTCTCCAACAGACATTAGCCTCGTGTTATTCGATAGCCACGTTCTTACGTTTTCACGATGATGGACGAGTCGTGGATTTTATAACAAACCGGCGACGACAGTCTCGATTTAAGGGCGCGTTGAGATATTTCCGTTTACATTTCCTTCCGAAATTATCGAACCGAAGAAAGATCAAACCCTTTATCTCCCTTTTCACCCTTTGTACGCTTCGAACCGCGATCAGTTACACGATAAGTTGAACACGAGATTATTTACGGAGAAAAAGAGAAGAAATAAAATCAAAAGAAATTCAATTAACAATTATAGATAATCAAACTTCCACGCGGCCGCGTAATTCAAAAGCTGCGTACCCTTGAATCTAGATTCTATAAGTCTTATTTCATCCACTTAACGTTATACTACCGTATTTTATTACCACATCGCTGTCACCAAGCAGTCTACTCGCGACGGTCATTAGTTGCCAGCTTTCGGATCAAAGCGCGAGACTCTGATTAATAACGATCTCGCTGCTCGTAAAGAAACGATGCTCGGTTTCAGATGGCCGAACAATGTTGGTAATTACGTTTAACCGCGTTAACGCAACTGCTTCCGGGACGTGAGAACGAAATTCGCGTGCAAAGAGGGGCACAAAGTCAAGGCCGCTTGCATTCGTCCACGGAAATAGCAGTGGAAGTCGTCAAAGGGGCCGTAAATTTAGATTTGTGCGGCACAAAGTGCCTTAAGCTGTTCCGTGTATGTTGTGATAGAAAAAGAATCTCGGCGGTGCCGCGGCGGCGCGAAGGAAAAAAAGATTATGGCTGTCTGGCAGGGCGAAGAGGTTCACGTCATAGTTTATCGGTCGCGGAATTCTTCGGTCGCGTTCCCGGTCTGGCACGATTTACAGAAACATTCGGCACTTTAACGACCCCCCACCGGCCACGTGTCGCCTTACACACGTCTCGATCTCGCCAGTTCAATTTGTCCACCCGTTCTCTGCCAGCGGCGAAACACGGACGCCAGGCTTAGAAAGTCCGTCTAATCGAGGGAATTCGATCACCTCTGAACTTGGAATGGTTCCCCGTGGAATTCGATTGAACGACGAGTTGGCTTGTCGCCGCGAAAAAATCTTGTCGGACCAACATAGAATCCGGTGCAACCCCGGGCGTAGAAAAAAGGGAATAAAGTCGCGAGATCAATTTGTCAGGTCGATCCTAGAATTCCGATTAAAAATACGTGAACGGAAAGGAAAAAAGCAACGGAACAACACCGACCGTTTCGAATCGAAAGATCGCGGAATCCCGCGACATATAAATCGATTCCTCGTGGAACCACTTTGAGAACGAATTATCCGAGGATCGGTACGGTTATCACTGATAGCACAATGTATCACCTGCAACCAACTACTTCCCGGTGATCGAGCGAGTTATGCAGAAAATTACGAGACGAGACGGGGCACGGAATTCCTCCGGAACGTCAGACCACTTGATAATCGGTGTTCCCCTCGGTTTAAACGTCCCGACACTCCCTCGATTCGCTGCCGCGATAAACAAACGTTCACCAAAAAATCAATCGAACGGACGAGCTCACGATGCGCACTGATCGGCTGGCCGATCTTCGAGAAAATGAGAAGCTGCAGCCACGGTAGCGTGCTGCATGTTACAGAATACCGAGAGGCGAGTTCCTCTGTCGTGCTTTACAGAGGTGTCGTGCCGAACTGACGGCTCCCGTCGGTGGAGGATCGACTTTATACAGCGGTGTGTCTCGCGCTGCTCTATGAACGCAGCTTTAGGGGCCTCCACCTTTGTCTGTCACCTGACCACGCCACGCTTCCGATCGCATCTCTTTCCGATCCTTCCGTTTACCTCTCTTCCCACTTTTTTCCCCTCTTTTTCCCCCGGCCCCGCCGCCGTTTCTTATTGGCATCCGGTCCGGAGCCAGTGCAAAACGGATCGGGACGGCAAAGGAAATCGGCGAATTATTAAGGGGAATGGAATTTTGAGAGCTTGACTCATGTCGAGTTTTTTAAAAGCGTATAATGGCAATTGAGAACGGAGGCTTTTAGCCTGGACGGTTTTCTAGTGGATTTTTTTCCCCCCTTTTTTATTCCGATCACGAGAGTTGACCATGTATTTTTATTTTCTTTTTTTAGACCAAGCTTCTTTTTTTTAGATTTAGCAAAGCTGGCTTAGAAAGTAATAGAAGAACGCTAGGAGGAGACTCGCCTCGTCGGTTTTTCTTCTTTTTTTTTTTGTTCTTTAATTTTTCGGCGAAGAATTTTCTTCGAATAATCGAGCAAGAATAGAGCGAATGTATGGTTACGGATGGCGGCGGATTAACCTTAATCAGCTCGTCCTTTTTAGCGGCAAAATGGAGGAAAGAGGGGAGGTGTCGTCCCCTTTCGCGTGAACTTTTTCTCGATAATGGATTTTTAACGCCGGCGAACGACCCGGCGTAGATCGTCGGGAGTAAAAGTAGCGGAGAATTAAGTGGTTCTTATAATGGTTGTTTATCGCGAAAGGAGCTTACGTGGATGTATAGCCGGGTTAACAGGCTTGTTTGTACCGTTGCGTCGCGAACGCTTTTTTGTAAACTCTCCTGGCTAGGTGGTAACCGGAGGGTTAACTAATTTTAGTCCCATAATTCAGAACACAGCGAAACTCGCGTATCCGTGAAACCAAATACCGAGAGATCCTGCCACGTCATTATCACTTTTCTCACGTCGTACTTTATCGTCTCGGCTTCTCCGTTTGCAAATCGCTCCTTGAATAATCCCTTATTTTCATACTAATTACCTAGGAAACGATAACGCGTATTCGCAATGCTCTACTTCCAACGTGACAACACTTCATTGAAATTTTTTCCTCGGAATACCAAGATAATTGTTTATTCTTTAAATACACTGCTGTATAATTCCCGAGCGGACTGTCTATTCTCAGGAATTATTTTTAGAAAAATTAGCATACATTACAAGCATGGTACTCTTTTCATCGAGATAAACTTCTCGTTGAATGATACCAATTAAAATGTTAACCGGTATATACGACCTCGATTTCGTCCGACTAATTACAACGTGAGTAATATTATTAAAATTGAATTAAATTTTATTAAATTCCCTCGATAATTTTCTTTATCTCTGAAATATTCGTCAATCACGGGAAACATTATCTTCAGCTTCTGACTCCTGTAAATTATATCTTTCACGATATAACAAATATCGTCTCGAGTTTAATACACGCTTCCAACGTTTGTCTCCGCATCGACGTCGTTCGTTTCAGTGGCGTTGAAAATCGATCCTATAAATATCGTTCAATAATATCGAAAACCGATGTCACCGCGTCTAGTAGTTCTAATGCCGGCGAGGATCGAGCGAAACGGAGAAGCGACGATTCGACGATGCAACGTGGTTAGTCCCCTCGCTTCCCGGAGGAAAAAGGGAGCATACCGAGCAACCGGTCGAAAGAAAAGATCGCGATGATACGAAACGTGGATATAACGCGTAATCGTAGTTATGGACGCATCCTGAATAACGTTAAATATTTATATTATCCAGCGGATCGGTATCATCCCTCGAACCGGTGTTTCGCGGTCTTCTCTATGGCGTACCGATCCGTTCGATGATTTGTTGGAAAAACAGATTTCTCATCGGTTAAATATCATTAAACCTTTCCTTAAATCTAAACCAATTAGAAGTCAACCACGTCTTCGAACACCTCGAGACGTTATCCTTCCGTGCAGTTGATTTTTCACACCCGATTCCCGCTTATCTGAATTTCATTGAAACAGGGCTTTAATTGTTTAACCAAACGTAACCTTCGAAATGCAAATTCGCTAGACAAGGTAATATGTTGTACGCGAGATGCAGTGAACAAATAGCTTGTACTAATCAGCCCGTGTCACTAACGACCTATGTCTGAAATCGTAATTACGGACTTTAGAACGAAACGCATAAAGATTCTGTCACGCTTCTGGAATTTCAATCGCGGCGGAAAAGGGGAAAAATAATTTCGAATCTGTGTCAAGATTGAACGCCGCGACGGAAATAAAAAGGAAAAAAAAAAGAGAAGAAACGCGACGGCCGTTTTTCCCGATTATTTTGAATAAAAATCACCACCTCTGTATCGTTTTATTGCATCGATAAATATTCTTATCGAAGACAATATTTGCCACGCGAACGATACTTTTCATGGACACAGCGTCATGCACGTAACACGATATTAATCTGAAATATGATACCAACATTTCACACTACTTAAACTCACATACGCACATTAGAATCGCGTCTCCTTGCATTGTGATACTTTCATCTAATACCGTGCAATAATAGCAGCACCATAATAGCAGCAATATCTCGAGTCCTGCGTTGCGTAACCTTCGCGAAATTCGCGTATGGCCGGCATTATAATTACCTGCTTCGCAGAACGCCTAAATGCAACGTCGTTGCTTGACCATCGCGACGTCAAGACCTCCATGGTTCTGTTTCCCTCCCCCGGATTATTTATCACCTAATCGAGCCTGCCGCCACTCGCAAATATATCATCACGAGTGTTTGTACCATGAATCGAGTGGCCACCATCGATTTATTATCGTACAATGTTCCCGTTGATCGCGTTTACTCCGATATTTCCAAGATGTGCCATTTCGATCCATCGCCAGAACAGCCGGCGAAGCAGACAGCGAACGATATCAAACACCCCGTAAACACCCCTTACAGCTAGTCACGATCGCGAATTAATCGAATCGATTCGAATCCTCGAAAAAGCCCGCGTCACGTCCTCGCGTCTCTATTCCCGTGCACCATGGAAACGACCGATAATCACAGATCGGTATCTCTGACGTTAGCCCGATCGCTCTCTAATCCCCGGCGAAATTACGACCCACGGATCAATGGGCCCGTTTATTACATACCTGTTCCAGTTGTTCGCTGGATAGCTGGTAATCGGACAGATCTAGCTCGCTCCGATTTCAGTTCGGATGTTAAATTTCCGAAATCCTTGCCACTTGTCTTCTACATCCACATGTTGATCGATCCACGCGATGTCCGAGCTGGTCGGTGAATCGGTAATTAGCGATTTCTCCGCGGTGCCGATCTAATTTCCCAGCGGGCAAATTATCGAGTGGCGCGTAGATAGAATTAGCCGCGTCGGTCTGGCTGATATCGCTAAATTGCTGCATTCCTACGAGACGTTCGGAGTGCATCTCCCTCGTTATATCATCATCGTTCATCAGCCTCTGGTCTACGCGGCGCGTCGTATAAATATATCGCGTTTGGATCATCCTCTTGATCCCTAGCGCACGCACGCGAGCGCGTGTTTGTGAACGAACCGGCGAATTTCGGTTAACCCGATTGGTAATATCATCATCGGTGGTTTGTTTCACCGAACTGGGCCAATTCCAATGGCACGCGCCGCTTAACGTGAGAGAATCCAGCGATGTAACCGCGAATGTCTCGAGCTGAGCTATCGCACGCTCGTACCCATCGCGTTCCGAATGTCGCTCGTTCCTTTTCTGTGTAGCTTAATCAATCGCGAACAGCCGAGAACGATATTTCACGATCTCGGAAATACGCGTCTCGAGATTTAACATCGAAACGCGTTCCCGAGGAGTCGCTTGTTAGAGCTTAAATTTCCGAGTTCCCGCGAACCGGTGCAATATATTTCAAGACCTTTCCGAGGCTGTTGCGGCGCGTAAAAACCGGCGCAAGAAGGTGGAATGCTAAATATAAAGTGGAAAAGTGTATAACGAGCAATAGGGAAGGACAAAAAATGGCGAATCCGAGGCAGAAAGGACAGCGGTAACAGCGGAATAATGAAGCAAAACGACGCAGAGGCGTTATGAATGATGATCAGAATCAAATTTAGCTGGCTGAAGACGAAACGGGATGAAAGGCCGGCGGGAACGGAATCTTAAGAAGGGAATTAAAGCGATTCGCGGTGCAGTAAGAGAATCAGCCGAGATCGAGAGCGGATTCGCCTTGATGACATTCGCGATTAACGCGATTCTCATGGCGAATCCTGCGAACGGCAATGGCGTTTACTCTCGATGGCGCTTGGTGCGTCGAAGATCGGAGACAAATGTAAACGTTTATCTTTGTTTCGCAGCGATGTCCGCCTGTTTATACATGAAAGCCAGTTCGGTATTAAGTGCATAAAGTAATAACGATCGTTGGGACGGTAACGCGGAATAAATGTGGAGATTATTTATGAAAATCACAGACATTTTCCTTGGATCGATTCCACGGTTCCGAACGATGAAACAAGATACGCTATTACCCGTAATATCTGTAGCTTATGTGTTTTATGCGTGGAATATTTGCGCGAATTTATTGCACTCGAGGAACGGATGCACTTAGGAAATCGAATTTTCATCATTACGCGTTTTAAATATTTTACAACGCGTATGGGATCGATCAACGATCGAGGGCCGCTGCTTTATTTCCTTCCTGCGACGGAGTTATTAGGGAAATCTCCTTCCTAATTAGTCCCCGATCCTAGTTTGTTTATTGGTACGCCATAACGGCCGTGTTAAAAGAAGCTGTTACTTCTGGGTATGGGTAATAAAACTTTACGAGAAACAAAATATGTGCTTTACGACGGAGAACATGTGTTAACCTTTTTCTTAACGGACATCGCTACTCGCGATAATTATTTAATCGTCCGTCTATCGATCCGCCGAGTATAAAATAATATCTATAGTACGTCGAAACCGGGTGATGAATTATTATTAGGAAAAGCGTAACATCGTAACGCTTACCTTCCGTTCGCCGGAATTTTCATACTTGTCGCTTCCACGTCCGCTGCTGCAACGGGAGATATTTTTAAACGAGCAAATTTCTTTCCCCTACCGAAATAGCCGGTAAACCGTGTTAAAGCAATTGGACATAATTATACAAAGCAACGGCTACCTGCTTTTTTATCATCTCCGTTGGCACGGTGTCGTTGACTCGATGACACGATCCATTGGGATCATTAACGTTGCGTCATAATTGTTCCACTGAAGCGAGAACGATCGATTGATTTACACGTTGAATAACCAACGGAACAGGAGCAAGCCGTGCTCCACGTCTGCGACGAAATATCGCTGCCATTTCGCCGTCTCTAAATGTCCAATCGGCGTTTCGCCTGTCTATAATAATTTAAAACGCCGCTGTCGCATTAACGAAAAACCGAAAGGTCTGTTACGTCCCGGGAGCGAACTTTTAGATTAACCGAAACGCGAGGGACATGTAAATAACGGCGCGCCTTTCGCTAATAAATGTTCGATTAATAAGCGTCCGCGCGGACATTAAATTAGCGGAGTAAGAATTCCGTGTAAAAATTTTAATCGACCGCGTAAAACCGTTCGACGCTGTCTCGTAGCCGAGAGGAAAGCTCGGTGTTTAACATTCGAGTGACATTCTGCGCTTCTTCCAGAAATTCAACGAGCCCGCGCGCACCGGCTGATCGCGCGTTATCCAACTCGCCTAATTTATCGAGTTGTAAATCAGCGTAACGACGAAGGTTCCATTAATAGGCTAAGCTGTCCGTCATCGTCTTTTAAGCGGGACGATTCTCGCGGAAACTTTCATTATGCAACCGATTTTTCCCCTTTTTTCCGCCTCGCCGGCGTGCCATAATGATCACGTTCGTCGGCCGATGCCTTGGAGAGAAACAACGCGTGCAGCGTCGCCGGCGTCGGCATACCTCGAGGAACATCGTCCGTTTTAATAGCGACTACCGTTCGCCTAAGTATCTCGGCAGCCAGGGCAAATCTTTTCGACTTTGATATTACCGGCACTAATTTCTCGGATGGATCCGGTGGATCGATATTAACTGCAACCGCGTACGTATCATTCAGAAGCCTAGATTGCAGTAATTGCACGCAATTTACCTTGCGAATCGCATAAATAGTTTCTTTGTAAGCCGAGCCGTGCAACTTTTATCTGCGTAACGCGCTTAGAAGTATCTTGACGCGATGCAGCATCGCGGTTGCTCCAATTTTTCCAAGATTCGCTGACTGTTATTTATTAACGCATGGAAATAAACGGGCAATTCATACGCGTTAATAACATCCCGGGCATAATTCATCGCTAAAATCTGCTCTACGAACGGCTCAATCGTTGCTACGAGGTTTAATATTAGGCGATGACCTAAACATCTAAGGTATTTTCAATGCGACACGATCGGGCTATGTGGAACAACTTGGGTGGCTTTGTGCAACATTTTCGACCGCAAATATGCCGTGTTATCCGACCACGAGTTGTCGCAAAACGGAATAACAGTCCCGAAAAATTTCTTGTTCGATAAATAACACTCGCACCTATGTTAAAATTTAGCGCGTTTGGTAAAAGAACATGGAAAATATGAATATATCAACTTGGAATATCGTTGGACAACTTGGGAGGTTTTGTAATACGTTTTACAATCATACGGTATTAAAGAAAATTTTAGAAAATTTCTTATTCGATAAATATTAAGCGATAAGCGAGGCCATGATCTGGTAGCGTGTCTGGCAAAAGTTTATCAAAAATGTGTAAACGTTGGCTTAGAATATATCTCGCGGTAAATACCGGTATCGTTAACATTATAGTCCGAGGTAAATACTATTATTAAATCGTTCTCGGTATTTTATTTGCGGTCTTGCTATTTGGAATAAAATAGAATAGCTACGAATCTATTTTCAACGCTCGAACCGCTTCGCTATCTTAACAACTCGAATTTCAATGGCTAATCGCGATTTAGGATTTTTCGCAAACGTCGGACGATTCCTTGACTGGACTCCAGAAGACCCCGAGTTTAATCTAAACATTTCACAGATTGATCTATAACGTGAGAACAGTTTCACCGTGTAATCAAAACATTACCGTCCAACCATTAATTGAATCCGTTATTATTCTACCGTATCTTTCCTATAAATTCTGGAAGTAACCTCGAGTGCATAGTATCATTCGAGCCTGACTTCCATCAATCCGCAACATCGTATCTAATACATATTCTCCAACTGCAAACCGTAATAACTCCCTATCAATTTTCTACGAATTCGACTGCGAAATAACTTTTACTGCGAAATACATCCCTATAAATCCCTATAAATTGATCGCTTTCTCTCCGTGAACTTTAATAAATCCTGATCGAGTGCGTTGCAGGATCGGCTACCTTCGAGATCGATCGTTCAAGTCAATTGTTATTAATTACACGTAGAAAGAAACCTCGGGTTTCGCGATTCGATCTCCGACCGGCTGGAAAATCGAGCACGTCGCTGACTTTTCAAAGAGGTGAAAAAATTGACCCGCAACCCGGGTCCACCGTGTTGCGTCACCGTGATCGATCTTTTAAAGAAACGGTGGCTGGATCGATGGAAATTCCTGGAGGCGCTTTCACGGAGCGGCATTTTAGCCGGGAATACGCGAATACCTTGGTCGATCGCCGGGCGTGTGCCACTTTTGTGACGTCGATGCCGAGAGCGCCATTTAGCGTCATTAATAGAGTTGCATCAGCGTCGAGAGCACGGTGATACATCGATAGGAGTGGTTCGGCAAATAGATCGGGGCTGAAGATATATACGTGCGCAAGGGAGAGAGAAAGGAACACACCCATCTAAGCTTCGACGTTTCTGCACAACCGTGACTACAGGGTGATCCATGCGAACGTTTACCGTGCAATTTTCCAACTCGTTATCTCGCTGAATTATTTTATTAACCATCTTATCATTTATCAAAATGGAATAAATTACCTCAACGTATCCCGTACGGCTAAATTATTTTATTACCGGTTTCATTCCGAGCACGAATCCTCGTTTCTGTCGTTTTACCGTATATTTTATAATTGTGAAAATTATATCGAGAATTATTAGTTGGAATATGCCATAGTTATAGGTTTAGAAGTCTCCGAATGAAAGAAATTTATTCAATTAGGTCGAGCTTATTTAAAAGAAAACTAAATTGTAGAGTAATAGGCATTTTATAGGGTTAGTTTTATTTCAGTAGAAAATGTTGGTAATGTATACCTGCGGATGTAAAAATTGGCGCTTAGAAGGATTAGAATAAAATTGAATTTACGAAACGACGTATATCCGTTGATCTTATTTTTCTTCGTAACATTCGACGAAGTATCGTTTCTCGATTATGTCTTTCATGAATAGACGCTAGTCATCTAAGCGTTTCTAATACAGCAGGCTATCCAAGTCAAATTTGTCACATACGCAGTGCAATTACGAGTCAAATTTCGCAAGTCCGAGCATTATGCCCAGTGAAGTATGAAAAAATATAATATGTATAGCGCTTTAAATTCTACATAAATTATACGCTTGATAAATTATATCGCTGTCCATGCACCAAGAATTTCAAATGAATCAAAATATACTTTTAAAAATCCATCTATATCGACGCTTTTTACGTTCCACGAATTCTGAATCAATCAGAGTACTAATCGACCATTTTTCGCGACTTCGATCAACCTACCACTTTATTCCAGTTTCCAGGTTCCAAGAATGTTAAAATAAATCACCGTATTTTTTCGCCGGACTTGAAACACTGAGATTAGCCATTTCGCAACGTCTGCTCAATATTTACGAATTTCTCCCAAAACGAAACACAATATCCGTCGTTATCGACCGTCAATTATGAATTCAATCCCTTCCACTAGAATTTCTCATTCATCAATGAGATCGTTTCAAAAGTGGCAACGCAGAGAAATATAATACATCGATTTCCACAATTTTTTCCTAAAACGAGATACGATATTTAAACAAATCTTTTGCAACAACCACGGTTACCATCCCTCTTTATTTTTCTCTGAAATTTACCATACACCGATGAAATCGCATTTAAAAAATGAAATCGTATAGAAATCGCGCGTCGATCGTTTGAAACCCATCTATCCTCGCGAATTGTTCCTAGAACGAGACACGATGTTCGGCGAAACCTTCGGGAAAACTGCCGTTACCATCCCTCTCTCGTGTCCCAAAGATACGAATCAGATTCAAACGCTTTCTCTCGAATTTCTAATTCCCCGATGGGATCGTCGCGGGAATGGTAACGCGTAGAAATCGTATCGCGATCGTTTGCCAATTGCTGGTACGTGAATCAATCTGAGCGAGGCGTCGCGTCGCGGAAGGAAAGCGGCGTGGCCAGAAAATCGGGGAACGATCGACGCATAAATCGTTACTCGTGGCCAAGACAGCGCTGGAGAGGGGGGAAAGAGGGGGAAAAAAGGAACGGTGCATTAAGTAAAAACGAAAGCACGCAGTGAAAGCAAACTTGTAGGACCGTGTAAAGTACACGGCTGATAATTACGGCGCCGAGTTGTAAAACGTTATTAGAGAGGGAAAAATTAGATATGGCGCATACGCGTCGGATAATTCTGCAGGGTAATTCAGCCAAGACCGGCGGGCCGCGATTGTTTGTTTATTAACAGCTCGCGATTCTCTGCGCGAGTCTCATTGTCTCGAGCTAATGATACGCCTGGACACGGCAGTTAAGAGAAAATGAGACAATTGTTTCTTCGTCCCGGTAGGCGAGTGCATCGCTGATCAATGTCTCTTAGATCGCGGCTACCATGTAACGCGATGCCGTTGGTTGATAATAATGGAAAATGGGAAAATTGACGAAGACAGGCATGCAATGCGATAAACGTGATAATTGTTTCGTTGGTGTGTGATTATTCTGAATCGGTGAAATAATTAGCGGAGATTAAATCTCGAAGAAATACACGGATAAAAATGATTATCGGTTAAACATATTTCAAGCTCGTTTAAACGCGTTTAAAAGGTGATTAGGCACGTTAAGAAACGCAATAACGTTTCGTAGCAGTTCAATGAGAGAAAGAAATACGAAAAAAAAAACTAATTGCAAGTGGAAACGCGTTAAGTTCTAGGTTAAAAGGTCTTAAAAGGGGATTCTGGATATGGCGTTGTTTGAAAATTAAGAATCGCAATAATGTTACCGTCTCCTGCTATTTCTCCGGTTGATCGATGTTAACGTCGGACATTTTTATCTCACCATTATTCATTCTGGACATTGAAATTGAGATACGTGACCGATAAAGGATCGATCCTTGAATCTCGATCAGCAGCGCCAGCTTCTGCATTACGTTTTCTACTTTCAACCTCCACTCGTGACAACTATTTGTCTTCATTTGTACCACGCTGCTCATTGATCGTGGCAGAATAAGGTCTCCTTAGTATAAATTCCTCCAACTCGATGGTACAAAAGGCGTTTTAAATGGAACATTGATTAATCCTGTTAGATATCACGGATCCTAGGAAATCATTGCCGAGGAGGAAAATTCGACTATCGACCGTGATTCCGAGAAATAATAAAACACGATTTGAGAAACGTTGCGACAAAATCGGAAAGAGATTAACGCTTGTCTCACTAAATTTCAGCTCACTTTAGATACGTGGTTACATGAAATTAAACAACGTTAAGTAAAAGTGCGATAAGGCCCAGGCTAATGACAATAATCTCGGTTTCCTCTATCACGCGCAGCATTCTTCCGTTTAATTTATACATCGCGAGCCTGATTTCTTCATCGCCGGCGTTGCACGGCCGAGGAAAAAGTACTTCTATCACAATGAAACGATTGGAAAGTCGTCGAAGCTAGTTTTGAGAAATTACAGCCCACGATAATTTTACAGGGATAGCCGATAAAACTTAATGCGACGCCGTGTCTTCCTCGCCTCGATCCTTTGAACGCGGCTGCGTAACCTGTTCTGGAATCATTAGATTCAATCTAGACACACTGTGATCCCTGCAATGAAACGGGAGGTATCGATTCCCGATGGAAACTTAAGTACATTCTACCTACCATACACTTGCACTCCACGCATTCCGAAATATTCGATAATTATAATGCAGCATGAATTATGGTAAATTCGTTCCTCGAAGTGACGATCCGTGGATCCGTTACTCGTTTCTAGATAATCACGTTTCTCATTACTTATTACATATGCGTTAATAATTCTTCGCGAATTACTTTTCCCGTCTCTTTCTTCACCATTCCACTGGAATCAATTTTAACTGGAATTAATTCGTCGCGAATCTTCGAATACATCGTACAATTTAAAAACAAGTTTCATTAATAATGATCCACGGTATCGTTGATTCGGAAAGAAATCAAACTTCGCAACTCCATAATTCGAAATTAGACTTCAAATTTAGCGATGATCACGAAACTCTGGGTAAGTTGTACTCAATACAATCGATTCTAACAGAAAGCTTTAACGTTTAGGTTCCGTTCATGGCCAGGAGCTTTCAACGATCATAGAAACGATCGATTAAGAATTAAAATTAAGAATTCGCCTACCACTCAATTATCTCGCTAACGACCAATTATCCACTTCACCTACTGATCAATTCCGACACAGTCAGACGGTTCTGTAGGTGTACTCGGAGGACGATGTTAAATTCTGTATCTCTAATCACGGCACACTGCTAATCTCCGGTATCCCGGCCGCCTTCTAATCGACGCGAGGCCCATTCTTGCCGCCGTATCTGGTTCTGCGCGCATTTTAATAACAGACGTGGTTTTCCCGCCGCGCAGACATCATCGATCGACCGTGTCGATTTTCCGCGATTGTCCTAATTTATCGCCGGACTCGCCGTTATCGGAGCGTGGCTTATGGAACTAGTCGCGCTGGCCGCCGAGACGCTAATGCACTTAATCCGTCCTCGGCGGAAAATGAATTCAGCGATGCAAAATGAATACGGCCAGTCTCATGCCGTTTCCTAGTCGATCCAACGTACCGATTTCCTCTTTCGCGAACTCTCTCTGTACGTGTGCGGAGAGAGAATAACGCGGCCTTTTCTATCGTCGCACGCAATCGTCCCGTGGCCCCTTGGCATCGGTAGTTTTGCAAGAATCCGCAATCTCGGCCGTACATTGTATCTCGAAAAGCGATACACTCGTATATAGTTCGGAGTTTATTGCGCCGGTAACAGATGGAGCGCGCGGATATCGCGGCCTCTCCCGGACGTCGCGAATTTGCAAATTATAAAAGGGACGATAAGAGCGCAGCCCGCTCTGATTGTATTCAAAATCGCATTGTGCTCCAGGAAGATTAATGTTATCGATAGTTTATGGATATCTGTTAGCCGGCACGCGTGTAGGAATAAGGGTGTACCTTTGCTACGTTGCAGGCAGTAGATACATCTTCTTAGCGAGGGAGATGTATGTTTGTGTGCTAAACAGGGGCATCCATCTTGTCGGTTGATAGAGCCACGGGATATGCTTAGATCTTAACCTTTCGCAAATAATTCCAAAGGTCACCTGTGGAATCTCCTCTCTTCTAGCTTCTTTTTCATAAATCGCCGGTTTATTTTAAAACGAGGAAAGGAACGGCGAGAAGTAATATCGCTGTAACCTTTCGCCGGTGAGCGCGGGGACACCAAGTTCGGTATTATGAAGAGAATATTCGATTACAGTGTCATACGCGTGTCGCGAGACGTGTTAAAAGTGCAGTGGAAAGGTAGTTGATTTATAGAAGACAACCTCACGGCATTCGAGTCCTTTGTGAACCTGACACTTGCTCAGCCTTGCGTCACCGTGCAATTCCAGCTCGGCAATGCTCGCCGATCAGCTCCATCTACCCTCCTGGCGCGTCGCGTAACTCGGTAGCGCCATCTGAACTGATCTCGCGGCCATTGTGATTTAGAGACATTGTCACGTCGACGATTTCCGGCGTTTTTACGCGAGAAATCGTGGAATCACGGCTCGATCGTGACTCCGCTACGCGATTAATCGCGCGACGGTGATTTCGGGCAACCACGAGGCGTTGGTTTCGCGGACGAAACCGCGAACGAGTTGTCGTTCGACCAACGTGATCGTCGAAGTATGGAAATTTTATGTAACTTTGCGGTACACGACCAGCGACACCTTGAATGCAGCCTTGGAGCGTTCGGTCGTTTTACTTTGAACGAACCGCGCGTTTATTCGCTTGCCTTTACTACTTGATATTTTATAGTTGCATTAGCGGCCGAACTAGCTTAGATAATCTGAATTTATAAGACCACGAGAAATTCTATGCCGGAACAGAGCCTGTCAGCCGCTGCAGAGAATCGGGATTAGCACAATGTTCCCTCAAGTTGTTTTCTGCGGCTCGATCCTGCAACACGCGTATTTGCGACAACTGTATTGTGAGCCGGTAATAAATGACAGCTCTGTCGAGATTGTATCCGAGATTATGAATGAAAATTCCGAGGGATATTTTTTCACTAGCGTTTTCCCAGTCTCCGGCAATCGTTTCGCTGTGTGCGTGAACGCGAAATCAATTTGCTTTGTGCGATTTCTCCGTGAACGAAGTGTAATTCGCCGCGACTCGCTTGGTATCAGCTATGGTATTCATTGGACGAAATTCTGCAGACGCGAATGTGACAAAGTATAATTTACAAATTCGTAAACCGGATGTGCAGATATCTCTGATGAATACGGTAGTGAGAGGGTTCAACGTACCGTAACCTTTCTGTGTCTGGTATAGAAGGATATAAAAGGATAAGAATGCAAAACACACCTTGCATAACGTAACTCCGAGCTTTTACACCCTGTCGCACCCTCGCCCAATGGTCTTACCCAACTCTGATCACCGAGTCATGTCTCGTAAGAGAACGAATTTACCTACCGAATCATACTCGAGAAATTATATTTAGGATGTCTAGATAGGCTTATAAGTAGTCAAATCACCGTGACTATGATTTATGTAGTAGACACCAATTAAGTAACGATTCTAATGAGAAAGGAAAGAAGAGCGACGATGTAAAGAAGCTGAAACTAATTATCAACAAGTATAAAATACAAATCCAAATTATTAAAAACGTAAGATTTAATTCAATATACATTTAACGTAGAAATTGAACGAACAACAAGCTTAAAATAAAGTTTAAACGTCTACGTATTGAATCATATCATTGAATTATATAAATAATTAAATTGTTAAAAAAATTTATATTTGTTTAATCGATTAGAGAAATTAAATTCTGCACGTGGTCGGTATTTCAGAACACAGAACCCAGGGTCCTCTGACATGATCCAATTTCTCTTTTTGTAATACGATTACCCCGAATATTTTATCAACGAATGATCATGTCGTTAATTATTCACAGTCAAAAATGTAGGAATCTCGACATAATCGATCCAAGAAAGGCATTCGATTGAATTCCATATAATCGATTCCCAACGATTGTTGTAACAATTATCGAAAATTTTCATCCGAACGTTTACGAATCGTGGAAATTTATCCGCCATACGCCAATTTTGTAATAACAGAAAATACGTGAAAAGTTCGAATTGAAGTATCGATAATCGGCGAGGAAGGAATCCGACTACGGAAACAGTAGAGAGAAATAAACCTTGCGAGACATCTTGCTTTCGATTTAAAAAGCCAGGCTAATTATTCAGTATTACGCACCGTTTAAACTTCACCGTACACATTTTATTTAATTTCTTTTCTCCATCGAAAATAATTAATTCTCGCAGTGCAAAAGGACAGGCGAATTACGCATTTCTCCAAGAAAAGATGTACGAATTTTTAACACCGTTAATAGCGTTCACGTTTTACGTTATTAACATTTATAAACAAACTTCATAATGAAGACCATACGTGATTACAGGAAGCGAATATTCCAACAGAATTTCTACGCTAAGCATCGTGGATTGGAAGAATAGTTAAATGTGTTTGATCCGTGATTACAGACGGAAAAAGGTTTTAAAATTCAGAGAAAATCCCAGGGTGCCGATTCCATGGGCAATTGCATAAGGGGCACCGATCCTTTGCTTGATTCTCTTCCGAAAGGCATCAATATCGACACCACAGCGATCAGAGGATCAGGATTGCCGATCATTTTCGTGATTGGAGGGCCAGGAGCTGGAAAAAGTTACTGA
Organism: Euglossa dilemma; assembly: GCA_002201625.1. Lineage (NCBI taxonomy): Eukaryota > Metazoa > Arthropoda > Insecta > Hymenoptera > Apidae > Euglossa > Euglossa dilemma. The sequence continues at coordinate 1,985,228 of NIJG01000002.1, forward strand.
ATTTATTTCCATTCAACATCGTACGAAATTCATAACCTAATAGCTTCGTTAACCTTCGCTCGACTTCTCACGATTCTCAATCCATTTTCCAAGCAAGAAATTCTAAAAGTCGAACGCTTTTTATCATCATTCCGCATTGACTGTATATATCATTAAAATAAGATTATGTAAAGAGAGCGTTGGTCGAGTGAAGTATACGTAACGAGAAAAAATAACTCGAAGCAACTCTCGTAATTACTTCCTCTGACCCTCGCTTGCAAGTTCAACAGAGCTTCTCGAGAGGATCGTCCCTCGTTTTCTCTAATTTTCTCCAAAAATTCCCTTCACCCTTTCGTTCCTGGAAAATATTTGCAGATTCATAGGTGGACCGTTGGTCGACGAACCGTTTCCCGATGAATCTGATTCTCGTCCTGTCCACTTTCATTGCATTCCTCTTTTACAGCCCATTCCCGCTTAAGTCCTTAAGCCTGTCGTTACTCTGACTTTTACGCGTTCGTAAAAGCGCGGAACGTTTCGTCGGAAAATTCTGAGAAAAAAACGAGGAAAATCACGGGAATTTTTCGGTAACTCGTGAATGGATCATTCCAGGAACCCTGTGCAACATGGTGGCAGAGAAATACGGTTTCGAGGACATAATATGCGCGGATGTGATACGAAGCGAGGTGTCTAGGAGAACGGATAAAGCGTTCGCGTTAGCGCGTTTAATGTCGAAGGGTCAACTGGTACCGTCGAACGTGTTGCTGGAACTGATCGCGGCAAAGATGCTGCAGAAAATACACATGAAGAAAGGCTTCATCGTGGCAGGTTTCCCGCGGCACAAGCACCAGGGCCAACTGTTAGACAAAGAAGTGCGACGGCCCGATCTCGTTCTCTTTCTCAATGTTCGAGAGTCGGTGATGAGCGACCGTATAATGGCCAGATACGTGAAGGCCACCGAGAGGTTGCTGATTAGTACCGACCAGATCAAGTGTCAGATCAAGGAGTTTCATAAACGGAATAAAGATGTGGTCAAGTATTACCGCAAGCTTTTGGTGGACATCGACGCCGAGCATGATGTAATGACCGTGTTCGAAAGCGCGTGCGAGGTTATCGATAAGCTTTTAGCCAGTTTTCCAACCACTCAAACGACCGCGCCAGCGACATCCACTGGCGTCCATTCGAACGTCGCGAAAAAATAGATTTCATATTAAGAGTGTCTATGCTTGTACGAAACATTTCTATATATATATAAACGAGACTAACACGTGGTTCGAGTGAGACTTTTATCAGGGTGTGTTACGTCGAAGAGTTCTAGTTTTGTTAGATGTAACGTAGATTATTAAGTACTAGTAGTTACAACATTTAAGAAAAAAAATTGTTTAGACAGGAAGCGAGTAAGCTTGTATCAAACGCTGTAATTAAGACGGTCCTCGATGAGACTTGAGATTTAATCCTGCTGAAATAAATATCGAAAGATACAGAAAAATGAACGTTCGNGTTACGTCGAAGAGTTCTAGTTTTGTTAGATGTAACGTAGATTATTAAGTACTAGTAGTTACAACATTTAAGAAAAAAAATTGTTTAGACAGGAAACGAGTAAGCTTGTATCAAACGCTGTAATTAAGACGGTCCTTGATGAGACTTGAGATTTAATCCTGCTGAAATAAATATCGAAAGACGTAGAAAAATGAACGTTCGAATAATAGCGAGTGATGAAATAAATATTAAACTCTTCTCCTGCGACAAAATTCGGAAGAAAGTCGGACGAAACGCAAGAGCCGTGGATAACCCATCGTAGATATCGTAGATAACCCAAACGTAAACATCGTCGGACAAGGACAGGCTTGTATTTAATTTCCGAGGACATTTCCTGTCTCAGTTGTGTGTTATTCTTCACAGCATTCGCACGGAACGACTTGAATTGCGTCATAGGAATTGAAATGGTAAGCCAAGCAGTTAAAATGGAATTTTTCCGCATTTTACTCTTGTAGACAAAGAAATGTTTGATTTCTCTATGATTTACAATATCTTCCATTTTAAATCGATGAAATCTCTTCATCTTACTTCCCATTCTCATAAACGATTCTATTCGTGGAACCGCGTGCTCGAATCAGTTCGCAAACCAACTGTCGATCGCATATTTTCCCGATGTACGCACGAAAAATGTTTTTGATGGGCACGCACGCCCACGTACGCACGTCCGTATTTATTCATCCCCCGTATGTGTTTCCGCTCGTTTTAATCAGTAGATGGATGGTTGCTTCTATTTATGAGCGTACGTATACACGTGGAACGTCTCTGTACCGAGACCCGACTCACCCTCGTATCAATTCGTGTGTGCACATGACTCTCTCCTCGGACATATTCATAAACACGCGTGCACTTACCGCGACGTCTATCTGCACGTGAATTCTCCTACGCATCTCGGTGCATGACTGATAAAACGCAGTTCGCGTGTGCTCGTACCACGGGTGGATGGAGAAACCCGGTAACCCAGGAGGTTCGAATTTTTTAAGCACCAATCACGTTGCAAAAGATATTCGAAAGCGACAGCAGCGTTTGCGATAACATTTATCTGCTTGTATTGTTTAAATATACAACGTTAAAACGAGTAGCATTTATTTTAAATATAAGCCGACGCGACTGAATATATATTGCATTTATCCCCGTTAAATTTCAGACTAATATTTTTACAAAATGTAAGAAACCTGTTCTCCACGATGGATCCTTTATCATAAGATGAAATCAAAGGATAAAATAAATTCCTTTTGTCTAGATTTCGGAAAATTCTATTCGTTATATCGCATTGTAAGAGTAGATTAAATTTACGTTAGGAAATACGTTATTTTTCATATCGTATCGTGAAAGTGAATATACAAGGGTTGTCTAGAAATAGATAGATAAATAAATAAATTTCAAGTCCAGGGAAAATTTTAGTCAGACATCGATTTCCTCGCAGCGTCTCACCTTCGACTCGCGCTACCCTTTAACGCGACTCGTCTCGTCTCCCCAGGCGTGTTTTTTAATCACCCCCTCTGCATCCGCTCCTGGGAGCTCGGGAAAGCGTCGGCCGCACACTTGCTCGCGTTTGACGGTGTTCGTGGCCGGCTATCGAAGCGGCCCGATGTGTCGGGGTGGGTGGACGGGGCGGTTGGCTGCGTTTATGAGGGTGCGGGCCCGAAATTGAAAAGCACCCCAGCGAGAGGTAGGCGAGGGTGGTCGTGCAGCAGTCATTGACAAGCGAAAGACCGTATCAGAGGGTAATCCTATTGGTGGACGGCCGCGTCGCGACGTCCAGGCGTCATTGGTCCGCCTTCGAGCTATGGGGCGTGGCCTCGGGTTCCTCGAGGGCTGCGTGGAGGGGTGAGAATGCCTGGCTGCATCCCTGGCAACGATTACCGGAAAACCACAGGGTCGTTCGGCGGTAGGAATCCAGCATGGCGGACCTGGCAACCCCTCCGGCTCAATTCACCACCACCATCGCCACCACCACCACTACCATTACCACCGGTACCGACTTCGCCGCTATTATCGAGGCCACTGCGACTGTTCACCACTAAACCGGCCGGGTAGTGGATTTCGCTCGATTTGTCCGGGGGAACACTTCAGGAATCGGAAGTTCGATCGGACGATTAATTGCTCCGTTAACTAGTCTTTTCAGAGCTCGACTCTTTGACGACGTCGCGGGAATGCAAGACGCCCCCGACCGGCGGTCACCTGACAGTGTTACACTTCCAGGAATTTACTCGTTTCGTTCTGGTTATTCGAATTTTCTTCTTCCTCGCTCGTTCGTTATTCTCTGCTACGCGTGAAATAATTATATAGGTCGTATCGATTATTAATCGTTGATCTCTATTCTTCGTGGTCTCAGAAACGCGTAGAATCGTGTGTTTACATCGCGATGACGCGCTCATTCATAGTTTACAAAACTCGATCGTGGTGACATAACGGTATCGACATCACAGGTGTAATCACCGTCATCGTCATTCATCATTACGCGACCAAAGCCAAGTTACGTCTAATTACTCCATGAATCAGCCCTCTCAAAGAGAGCAAGCCAAAGCAGCATGCTCAAAGAGCATTCTTTTTTTTTCTCATCCTGCTGCGCGCTGCAGCGTCGATGGATCTGATTCCAGTGAGCAACACCGCGACGCTAGGTATCGTTCTATCCGGCCCGATAAAGGGGATGAACGGGGTGAAGCGAAGAGAAAGAAAGCGAGCAGAGGGTGGAGAGAGATGTAGAACGGGTTTCACTACCACGTAGCCAACGATCAACAATTGCACGACGTTCAGTGGGCGAAGGTAGGCGTCGTCTCGTGACGGTGGCGGAGAGGGTGGGGGTTGGAGCGTCGACCAGGCGTCAACCGAGGCGAAGGGGTGCGCGCAGGCGCCGCGACGAGCGTCGTCGGCGAAGCGCCGCGTCAAACGTGCCGGCTATAGGTTAAATCCTCCCGCTCCTCGTTTTTGTTGTTTTTCCGGCGTTGCCTCCTGATCCCGCCTTCAAAAGTGCCAACGGACCAATCGGTGGCCCGTGCTCGCGGGACGCCCGGTGTCGAGACACCTCTGCAGCCACCAACGACGTCGACCTCCGTGATACGGGACGATCGAGCCGAGCTAACGTCGATCTCTCGCCGAGAGACGCCGACTTCGAGACGTCATCCGTCGTCGTTGCTCTCGCTGACGCGGTTCCATCAGTTTCCAGGAATCCCTCGACTCTCGGAGCCGTACCGAGTCGCCGAGACGCCGGAGGTGCTCGTGCTCCTCCTCGCTAGGGGTAGTTCTCGTCGACCGTCGGGGTGAATCAGTGGAGTTCCGCGGGAACTGGTCGACGGGTGATTTATTCGATGAAATCAGTGCGAGATGTTTGCCTAGACCTCGAGGATGCTCTGAGTACCTGATCTCGGACCGTTGGACTGTTGGTTGGTGTGCGCGAGTGACGAGGAGTGCATTTCCACGAGGCTCGTATCGTAGCTGGGTAAAGAAAATTCGACGATCTGACGATGATTTCCAGTTGATGAAGATCCGATTTATTCGCGAGTTCTCGTTGGTTGTTGGTTTCGTGCTGTAACTGACTCGTAGCGACCAATGGAAAGGATAATGACCAGGGTGGTATTTTAATGGTAGGTAGTTTATTGCACCGTGTAGGCGAAATATCACGTTGATTGACGTGGTATTTTAATAACGCGGTGTAGTAACGTCAGCGAACTGTAGTATGTTGCAGTATATTGCCTGTTATTTGTCGGGTATGTTCATTGATACACCATGAACGGAGCGACATCGGTTACTACGTCGGAAGAGCACCAGCATCAGCAACCGCAGAACGATGCAGCCCCGGATCACCCGAGAAGTCCTACCAGCCCTTTGAGCATCCGACACGGTGAGTTGACAGAACGATGTGTCATTGTTTCGAGGCAAACGTCGAGGTCGCTCTGTTTTCGATGACAGCTCGCCAGAAAATTTACTTACGATCCAAAGACAAATGGCACGCGAATAAAGAAAGCACAGCGTGCACGCAAGAAAAACATAACTGAGCAAACATTCCTCTCTGTTAGTGGTATCGTATGTGGAAGTAGAATTCGTGCATATTTTTTTTGTCGTCAAATATTTCGATAAAGCTTGTTAATTTCTAATCGTCGGATCCTCGTGATGATTCGTGGCGCTAGTTGCGATTAAACGTTCACGCGATCAAACGTTAAAGTAGAATAGCTGTTGGAATCGATTTCACGAGAGGAATCATTCTTGTCATTTGTTAATCGAAAGATTACGAATTCAACGATAAAATGCAAGACTGTTATTTCAGATGTCAAAACAGCGAAAACGAGTTATTCGCTTCCGCGAGCGAAAGAAAACATCGTAACATTTGTTCCCGGGAAGTTTTATTGTTTATATTATATTGTCTCGCGAAATTATTTGTTGCTAACATTTGTCGCATCTAGATCATCGTTCATCCTACATTCCTTTTTCGTTTGTAAACGAACGACTACGTTAATATACGTTCAAAAGACGGGCCGCACATAAATCAACCCCCGGCGTACTCTTATGCGAATCGTAGATCTGGGGCGGCAAGTGGAAAAAGAGGGTGCAGCGCGGCCAACGAAATTATGCCATTAGAGTAATCAGATTTTGAGTGACCCGAAGAATTTAGCAGTGCATGATTTTCCTGCGCGTTAAACGAGGAAAGAAAAAACGCGTTTCGTATTCGGTGCAATCGAATCGGATTTCAGGGCTACAAAATTATTTTTATTACTCAAATCAACGATTTTTATTAAATATTATTATCCCGCATACTTTTCTACAAAATAGTTCAAATTCAATTCAAATATTACACTCGGGAAAACACCCAATGTTTCCCTAATCAATTAATCGAGAGTAGGGTACGCAGAAGAAAGTGACAGAATTTACTCATACTTGTTGCAAAGAAAAGTTCATATACTTCTAAACGATATATTTAAAATCCTTATTTTTATCCCCGCGTTAATCGATACGGTACACCTATATACGTTATAACACTAATACAGTGGAATACAAGACAGTAGGGGTACGCGATACGTGTATTAATCGACACGACGCGTTATAAACCATGAGAATCTTCGCACTAAAAATTTCTTCACGGAGTGAAACGGCTGAAACAGATGTTTCAAATCGCGAATTCGTAGGAGACACCGTCCCAGACAATACCGGTATCTCCCTAATGCGGTAACAATTAGTCGAGATTGGGGCGTGGGGGCGGAGGGTGGTGGAAGTGGTGGCCGGTAGTTACGAAACCCCTTTTTTCCCCGAGCTCCTCGGCCAACGTCCCCTTTGCTGGTCGTCATCCCCGCGGCAACCCACCCCCGTTCCTCGATGATCCCATAATACGGGGGCGCAGGTGGCACCTTGCCATCCGCCAGCATTGATATGCTAATGAAATTTGACGCCCCTGCTTTCGTTACACACACGCGTACGCGCTTCTCGCGCCGGTCACCATACGGCCGCGTAATTCTCCTCTCCTCTTTTAACCCCTGGCAGTCGCGATGGCATTCCGCGAGCCACCGTTAGCATTCGATTGCCCTAATGGCGTAACATCGTCGAATAGGCGAATCGACTCGGTAAGAGAAAGTTGAACCAGGACCAACCGGGTCTTGAAGATCTGAGCTCGTGATCGAGGAGGTCGAAGCCGACGGTCTACGGGGTTGTTTCGTTCGCGGTGGATTATGGCGAGTCGTTTGGGGAGCAGAGGAATCCGCGCATGGGGTGGATGGTATTGTGACGGAGGATTTATCGGGGAAAATTAGATTGATAAAGCGGAGGTGGGGGCCTGATTATTCTTGGCACAGAGAGGAGGGTAAGAGATTTTAGAGAGGTTTGATCAACCCTTTTGATGTCGGTCCGAAATAGAATTCTAAAAGCGAAGGCTACTGGGTGCGAGGCAGACTACCGAGTGTATAATGGGGAATTAAAATGTTTCACGGTGATGTTGCACGGGGTGAAACGTGGAATCGATCGTCGATGGAATTTGTGTCGGTGGTCGAGTCGACTCGCCTTTTTCAGCACAGATTTCAGATATCGCAATTCGCCTCTCTATCTGTGCGCGTTCGCCGGGATTAGGGTGTTAACGAGATCGAAAAGCCGACACGCTTAGGACGTTACGTGAGTGGCATTAATAAGATCGTCTCGGGTTCATCCCCCGGTAACCGTAACGACGAAACGATACGACTGAATTCTTCCTGCCCGAGCTGGATCACGCGTGTCGGCCACCGATTCGAACGTGCCCCGAGCCTTTGATCATTGATTACGATTACGGATTGCGATCGCTTGGATCTCGTATTGTAATCTCATCGCGACGCTGATAATTCGTAATTCCAATTCGTTCTTGTATCTGTAGTCACGTGTGTCGTAAACAACGATCTTCCTTCGAAAATCCTCGTCATAAATGGTGTGACATATTTTGAACTAATACGATTTTTATTACCCTCTTTGCTCGGACGTTCCACGTTCATTCCCAATTTTTATTAATTATTGATCTTATTTAAAACAGTAGAATTATCGAACCAGTCAAAAATACTGAAAATCTCAGAATTTTCCTTTGGAAATTACTAGAATCATATTCCTGTTTTAAAAAATGAAATTAACTGCAATTAGTATTATATTACTATTATCTATGTTTGTTATGTTTAGGTAGACGTTAAAAATCGGTAGTTCTATTGTTAATATCGTTTCGATTTAGGATATAAATAATTTATTAATTTATGTGAAGAAGATATAAAAATAAATTTCTCCCATATCTATACGCCCATATCTAATATCACGAATTAAATATCATAAAAAGGACGAAATGGTATGAAAGGTATTTGCAAAATTTGATAAATAACTTGTTTCCACTCAAGACAGTTGCTTAAGCAGTTCGATCGATCGAATATTCTTCTTTTCTACCCTAAACGAATAATCGTAAGCACCGACTGCAATCTGTCGTCTGGAGTGCTCGAGCCGAAAACGATTTTAAACAACTCCGCGGACTAGGGCACGGTTAAATTATTTTGCAGCGGGTTAGGAACGGGACCCTAACCTGATATCGACCTGTTGTCGATTCGCATGGTAATTCGAACGGATCCTATCTGACCCCGCGGCATTAACGAGACCGGAACGAGTTTTCGATCGGGTACGATGCAGCCGACAAATACGATTCCGGGGAGATCTCGCGCCTCGTCGGGGCTGGCAGCGTGACTAATAAAGCCGAGTGGAGAGGCGAAATCACATTTCGTTGATCACGCAGATGTTCGCCGGTCTCCGATCTCTTTTCATTTCCATCTCCCAATTAATATCGTTAACGCGACCGGCGATGACTGCGAAATTTATTTTTCTACCGGTTGCAGACGCTTTCACAATTTTCCTTCCTTGTAATCAACCATGTAGTCTCGTCCTCTGACTGCAAACTATATTTAGTCATTTTTTATATATAACTACTGCGATTTATATATAACACGCGTAGTTTCGTATTTTTAATTAACGATTTATTATTAAATCGTCTATCTTTTCCTTCTTTATTAAGATCCGAGATGTATTTATTGATTAATAGAAACTCTGATTTATTCCCGTTTCCAAATTTTGTTCTTGTTGTTTTTCTTTAAAGTTAAGAGAGTATCGGGTTCAAAATGTGTTCGATATCTGAAACGAGTGAAACGGGAAGTAGACAGTTAGGAGAGGTACATTAAGCAAAGCAGCACTTTGTATTCTCCCTATGACAGAATCATCTCGCATATTTCTCTTTCTTCCACTTTCTCCTGGATGTATAAATATTTATACCGCGGTTTTTAAGAACTCATTTCTCGATGTAAATACTGTTTGCCCTCGCGATCCAGACGGTAAGCCTTAAGGGATGCGAGGAAAGAACCACGGGTCTCGTGGGGACAGAAACCATAGTCAATCGTGCCGAGATTTTGCCAAAAACCCCTGTCATTCGTAAAAAGTAAATTGCATTACTTTTCCCAAGAGAAATGTAGAAATATTCTAACGATTTCAATTATACTATTTCTTCGAGGTTAATCTTCGAATTAATCATTTCTTCTCCCACGAAACAGTTACTCTTTGTCAATAATAGCGTCGGAGCGGATAATAACGCGAGGTATCGGTAATCACTTTATCATCGGCCATTTAATCGGCCACAAATCTTCAGAATACCGTCTAACTGTCATGCAAGTCCTTCCCATAGAACCATAACGTTTGCGTATCATGCGCGTGCAATTATTATACGTACGTGTTCGGGCACCCCTCCACGCGAGAATCAATCAAGGGTGGAAGGTGGGAAGACGCGTGGGGCCGATGACACAAGCGCACGACAGAGATTTCCGGGATTAGGCGAACGTAACTGCCATCTGATCGAATAGGATGAATCAAGCTCGAACTTAGAAAAACTGCGCCACGAATTGCAAATCCGAAATTGTTCCGTTAAAACCGATTCCTCTCTCGATGCAAAAAAAAAGTTACACAGAAAATGAATCAACGAGAAAGATCGGTTTCTTCGAAAAGAGAATAAAAGAGTAAAAATATCTGGCTAAATGAAAGTTATTGTAACCAGAAGATCAATAAACATTCTAAGAAATAAAAATCGAAGGCTGCGTCAGCGCGATTTCTTAACGAGCTATCGACAATTGTGTAAAGTCTGGTCACCTCGCAAAGAAAATTATTCGTGAATGTTGACACTCAAAGCATGAGCCAGCAATCAAGTATTAACCGTTGCGAACTTAATAATCTAAACATTATTGCATACAATAAGAAAACTAAAGCGATTAGTGTTTCTCCGAAAAAAGATTCCGCTTGTCAAAGGTTACTTTTTCGAGCAACTGTTCCGTTTCCGTGAGAAAAGAAAAACTCAACTGAAAAACCATTTGTTTCCAGACTCGGGCGAGAGTAGCGTAATCTCGCCGGGATTACCGGAGCGGTATAGTCCTTTGGGAGCGACAGGATCGACGTCGAATCACGATCCTTACGCCTCGAGGTCTGTCCAAGAGTGTCCGGTTCCACTCTGCAGAGGTATACCCACGGATTTCCCGCTCGCGAGGTCGCCATATTTAACCGCTCTTGGGAACGGTCACCCTCACCTACTGGGCCAAGTTCAGCAACAACAACAGCAACAGCAGCAACAACAGCAGCAGCAACTGCAACCGCAACATGGCAGCAAACCACCCCGCAGCCTCGGCTTGATATGCGTGGTCTGCGGTGATACCAGCTCCGGGAAACATTACGGAATCCTCGCTTGCAACGGATGCAGTGGCTTCTTCAAGAGGAGCGTCAGGCGGAAGCTGATATACAGGTGAGTCCAATGTACAGTTCTTTCAAGAAGTATTTTGAATATCGTGTAACACTTCTCTGGATTCTAATACCTTGTTCGTTAAGAATGGAAATTATTAACCCTTTGGAGACGAGTGTCGAAATATTCATAAAAATGTTTTGTTTTTTTAGAGTGATAGCTGCTTGGAATATAACGGAAAATAATTTTAGCTTTGCTATCGATGTAGCATATATTTTTTAATTCAGAAAAACTCCTTCGATTTCTTATTTTTAGTTGGTTAATATATATTCAGTGTATCGTTATTTTCGGGTCTCGTTCGCAAAGGGTTAACATCTTTGTGAAAGTGCTGCAGTAACATTTTATTCGATGCATGTATGCACTTTTTTAATTCGCGTTTGGTATTATATTTACATAAGGTATAAAGCTGTCTCTCTAGAAATTAAATCGTGAAATTTGTTACCCTGGTAGCATAACAAGAAGATTTATTTTTAATTCCTTAAATTGTAATTCGAAGAAACCTAAGAGATATCTCGTCTTCCGTACGCAATGTGATAATATATTGTGACATTTATCTGATTATAATTCAGAACATTAAAAAAATGTGCATCTTTTAAACAGTTCACGATACGAACCTAGTATTTTCTTGAAAATATATAAAAATAGTAAAATAGAAGAAAATATAAGAATAGTGGCTCTTACTAAAAATCAGAAAGACCTAATTCTCGGTTAAAACAAATACACGAGGTATCCGAAATTACTTTCAAAGATTTAGAAACAAAGTCGACCAGTGAAAAGAATCTTTTCATCATATTTAACACCTACAATGCATCCTTACATCCGCGATTCGAAACGAACTAAAAATCAAAAGAATCTAGTTCTCGGTTAAAACAAATGCACGAAGTATCTAAAATTGCTGTTAAATATAAACAAAGTCGATCAATGAAAAGAATCTTTTCATCGTACTTAACACCCACGAAACATCCTTAATCCCCGATTCGAAACGAATCCGAATGTTTCTTTCGAAAGTCCCGGTTAAGGCAGTAAAATCTCTGGGTTTGCTATCAGATAGAAATTAGTCAGCGGATCCTCTTACGGCGTTTAATGTCAAACTGGCCAGCCAGTGGCGCCATGTGGTCCAAGTCGAGTGGGCTCATCGTAATACCGGGCAACAATGCGGAACGGCATAATGTTGAACCCTGGAGGACCTATCCACCTAACCCGCCGCCCTGTGTATACGGCATACTATTACCATCCCCTGGGAACGGCCATCCATCTCCATCGGATCCCTCTCAGCTCGGAATCGCTGTCTGATACGCTCGATCCGTTTTACACGGGGCCACGTACGGCTGCCTGCCGTGTGCGTGCAGCCCTTTGACTACGTATACGTGACTATCGATAACAGGCGACCGTAGGTGTGCGGGTTAAGCCTGTCGAAGAGATACACGACGCCAGGATGCTCGATATACAAACTATTAACCCCGCCGATCCTCGAAAAATAAATGCTATGGATACGTTCGCTTTGAGAACGTGACCAGACTGCCAATAGCCGCGAACAATCGATCCCTTTCTTGGGATCCGCCGAGGTTTTTGAGTCGCGAGGTTTGCAGAGAGACTTCGCAAAGTTTGAGAAAGGGTTCTGATACCGGATGAGGTTGGAAACATCGGTTGGTCGAATTGGAAGTGTCGAAGAAACCAGCAGATGAGAATTTGCGATTAATTTTTATTGTTTCGAAATTGCTACGGTTACTCGGTTATTAGTTTTAAGATATTCAAGTTATTATTAATAATTACGTATTATTATTAATATGAGAATGAGTTCTGATACCGGGCGAGGTTGGAAGCATCGGTTGATCGAATTGGAAGTGTCGATGGAACTAGGAACGAATAGATAAGAATTTGGGATTAATTTTTATTGTTTCGAAATTGCTTTGGTCACACGGCTATTAGTTTTAGAATATTTAAGTTATTAGTAATACTTTATGGATAATAATGTATTAGGTATTGAAAAATAAGTGATTTATGTAGATCTTGGCTATTGTCACAAGGTAAAAGCGGATCGAAAATCGGTCATTTGCGGCACGTGTCTATTCGATACAACACCGTGGCTCGTTGCGCCGGTTTTTTATTCTCCGCTATCAATTCCTGTTGAATGGTAACGCGGTAAAGAGTGAAGAGCCTTCGCACAGATAACCAATTACTCGTAGAGGGGAACCGACCGCGACAGATGCGTCTCGACGTGATGCGCCGCGGCGGCGCATCGGCCATAATCGTCAGATTAAAGTCCAACTTCACGGATCGGTTAGATGCAATTAAGTAGATCGTCCATGATCCAGATTGCGTGGAAAGTTCGCGCCAACTCCCATAGGGCCACACTTGAATTTTGCGCGCAATGCATCAACTGTTCCATCTTATGCTCGACAAACCATTGCCTAGTCGCTGCAATTGCTGATAGATCCCTTTTAATACAGACCTATTCTTCTTTTATATCTAGTATATTCTTCTACATTTCTATTATTCACGATTAATTATTTTACATTAACGATCTGTAACGAAGAAAGACTCCAAATAACACGAATAATCATCACGTCTCGACATTCATTCTGATCACTTTTCAATTCTTGTTCACCACCCACATACCTTGCTCAACAGTCTGCCAATCTTCGTGCTGATAGATCATTATATTTCAAACAGACGTATAGTTCATTTATATTCTTCTACCTTTCTATTATTCACGATTAGTTACTTAAGATTAACGATCTTTAACGAAGAAAGACTCCAAATAACACGAACAATTATCACGTCCCTACATCCATTCTGATATCATTTCAATTCTTGTTCACCACCCACATAACTCGCTCAACAGCCTCCCAATCTTCGTGCTGATAGATCATTATATTTCATACAGACGTATAGTTCGATTATATTCTTCTACCTTTCTATTATTCACGATTAGTTACTTAAGATTAACGATCTTTAACGAAGAAGATTCCAAATAACACGAATAATTATCACGTCTCGACAATTCTGATGTCTTCGCAATCCTTGTTCACCACCCACATACCTCGCCCAACAGTCTCCCATTTTTCGTGCTGATAGATCATTAGATTTCATACAGACGTATAGTTCGTTTACATCTATATTCTTTTACCTTCCTATTATTCACGATTAATTATTTAAAATTAATGATCTTAAACGAAGAAAGACTCCAAATAACACGAATGATTATCACGTCCCGACATCAATTCTGATGTCTTCGCAATTCTTGTTCACCACCCATATACCTCGCTCAACAGTCTCCCATTTTTCGTGCTGGTAGATCATTAGGATAGATCATTAGATTTCATACAGATGTATACTTCGTTTACATCTATATTCTTTTACCTTTCTATTATTCATTAATTATTTTAGATTAACGATCTTTAACGAAGAAGGGCTCCAAATAACACGAATAATTATCACGTCCCGACATCAATTCTGATGTCTTCGCAATTCTTGTTCACCACCCATATACCTCCTATTCTTCGTTCTCTATAGGACTTGGAGACGTCGGAGGGGGTTAAGTCATTGAATGATCGGTAGTCGCGATCTCCGGACGCGATAACAGGCAGCACATGTTTCCGGTAACTCGATGAAGCAAACAATGCCGGCCAGCAGAAGAATAGAGAGATGCGTAAATAAATGTATGATGTGGTTCTGAAGGGTGAATGCCGTGGATGGCCGAGGGTGATGTATCCCCCGTGTTGCACGGGCCAGAGGCGGCGCGGCGGAGGCTCGCTGGGGTGTGAACGCAAATCAATTTGCGAGTGGAACCCCGCTGGCACGGCAGCACGCAGCCACCCTTCGGTGCCCTTCGTGTTCCACCGCCTCGGGACAAGATAGTTCCAGGACGCTGGCGTCCTTTCGTCGCGCCGCTGGATCAAGCCGCCTCCTTGTGAGTGACGTTAGTTAAAATCGCGCTAACGGAACCCTGGGAATTGATCGAGCCCGGGGCCATTACCGTCCAATCGCTAACGCTCACACCTTTTTCTGGCCGATCCATGGGAACCCTGGAAGGCTTGACTTTGCCTCGTTCGGCTGTCATCAACGAAGATTGTCGCTTTTTTGATTCGAAGAGCATCTGCTAAAGAAGGTTTGGCAATAGAGAGCTTTTTAATACAGAAAATTGAAGAATGTTGTGTCTATTAAATCTCTTAAATATCCGAACACCTATTAACGATGAATTACGAAAGGTTGAACCAGTTAAATATATAAATATGAATTTTGATTTTTATTTATTTGTAAATCCGAGATTTCAAGTTTCGAAATTATCGTAAAAGATTTGACGTCTCAGCGACTTTTGAAATGTTCTACATCGCTGAAAGTCTGAAACGAGAAATGTCGAGTGATTTATAGGTAAAAGGAGGAATTGAGAATTTAAAATTGAGAATGTTGATTTCGAAGTGGACCAGCGTCATGGAGCAGGCTGAAAAGGAAAAGAGGAAGCGGTTCTAACCCCGAAGAAACGAAGCACCACGAGGCTACCGCGGGATTGGATGAAATTAAGAGGGATAAGAAGAAGGTACGTGACCCCGAGTGGTCGCCTCTTTACGTTAGTCAGCTCGGGAGGATAACCGGGTTAGCCGAACAATGAAAGTAATCGAATTTAACGCCATCTCCTGAGTGCGCAGCCAGGATTTCCGGCAAGTGCGCTCGAAATTTCTCGTCTTTTCGGAAGGGACAACAGCCATCAAGTTACGGTGGTCGTCGATGAAACGTCGTCGTCAAGGATCGATCGATTTCGACAGCTGGATGAGATTCTCCTTCGCTCGGATTTTCTCATCGATACCAACCGGCGATATCTCTCTAACGATACCGTGGAATCTAACGATGATTAAATCTCAATTAAGATCTCTTTGATCGCGAGAATTAGGACACAAATATAATTCCGAGTTTGGTTGGACAATTAATGGAACTGAGAAATTAATTTTTGAACGACAGAGGTTCTTCGCGTATCAAATTTTTTAACGTGTCTTGAAAAATTTTGTTTCCAGATGTCAAGCCGGTACCGGAAGGTGCGTCGTGGACAAAGCTCACCGAAATCAGTGTCAGGCGTGCCGTTTGAAGAAATGCATGCAAATGGGGATGAATAAAGACGGTGAGTAACTGAATCGAACGTTATACACGAAATAAACACGCGTTTCTTGTTATCGCGCAGATTACCTCGTTTCTTTCGTTTTCTTTGCTTTAGCTTTTATTCTTCGTTATGCGTTAGCGTAGGAAAAAACATTCGGCGAATAAGAGAAATCCGTGAGATTACGTAGATTCGGAAATAAAATTGCGGAAGTTGATACATTTGGGATAACTTCTGTTGCACGTTGCAATTTTGTTACGAAGGTGAAGTTGCATTCGAGGCGAGGGCACGATTCGTGTTCCATGTATGAAAATTCCATTTCTTGATCGATGAAGTTGTTCGAAATGTTCAAACACTATGGATACCGACGGAAAATATAAAGTGTAAAGCTTCAGAATTGATTTTTGGATGAAAAAACAATTCTGTGATGGACGATTAAGTCTTCTTACTTAAATAATGCATGAGAGAAACTCGTTCTAAATAGAACAATCTTTTTTTTTTTACGTTTTAAAGAACATGTCTCTTCCACCTCATGGATGCTGTATGGTGAGCATAAAACAATTACTTTCCTCTTAATCGACTTTTACGAACTAATTAAACTGTATACACAAAGCTTCAGAATCTTTAAACAAAACGTAACAAAAAAGATTTAAAATCTACTTTTTTACTGATAAAAAGCATCCATGTTTGATCCAAATATACTCTCAGACATCTGAAACTTTTTATGGAATAATTTGGAAAATACGCAAAGTATCATCGTATAGAATATCGACGAACGCATTATGACACGATTTAGCAAAATTTTTATTTAAATCATACGCTATTTCCTTCAAACACACTGCCACAGTTACGTCATCATCCTCACGACTATCTAAGCTACTTTCGAACCTTTGTCATCCCATTTTTTCCAAACGTATTCCTAAAACATCACAATTGAATCGCTTATTTGCTAAGTTCATTAAATCCATCAAATAAAAACTAGAAATAAGGAAAAAGACATCGTTTCTTCTAGCATTAAAATAGAAAGAAAAATATTCAAACAACGAACTTAATTACTTTGATTTATGCATGTCTCAATTAATACCAACTGGTGAATTTTCCTCGAATCGAATCATTTTTTTTAACACCTCTTTTCCAAAGCCATATCACCCCCAAAATAATTACGTAGTTCCAATTAAAATAAACCAGTCTGAAACAAAACCACTGTAAATTTTCCTCGAATCGAATCATATTTCTTTAATACCTCGTTTCCAAAGTCATATATATCATTCCCAAAACAAGTACGTATTTCCAGTTAAAATCCACCAATCTGAAACAGAACCACAATGAATTTTTCTCGAATCGAATCATTTTTCTTTAATACCTCATTTTCAAAGTCATATATATCATTCCCAAAACAAGTACGTATTTCCAGTTGAAATTGATCAATTTGAAACAGAATCACAGTGAATTTTTCTCGAATCGAATCATTTTTCTTTAACACCCCTTTTCCAAAGTCACAAAATCGTGCATANCATTTTTCTTTAACACCCCTTTTCCAAAGTCACAAAATCGTGCATAAAATCATCGTTTCTAGTTAACGTCGATCAATATCGAGCAATTTTTCTCGTCCAGTTAAAATTGATCAATTTGAAACAGAATCACAGTGAATTTTTCTCGAATCGAATCATTTTTCTTTAACACCCCTTTTCCAAAGTCACAAAATCGTGCATAAAATCATCGTTTCTAGTTAACGTCGATCAATATCGAGCAATTTTTCTCGGCGAGTATAAGTATCGGTCTATTCCAGAGTGCGAAAGAATATCTTCCCCATGGATCGTCATAGGGGGTGGTTCTCGGGCCATCGATACATTAGATTATCCGTTCCCGCAGGTAACCCCGAATTGCGGGAATCAATCAGCGCTCGCGTTTCCTCTTTCCCTCTTCCTGGCCAGGAAGAGCGAGGAATTCGAGCGAGGGTCCTTTATGCCGGCGACATAAATAACTGGATAAAGGCGGGGTTGCGATTGGCGCGGGGTGGCGAGGTCCGCTTTGGCGGCAGCGTTCGATTCAACTCTTAATGCCTCTCAGCCGGCGAACGGGGCGCACCTGCCACGGCAAAAGAGCATTTCCCTCCTTTTTCCATCGCCGTCCCGACGTCTCTTCTTTTCCCAACGACGTCGCCGCCGTCCCCGCGGAAACTCGTCCCGCGGCGCACGCCAACTTTCTTATTGCCGAACTTGACGCCGTAGGAAGAAATACTTCCAATTGGATGCCGGTTCCCTTGGCGACCGGCACGACGACGTTTCTATGGAACGTCGATCGTTTCCCCTGGAAATTAGATTGGCCAGCGTCGGGAGTTACGCTCCGCGGCGAGCACGAAAAGATATTGCGCCAACTTTCGCCATTCCATCCTCTCGCGTTTCAGTATTTCTCCCGAGACAATCGGTGTAGATCGAGCTTTGATCGATATCGATACTTCCGATGACGAGTTGTCATCGCGTCGTTGTCCTATTAGGCGATATGGGTGTATTTCATTGTTGCAACGAACTGTCTTTCTATTTCCTTTGAGAATTCTATCGATGGTTATGTATTCGACAGGATAAAACTGTGAATGAATATTGCAATATGTAGGTACAGAATATTCTACGATACAAAGGAGAATCTCTTTATCTTCGATTTTCCAATAATTTTACGCGAATTGCGATATTTTTATGCGTTGAAGATATAGAAGAAAAAATACCAGAACCAAACAAACAAAGCAACTGTACCCCCGTCGTCAAAAGCGAAGCAGCAGAGTCCCCATACAACCCCCACGCAGAAAATGAGCACCGAATGGTGGTCGTCGGATGCCGCTGTAATTCGATGAAAATTGCGTATGCATAGCCACGAAACACGTAGCACGAGGCGAGGAGCCGCCGCACGCAGAGCGGTGCGGTTCGCCACGGCGCGGCAGGCGAAACGACGCCGGGCGTCGTAAACACCGCGGTCGTTAGCGACGGTCGCGTGGCCGTCGCCGAGCCCCGAAGGGTTAATTGGGGGAAATAAACGTATGCAACGTGCGGCCGATCCGTGTGCGCAAAAATCCGCGCGCTCCTCATTGTCTGCCGCGCCCTTTCTCGCGCCCTTGTCCTTCTAGCGGATGTTCGAGCGTGTTGCACGACGACGAGGATTCCGGCGGCGCGGGTGAATCGTGTCATAACGGCGGCCGAGGAAGAAAGGGAGAGAAAAAGCGGAAGAAGCAAAGCGAAAGAGGGAGGCAGACCTCCCACGGTGAGCTTCACGCAAATGAGAGTGAAACGATCTGTAAAAGGGCGTTTATCTCTCCCGGCGTGAAACTGCGCGTCGGAGACGCCGACACGGCGGCAAGGGTGGACGGATAGAGAAGTCTCTATTTATCGAACGGGAAGAATTAACGATTGTAATTTACGGAGGAATTACACCGGAAAGACGGTGAATGGATGAACGGCAAATTGGTTACCTGGACTTTTGATGGTTCGAACCGGTGTGAATGAAAAGTGCGTTCAAAGTACATTTAAAGCACTAAATAAATTTTATCGTCGGCTGTTTTATTTCGCGAATCACATTTTTTGCATCGTGAATATTTCTTTACGTTATGAAGTGCGTTCGAGATGGAAGATATCAAGGAAATAACGTTTTCGTAACGTCTTAGAAATTTCAGAGGTAAACCTAACGAATACGGTAGTCTCTCGAGTAACGCGGTCGACACGTTACGCGTCGCACGAGTACATACGAATAACTTTCCCGTGATATTCCAACTTCGCGTCTCTCCCTGCGCCTGCTGGGAAATTCCCGGGCAAACTAGAATGCCTCACTCGCAGCTCCCTAATCACCCTGAAACATCCGCAACACCTGAATCCGCGGCCGGCGCGAATTAAAGAAAGAAAATCGAAGCTACGTTGCGCGCGAAAGGGAAAAAGAGTAAAGAGGAGAGTAAAAAGGAGGAAAAGGGCTGGGTCGTGTGAAAATAAGCGGACTGAAGAGTTAAAAAGACAAAAGGGAAAGCGCGCGCGTTACACGCGCGGACAAGAAAAATTTCCCGGGGACGCGACCGGCGGAAGGGCGTTTATCTTTTCCGCCGGCAGGGTAAACGGGAGAAAAAGTGAGAGAGCGAGGGTGAAGCGAAGGGAAGAAAGCTCGTGGACAGAGAGAGGAGAGGACGGGAGAAAGAACGGGGAAGAGAGACGGCGGATGCAAAAGGCTTGACGAAGTAGGAGGATCCTATTAAGCCGCTCAGCAGGCAGCACGACGCGTAGGTAAAGCGAGCCGCGGCACGCTTTTTATTATTACGAAATTACTGTGCACCCGTGCCGTGCTAAAGGGGGAGCCGGAGGAAAAAAAAAAGAAATTCTGCTCGCCGTTACACACCACTGAATGCCCTAATCGCGGCGCCATTAACATGTGCCCGGCGTCACGAGTCTTCTTCCCTCTCGGGAACGGAAGCGGATGGAACCGTCGCGTCTCTGCGTTACAGCCTTGATGACGCGTCGAAGATGTCTGCGACTCTGCTTCGCGCTTCGGGAAACCCTCTTTGGTCAAACGAATTTATTTTTAACGCAGCCTGCAAAATGTACAAACGTAAAACGATGCACAGGTGAATGTTCCTTTCAACGCTGCCGTCGTGTATTTTACTACTGTCGAATTATTTTTCCATATGCGTGTGTTTGTTTCAAACGCCGCTCGAAGGTATTCCCGGGCGCGATAATAAAGATAAAGGAATAAAAGGTGGAAACGAATGCAACACGTTTTTTGGCTCGCCGTTATTTATAGTAAAAACACGCAGGGGCAGAAATATTCGCGTTACAACTTATTACGAGTCGCCTTGTTGATTTATCCTCTGTCGAATTCCGACAAGCTCGTTTTCCTTCCTCGCAACTGTGCAAACACTTCGCCGCGCTCTTATCGTGCCGCGCCGGCGAAAAGAAGCGTACTTCGAGTTTCCGCGCGATTCAAGTTCGAATCATCGACGTGCCGTCTGTCGTGTCGTTGGTTTATCTCGACCTTCGACACCGCGGTGTCGAAACGCCCCGAAATTCCGAGCAATGAAACCTTAAACCCGATTCGACCCCAGACGTAATCGCTTTGAAAGCTTCGCAGCTCGGGTTAAACGTTAAACGAACGGAAGGAGATTTCTCGTCCCTTTGCGACTCCTCCTGTTAATTCGAAAGTACGCGCGGCGGAAAATGCAGGAATAGGGAATATTATTCGATTTTCTCGTGGACCACGAGGCTGTCCCAGAGGAAGATACTCTGCAGTTGGCTGTCAGCCGAATGGGAGTTATCGAACGACGATATATACAAACAATAAACGCGGCTGATTCCTACGCGTCTGTTAAATTCACGCTTGTCAGTCGCAGGCCGCTGGCGTGATATAACGGCGCGTTACGTGAGTTTGACGAGAGGGTGGTGGCCAATCGTTTGTTCCCCGATTAATCTGGCAAGACTCGTCGAACCGGCGTACTCCGCTGATATTTCAATAACCAAGAAACCTGACGGGATGGGTAGGATATCCCGTGTAACGAACGCATTATCGAGAGACACACCACCAGCGACGCTCGATTGTCTCGTTCAGCCGATCGTTTTGTTCGTCCAGAACGGGAATCTCGCTCTCGAAATTGCGATATTGCATAATCTTCTACATGCACTCGCTTAATTTTAGCTCGACTGGACAATGTCGATAGACCGTCCACGACGGCGATGCTTATAGAATAATTGTTATATTAAGAACCCGAGTTATGTGAAATATCCAATCACGTTTCGGGTGTTTAGAAAATGAACAGAGTCACGCGAGTCCACTGATGCGAGGTTCAGGTTGATTTACGGAGCTATCGAAGTTTATTTCAGCGATGTGTCAATTTCTAAATAGATCTTCTTCAATTTTGCTGAGTTAATTAATTATTTTCATTTTCTGTGCAATACCTTTTCCCTTCGTTTGCTTAAAATGCCAAGTGAAATTTCGAAGTGAGAACATCGCTTGAAAATTCCGAATTTTTTCCGACACAGAAGAATGGTCGTGATAATACTGACTTCTTGTTTCTTCTATCTCAAAAATTTTTCTCTCACGAGTGAACAAAATCGTGTTATATAGAAAGTTATCATACGTCGCTATTTTCCTTGGAAAATACACGTTGAACGTTTTTAATATCGATGACACAGAGCAGGCAAGTTTGATTCCACGTCGAGGTTTAAAATTTCGAACGATCGTTCGCTTTCCTGCGGATTGGAAATTAATCACGTCACGTAGTTCCACCATAGCGCTGTGCGCAAATTCCAAAAGACATTACGTTCGATAGCAGCGACTAAAGCGCGCGCGAGGCGGTACACGGGGGCGTGTAATTAATTCGTGGCTGCAATTAACGCCTGTTATCGACGTTACATCGAAGGTGTGTGCTTCTGTTTCAGCGGTACAGAATGAACGGCAACCCAGAAACACTGCCACCATTAGACCAGAGGCCCTCGTCGAGATGGACCAGGAACGAGCGCTTCGAGAAGCTGCGGTCGCCGTCGGTGTCTTTGGGTAAGTCGTTATTTTTATTCCTAACACGCTATATATATATCACTCGAGTCGTTCAGTATGAAATTATTAAACGATCATTTCGAAATTCTATCATACGAACTGACGAATGTTAAAATAATCCAAGATACGTAGGCTTTTAAACTTACCACCCTTACGGAAGAACCTTTTATAATCCCGTTATTATTGCAACCAGAATATCGCGATATGACCCTGCTATAAATATCAGCATCTTATCTTATATTAATCTCAATCTCTACCTACGAACCGATCACCCATCTCGAGAATTATTTCCTCGAAAATAATCGCGGAAAATCATCAAAACCAGACGTTGCGAGCTATATGAAAGATTCCGAGGAGAAACTCGAAGCAAATCTCGCAGTCGAGTGTCCGTCGACATCCGAGATCCTTGCTCCAGTTCTCGCAACGACGCTGAAGAAATATTTCCACGCGCTGGATCCCGGTGCGTGTATTTAGGTGACGCAAAGACGCGATGAATCGTCGAACGGATCCAAGGGGTCAGCCAGGGGGGGATTAAAGGTAACGGCGAGGGCTCGAGATCGATAATCGGCGATTCATCGGGAGCAACAACGATAAGAGCAAGAGAGGCGACGACGTTGTTGGCACGTTTGATCTTCTGCTGCACAGCAGCATACTTTTCGCCGTCGTGAGCAAGCGCGCTCGCGACACGCCACGCCGAGCGTGATCTATCATGAAAAATTACCTTTGACTAGTAGCCCGTGGCTGACCGTTTTTCAGGTAACCGGGTACTCAGGTTGGAACTAATGGAAAATCCATAGAGCGCCAAGGGGTGAACGTTAAAAGCGACAGCGAGCGTGCCGACGATACTCGCCGATACGCCGTAGCTTTCTCGAAATTACGCCTTCTTTTCTCCGCGTTCGCCTTTCACGCCGTTGCTCCAGCTTTCTCCTACGTGCTTGCTCTTTGTCCTCGATTAACCCTCCGTCTCCTTTCGCCCTATTCGTAATCCTATTCCCTTAGTCCGCGCGCGATTTTCTTTCCTATTCGCTGAAATTATATACGCCATATATTCGCGGGTATAATTACTCCTGAGGACGCGCGCGCGGGCAACGCTGAAACGAAAGGGAAAGTTCGCGGTGTATAAAATATTCGATTATTTTTAGCGAAAGCGAGCCACGCAGGTGTGGTGGTAATTCGAAACGGGGTTGTATCTGAGGTAACGAGCTTAATTTATAGACGGTTAAACGGAGTTCGTTTCACCGGCTAATTTCGGAACGGATTACACGTCGACGCGCGTATAGCTCGTAGAGTTTGCTATAAAAGAGAGTTTAAGACGGTCCGCGACTCGGTAATTTCGCTAACGTTTCACGAGCTTCTGCTCTATAAGCGGACACTTTGGGGCGTGATCGGGATCTAATAACGTCCTGAATGCGAGATCGTTGGAATAAGTGGAGATAATTGTTCCAAATCGAGAACCCAACGAATAATGGATTATTTTAGCGTTTCGCGTTTACGTAAATACCAGTCCTCGACGACAGGATACGATCATAACCGGGCAAGATGTCTGATACAGTTCGACGATACGATTCATCCTTTCGGACCTTTCTTACCCACTCGCGGCTATATCCGTAGTATTGAAGTTGTGTAAGCTCGATCGGGCTTTATTTTGCACGTTAACCTTCGATGACTGTGTTGGAAGCCTGGATGACCCACATATCGGGGAAAATTTCATGGAAGCACGGCAGCGCGACGAGAAGAATAGAAACGTCTATGCCGTGGCCGAAATAAATTTAGCAATTGGTTGCACGCGTGTTCCACGAACGAAGTGATTCTCGTCGGACAGAATAGAAGCTGTTTATTCCATCTAAGATAACGGAGCTAAGATAATCGTGGCGATAAAGATCGGTCGCAACGCGACTTCTCGTTGAACGCTAGCTATCGATTCGCGGTACGTTCAGAAGCGAACAGATGCTGAGCGTCGAATTCCCTTCTTGTTGATCCGCTTCGTGGGAAGAAAAAAAAAAAAAAAAAAACACGAAGCTGGACGCTTCGATTGCTTGCGAATTTACACCCCGAGATGTTTGTCCGTTCTACGCTTCCTGATCTCGATTTCTCCGGTCGTCGCTCGCATACCTCTTGACTCGCGTAAAACCGTTTGCACCCGGGTTCAACGTTCGACGCGTGAGCACTTGTTCGTTTTCATCGTTGCGTTATTTATCTACCTATATTATTTCTATAAAAAGCTATGCGCATATACACCGCAGCCTCGTCCCTGAATCTTCGAGCACTCCCAATTTTTGCTAGTCCACGTGATTACAGAAATCGAGTACAGCGTCTCCTTGTATGATTTGGGCGAACAGCGCCCTGGCTCTGGCCCTCGGGGACATCGAGTCCTTATCGTGAAGCAAAATCCTTTGCAAAGGGGACGAACAGATGTCCGGGTTGTCTCCTATATTCCTCTCCAAGTGCAACATCGAAATCGGCGGCAGAGTTCTCATATCGCTCTCCGACTTGGCGAATTTCTTCATCGGCTCCGTGTACCTGATCGAGTCCTCCTCTTCCACGTCCACCACGAATCCCCGCCTCAGATTCTCCGATTTCGTTTCCCTGATCACAGAAGCGACCCGTCTCTTTATGTCCGCCTTAACAATGGCAGCCTCTGTGGTCTCCCTTCGGCTGGCGTTCGGATTTTTCGTCACGTTGTCCAACATGTTCAGCAACCTATCAAAGGAGCTGCAGATCTCGTCCAAGGACTGCTGACTGAGCAACAAAAATCCGCTCGTCTCCTGTTCCTTCTCTTTCAGAGCATTCTCCAGTTCCACGAGATTGTTCTTCATCGCGTTCAACTGATCCTCGGCTACCAAGCGGCGTCCTCGTTCCTCGGCCAGCTGTAATCCGCTGCATTTCGCTTCCTCAAGCAGACGATCGTGCTCTGTCTTCGCTTCGGCTAGCTGTATCTGAATCTTCTGAATCCTCGCGGAGTCCTCTGCGTCCTGGCTGCTCGTTATCTGCGTCCCAACGTCCACTTTCAGCAGCTCGAGGTTCTTCGACGAGGATCTATCGGTGTCGGCTTGTACGATGTCGTAGGCTCGACCGTTGTTCCCGTTCTCCTGTGCCTCACCCATCACGGGTTGGATGTGAGATTGGAGATCCAGATGCAGAGAGACCTTGGACTTGGCCTGGCCGTTCTGTAGGATCGGTGCTTGCGCCTGTTGTTGCGGCTGTCTGGGCTTGTAAGGTGGAACGTGAGGTCTCATCTTGGTTTTCTTCACGTTATTCGTCGCGTTCAACGTTTTCCTCGACGCGGACTGATAAGGCCTCTTGGCGTACTCGGTCATAGCGCTGCGCGGTCTAGGTACGGGTCTTCCGCTGTTCTCGTTGTCGTTTCTCTTCCCATTGTCCGCTGACGACACTCTTCGATCATGCTGCGGCAAACCAAGCCACCTGTACTCGTTCTTCGTGTCGACGTTGTTCTCTCCAAGCCGTTTGATCACTTCCTTCACTAGAGCCTCGTTCAAGTTCGCATTCTGTCTGATATCCAAGATGCTCAGAGTGTTGTTGTGATCCAACAGCTCTAACAGGTCCTTGCCGATCTTATCGGTCAATCCGCAGCGTTGCAGGTCCAACGCTTTCAGCCAAAGGCTGTCTCGGACTGCCTCGATCAACTGGATCACCGCCGCGTCGCCCAGATGGGGATTATCGTTCAACGTCAAACGACGTAATCCGGACATAGCCTCGAGATTCGGCTCCTGATACCTCAGCGACTGTTTCCAAGTGTCGTGGTAGAGCAACAGCTTTTGTCTGCACAGTGCGCCGGCCAGAGCTGGCCCGCATTTCGACGTAAGGTCGCAGTAGCTGAGATTCAGCGACCTGACGCTTGGGACGTCGGCCACCGTTCGACAGAGCACCTCGCAAGAGCTGTCACCGATGTAGCAACGTTGAAGGGACAAATAGTGAAGCGTGTGCGTGTGCGACAGACCGACGCACAGCACCGCCAAGCAGTCTGGCGGAAAGGGGATGCCTTCTAGCTCGAGATTAGTCAGAACCGGAGAGTTCCTGACGCACTGGGCCACGCTGTGTGACAGCCATTCCAGAAGATATCGAGACAGCACGACAGGTGCCTTGCCCATCGTTCTAGCCTTGTCCTCGGAATTGATTTCCTCCAATGGCTTGCGACACTGATACCTGCTGCGAACGCTGATCGATCGCAGGCTACGATCCAGCGATAACGAGTTCAAAATGGGACCCCAGTCGTCCATCTTCACCCGGTCGGTGGTAAAGTCTAGACAGTGGGGCAGTGTCACGCATATTACTGGCAGTGGTCGCAGACGCTGTTGCTTGCACAGTTCCATGTAACAGTTGGCGAAGTTTCTGCTGTTCGGAATCGCCATCTTGGGTAGTAGCACGGGCAACGGGTCATTGACCTTACCCTGGTCAGACGGGGTCTTCTTGGTAGCTGACAGGGTGGCGGTGATCGTTTCGTTCACAGATCCTGTGTTCTACGAGGAATATCCAGGGAAATGTGAAACAGAAGCTCGAATCGAATCGTTTTTATTTGAAATAAATAAATAAATAGCGGATCGGTGAAACGACGGATTGAACGTACCTTCGTTCTTGCTGCTTTGTTGGCACATTAACCGCAATTTTACCACGCAACGTCATCTGCGATCTCTCAGACTTCCCGACAGTTTCGATGTGTAATCGGTTTCGACGCTTTCAACAAGGAATCCGTCCGCAGAAGATGCAAATCGCGCTTCAGTTTCTCGTACAGGGCGTCCTATATTCGCCCACCTACCTACCCGAATTCGGCGAAACGAAATTTCTACGCGGCATACGCTGAAAGTATGCAAACAAAACTCTCATCTGAACAGACTGAAGTTACCGCGAATCTATCTCGTAATCGACGCTGTTCATCGAACCTCGCGAGTTAAGCGATGCTTCGCACCGATTCGAGATCGTCGAGTAACTTTCGTTTCTCGTTCAATTTTTAAATCTGGAATCTGAGGGGTGGGTGAAACGAGTTCGCACGCGAATACGACTTTGCGGAAATTTAAACGCTTTATTAATGCGAGTTAAGGGAATATTTGTAAAACGGTTCTGCGAAATATGATCTTTCAGACCACCTGTGTCGTTGGCCATGGCGAGATACACGACACCATTGCCTTTACCGAGTATTGCGCCGACGACAAATTCTGCCAACCCTCCGACACCACCTCGGCAGGATAACGAAGATGGTATTCATCGCTTTTCTTTCATTTTTATCAAATAATTAATATAAGAGAATCAGAGAGAATAAATTCAATTTTCAAGATGACTTTCCTACGTCTCTATATTTTTACATTACCGTTAATATTTTCTGCAATATTTCCTTATTTAATATCGTAGGTATTTAAG
Organism: Euglossa dilemma; assembly: GCA_002201625.1. Classification (NCBI taxonomy): domain Eukaryota; kingdom Metazoa; phylum Arthropoda; class Insecta; order Hymenoptera; family Apidae; genus Euglossa; species Euglossa dilemma. Next base: position 2,012,974 of record NIJG01000002.1, read on the forward strand.
TAAAATTATCAGTGTCTTTGAAAAATATTTTATTTTTTATCGAAGTTGCTCGAGAGAGAATAAATTCAATTTTCAAGATGACTTTCCTACGTTTCTATATTTTTACATTGCCGTTAATATTTTCTGCAATATTTCCTTATTTAATATTGTAGATATTTAAGTAAAATTATCAGTGTCTTTGAAAAATATTTTATTTTTTATCGAAGTTGCTCGAGAGAGAATAAATTCAATTTTCAAGATGACTTTCCTACGTTTCTATATTTTTACATTGCCGTTAATATTTTCTGCAATATTTCCTTATTTAATATCGTAGATATTTCAATAAAATTATCAGTGTCTTTGAAAATTATTTTATTTTTTATCGATGCATTAAAGTTGTTCGGAACAAAGTAATCCGATCGATCAATTTAACATTGTCTCGTAACATTGTGCAACAGGAAATGCATCCGAGGATAGTATAGACGTAACAAACGAAGAACCATTGACACCCCAAAGGAGCGGTTGCACGCAAATTCCGCCTGTGATCCCCTCGTTGTATTCGCCTGCAAGTGCTGAAACGGTCTACGAAACCAGTGCTAGGTTGCTCTTCATGGCTGTAAAGTGGGCCAAGAATCTTCCCTCGTTAGCGAGTTTGCCTTTCAGAGATCAGGTACCTCAAATCAAACATCGATAATCACCAATTTCCATTGCAAATCCAGTAATTCCAATATCATCTGCAATGTCGAGATTAAAAAATTTTGTTAATCTCCACTTCGAGTCCCATTTATTTCAAACGAGAGAAAATTTGTTCACCGATTAACGCAATTAACGATCGTTAATTTCGAGGAATGGAATTATTTAATTTCATTTCGTCCGGTTTGTGACAGGTGATACTTCTAGAAGAGGCCTGGTCCGAGCTGTTCCTCCTGAACGCAGTACAGTGGTGCCTTCCACTCGAATCGTCCCCTCTCTTCAATTCCGCGGAGCTGACTGCCTTGACTTTGTCGCCGCATCCGCACCCCCATTCAGGAATCCATATGCAAACCACCACGGGGAAACCGAGTCAGGTGGCAGCAGATGTGAGGCATTTGCACGATACCTTGCAGAGATATAAGGCTGTCATGGTTGATCCTGCTGAATTTGCCTGCATGAAGGCCATAGTGCTATTCCGACCAGGTACGTGAGAAAATTCATCGCCATAGAGAACTGTAGTCGAATAACAAATAAAACAATTCCATGTTAAACATTAATAATAAAAACTCTATAGAATATTCTACATTGGAAAGGTTAGAATTACTTTGAAATGGAACGAAATCGATAGGAGATTCGCTGAGAATTTCGTTTCTATCGAGGAGTCATAAAATTTTCGTTTACGCTACAGAAACTCGTGGCCTGAAGGATTCCAGTCAGATAGAAAACCTGCAGGATCAGGCGCAAGTGATGCTGGGTCAGCACGCCAGAGCGCAGCAACCTGGCAGTCCTGCGAGATTCGGCAGATTGCTGTTGCTGCTACCTTTGCTGAGGACAGTGCCGGCGTCTAGGGTGGAACTGATATACTTTCACAGAACGATCGGCAACACTCCGATGGAGAAAGTCTTGTGCGACATGTACAAAAATTAGGGGAAACGTTCCTTCGACCGGGACTACCGAGGAGAAAACGTTGGAGGAAAAAAAATCCGAGCGTTTGATTCGCGTCCAGTGTCACGTCGAAATCTACGAATAAGTGAAATTCGACCGACTCTGTGGTCTCGGGGATAACTTCTCGCGAGACATTCGATTGATTCTGTGATACATTCCACTTTCCTTTCTCGCTTCGTGCGAACCCGCTGGCGATTGTCAATATGGAAAACGTACGCGAATCATTGAACGCGATAATCGAATCAGCGGAGTGAACTTATCGCAGATTTAATCGACGTTCCTTTGTAATACCATTTCTTAGAGCATAGTGTACGAAAGAGCGCGAAAGACTTTCCTTCGCGAGGTGCAATTGGAAGGCCAGTTTCATCGGGAAAAAGAAAAAAAAACGACTAGGAAACGTTAAACGAGTAATCGAGCCGACGAAATAGCCGAGAACGATCGAAGGTGATAGCTTAACACGCGCGTGAAAGCTTTGGCCTAAGGACGAAGCCCCAAACCCTTCAATGAATCCGCGACCTCGTCTAGTGACATGTTTTTCCCCTAGACCGTGGTCAGGTAACGATGGATCCTTCGAGAAAGGTAACGAAACGACGAGTACGGTATTTAGTTTAACGGTTCAACGGTATCTAAAGTGAAACGAGAGATACTCGATTTCGACATAAAGATTATAGATATATATACATATTTATTTATTATAGAAATGTTTATCGGACATTAGGTCCGACGTGTTGACCAAGTCGTTTCATCTTTCGGTTCCGAGTAGCGAATTTTGTACGAGCCGCTGACGAATTCTTCGGGTCGAAAGGAGACACTGGAGCTAAAGTTTCAGTTCGTTTCATTCTCTGTCCTCTTTCTTTCAACATCGTGTCACTTATGTTCTTCGAGATATTACGATAAGATTTTGAATATACGAGTAATTGATACGGACTCTCGGACAGCTGTAGAAGGATACACGTCTGTGCTTTTCTTGTATATTTCGTGTTGTGATACTATTTGCTGTAAAAGTCTAGATACTGAGTCACATGACATATATTGTAACGATTACGTAACCACTTGTAATAAAAGTACACATGCGTAAGAATCATCGAGACGCCAAGTTAATGACCCTCCTCGCCGACGTAGGTGTAGTTCGATCCTAGAATAACTTTCTTAAAATTGCCCGAATAAAAGGTTTATTTATTACTCTATCACGTATTTTCAATGAATCCAAGAGATCTCGCTCCAACGCCATTGTCTATTTCGACCTAACGATTTGCCGAATAAAAACAGTGAAACAAGAATCTTCGTAATCTTTCTGTCAAAATAAACCATCGACGCTTAACCCTTTTGTAACACTGTTGAAAATATTAAATTAACATTTCCATTACACTGTTCTTATCGATTTACAATTAGCTCTAAATTTCTCTTCAATAAGAATCGGATGAATTATATTACAAAAGGGTTGATTAGTATCTTATTCTATATTCCCCGAAACACCCTAAACTCTAAATTCTAAATTTTAAAGTTAAACAGCGGTATCGGCATTGGAAACGTCAAAATGTTTCTAATTCCACGCTGCAAATTTGCATGAAGGGATGATTTGCCGCAGGACGGAAGTCAAAGATCTCAACCCTCGGCACTACTTTAATTTCTGTTTATTTAACCGAGGGTAACGCTCGCGAATGCCGGCGAATCGAAATTTGACGCTAACCCCGAGTCACGGTGGTTGTTGCATAAACGTACATATTTATTTATCACCGTATAATCCCTGACTTTCCCTCGGGGGTTTTGCCACATGGCAGTTTGACGGTCCCCAACGGAATTACCCCTCGGCCGCTTATAAATTACATCGAGGTTCGAGCAAGGTTTAAGGGCCTGCTTAAGTTGTCAAAGCAATCGGAGAGTTAAACGCCCCGGCACGGGGGCGAGACTTACCCTTAATACTTTTTCGATCGGAACGGTTTCCTCGAGATCGGCTCTCGTCTGAAAATCGCTCCTCGATATTTATTCGGTTACTTTCTTTTGTACGTTTCCTACGTGAACCTGTTATTTTCATTATTTCGCGTACACCGGAATTATTAACCCTTTGCACTCGGCGATTAAAGAAGAGTAGAAATTTATAGATTTTCTGGCATAAAACTGACATAATTTTTTTGAATTGTAAATAAAGAATCGTATAATAATTAACACATAGAATAATTTGATTTCGATATTTCGCATATGTTATTTTAACAGAAATTTGATATATCAATTAATAAAAGTCTTCAAAATTTCATGGTGACTGACAGTCGTCACTCGAGTGCAAAGGGTTAGTAAAAAGATTAAACTTCCACGAACATTTTTTCTTTAAAAAAAAACGTGTCATTTTCAATTTTCCTCCCATCGCGTAAACGTCGCAGAAAAATGAAAGAACCGTAGGAAAAAATGGAAGGAACAATGGGTAACGACAAATTCTAAGTAACGGGTGTCGAGGTAAGTGCACGAAATGGCCGAGTTAGTCGGAGAGGCAGGAGGAAGAACGATGGCAAAATGGTACTCACAGGTATCGAAACCGTTTCGGAATTGAATTCCGTTCGGTCCATATCCGAATCGATTCCTAAAACACGCGTTTGCTTCGTGACGCCGGGAACTTTCAAGTCGAGCGTCCTCGCGCTCCGGCACGTAACGAATTTCGATATCCCGTGGCTGTGGCACAAAGAGAGAAAGGGGTTGGAAAGGCGGCGCGGGTTGCCGAGAGGGCATTCGGAGGAGAAAGGATGGCTGGTCATAGTATTGACTCGCTTTTGCGGATGCAGGGGCGGAGTTTTCGACCTCTCTCCCTCCCTACGCTTCCACCCTCTCTCTACCTGTATCACTCTTCATCCCGCTTTCTTTTTCCTTCTTCGACTCGCTTTCTCTCCCTATAAATACACTCCGTCCCGTCCCTCGGTCTCCTCTCTCCGTCGCACCCTTCCATTTCCGTCTTCCTCTGTCGCGCAGCCAACCGTGCTTCCCTCTTCCTACCCTTTCTCTCTCTTTTCACCTGCCATATTCGTCTCTTTCTCTCGCTCTCCCTCTCTTAGCGTCTCTTTCTCAATCTCTCGTAGTGCACGAGAACAGAGGTTCCATCGCGTCCGTTCCTCTCCCTCGCTCGCACCCCCACCCGACGCGAACACAGGCGGCCGGGGTCGAAAGGGGATGACTCGTCGCACAGGGCTGTCAAACCCCCACCCACGCAACGACAAAACTCCCGTTGAAGGGTGACCCAGCAATGGCGGCGGGACTTGTTGTATTTCGCTTTCGAGGTGAGCTCCATTCCCTTCTACCTTCTCGATCCCCGTTGCAACCCCTCCGCCGCGGCGGCGGCGAACAGGCCGGGGGTAGACCGAGAGGGCTGGCTGAAATGAAACTGAGTGGGTCGGAGTGAGGAAGCAGCGAGACTCGAACACGGTCGAACGGAACGAGACGGAGGAATCGAAAGTGGCCTGGTGCGACGAGGAGAACAGACCAAGGGTGGCTCGAGGTGGAGGAACAGCCGCACCGAGGATCGAGAGAGAGGGAGAGAGAGTCTATATCGCTCGGAAACAGCAACCTCCATTTATTTTATTACATTATCATACCAACTAGGCGCTCGATAAGTGGGGCTTTAAAGCGACGGTTCTCAAATCGTTCCGCGTGGAACTTTTGCGACGTGAACTTCGCTGGTCGCCCGACCCCGTAAGTCGATGGCTCATCGCCGAAAAAACCACGGTCGAAGGTTAATGGGTGGGTGGCTGCGCCAGAAAAATCTATCGCCGGGTTTAAACGGTCCGACGTCTTCCACGCTCTTCGCAGCTTTCCAAAATTTCCTAAGCTTTCCTCTTCGTAGAAGAAACTGCAAATAATACGTAACTTTCACTGAAGATGTAATTAAATATTTTATCAAAAATTCGGAATTTTCTATTTTCAATTTTACTATGACAGGTGTTATTGCTGATTCAAGTCCTTTGCAATTTTTTACAATTTTTCGCGAGTTCTCTGGCAAACACAGAAAATTTTTTACAGACATTTGTAATTTTCTAAATACCGTTTCGAATCCTTTGGAATCTCTTCCTCTGTTGCTTATCGGAAACTTTTACAGAAATTATACTCGAATGATTGTTTATCGAGTTTGATATTTGGAATTTGGAATTTTATAATGACAAATTATTTTATTCTGCACTAGATTTATCAGTCGACGAATGACGAGTAGATTCGGGGTGGTAGAATAGAAAAGTTGCAGGTAAAGTTAGCGAAGTAAAAGTGACAATAAGGGCAACAAATACGTTTGATTTTCAGGAAATTCGAAGGGTGCGTTCGGTTGGATTGCCAGGGAAAAAAGGATTCGACGTATTTGCCTCGCGCTGGCGCGTCCACGAGCTAGCCAGACCGAATTGTTCAGCCGTTAAGTTGGATTAAAAGCAAAGTCAGCGACGTACGTGTTTCTCTGCGGCCCGTTGTCATTTAATGACCATCGATTATCGTCGCGAATTTAAACGAAGCACGCGCATAATTACGCCGTCGTGTTCCGCAGCTTTGTCGGATTCGTTGGCCGTTGTGAGCACGCGAACGGTTTAATTGAAAACAAGCATTCGACCAGCGAATAAATACCAGCCCCCCTTTTGTTTGACAAATGCCAAACAAATAATTATAATTCCTCATATAATGGAAAGTATATGCGCGGATCGTAATTGCAATTCGTTCGAACGTTATGCTGAAATTTCGTCTGATTGCCGCCTTTCTCGTGTAATTAAGATTCGAATATCTTTGAAATATTTCCGATCCGTAAGAATTTTCTGCAAATCAAATTTCTCGATTCACGTTCGTGTAATACACTGTTCTAATCGATTAAAAATTGTTCTTCCGATTCCTGGATCAGGAAATATCAAAATATAGATATGGCTTCAATTATTTGCAAATTATAGAAATTTCATTTCTTCGAATTTAACGGTGAAAATCGTAATTGAAATATTTTGTTATAATTAATAAGAAATTCTTCTTCTCTAGATTTTCATTCCACGATAAAGATAATTTGACTATCTCGAATCAGATTTGAATTATAATTATGATGGAGTAATAATAATCGAATACAGGTAATTGTTAGCGATACGAGAATTTTTAATGAATCTCTCGGGAATGTAAATTTATTTCTGTCAATTGGAAGTGACATCCAAGTATCCTCGGTCTGTTTCACCATGGGGGACAGTCCATTGCGATTTGCAGAGGAGCGTGGAAAAAATCCCCGCGAATTTTTCACCCGGGCCAGCTTGAACTCCAGAATTCGCCGGGCTGGCTGACGTTTAAGAAATCTGATTTTCCTCTCACGTATATCGGAGGATTACCCAAGTATTCGCCTTCGACCGGGACGACCACTTCATTCCAGATATCCACAAACAACAGACGATTCATCCCTTCGATCTTTTTCCCCCTCCTTTAACCTCGTCTTTTCGCTTATCTCGAAAATCGAATATAGTTACGTATTCCTTTCGCACGATGGTCAATTAAAAATTCTAAAGAAACATCCATTCGTCTCAATATTAAATTAATTCAACGAATTTATAAATGAGATTGAAATTTCAAACGTCCTCTTGAAATTGTAATTTTTAATACCTAATTCTTCAGATATTTTTCTAATTCTTTAAATATTAATAGAAATACTTTAGTTTATAATATGATGTCCTACAAGTCATTATTAAAATTGTAAAATAGTATGTTGAGACTAAGAACTTTTTCTTCCGCGTATTCAGTTTCTTTTAAATCGCATCGACTTAGAAAATTTTACTAGTCATTAGAGAAATCATATTTGGATTAAAACTCGTTGTTTGAGGTAAACGATGAGTAAAAGATACGAGGCTATTTACTTTCACGCGTCATCGATTGACGTTGATATGTTTTATATCGACATAAAACAATTACAAATTCAAACGGAAAGGGATAAAAATCAGGAACGATCGTGGAGCGTGTGAAATAATAGAATCATACGAGCTCGCTGGAATTGCGCAATGTCGAAATAATTAGTTACGAGGCGAAGTGTCATTTGTTCGACGATCGGCCGAGGTAAAACGCAAAAAAGATGTTTCTAAGTGAATGCTCCTGGGAAATGAAGCTGCATCGGTCAGAGGAGACTGTCGGACCACCTTTACCCCCTTGTCCTCCCTTATTCCTCACCATCGTCCTCCCTCTCCCGTAAAATCAATAGGTGCGTCGGCGTCCAGCACGCTAGGAATTCTGCTATATAACCCCGAGCGATTAACTAAAATCGATCAAACGTGACGCGTGTCGAATATAATGAAATAAATTGCACAATCCTGCTGAATCAGAAGAAACGACGATCTCTGACCAGCTCTGTAAATCGAATCAGCAACGCAAGCTTCAATCTTTGTTAAAACAAGGCAAAATCGTTTTTATTTTAATTTTCTCGTGCTTTGTCAAATTTTCACGACATTCTTTCTATTAGTATTTTTGGAAAACGAGGATATATGGACAAAAAAATGTGCGAATTTCGTGTGAATTGTTTAATCAATCAGTGTAGGGTTTCTTTATTTAAATATCTTCCGTAGGAAATTTATTTTACGATTTCTGAATCAACTTTTAATTTGCTATATCGAATCAAGAATTTAATTCGTGTAGTTATTAAAATTACGCGAAATTTTATTCGAATTTCTCAATTTTGTTATTAATTTTAATTTTGTTGCGTTCTCTAGGATTTTGACAAAGAGTTAAACGTAATTTATTCTACTTAGGTTTACTTAGCTATTAATTTTATTTATTTTACATAGGTAATTTTATTTTACTATGATTTATAGGAAATAAAGGTACTATGAAAAATATATGTAAATCTTTGTATATTGTTTAATCATAAAATGAGAGTAAATTTATTTAAATATCTAATGCAAGAAATTTATTTCCTAACCAATAACCGGCTCTCTAAATCGAATCAAGGATATCAATTTCGATATTTTTGAAGAAGATTTTTTCAAAACGCGTTTCCTTTTGTAAAATTACATCCAAATTGTATTGTCCGTCTCGTAATTTACAAAACACGAAGGGACTGACACAGAGCGTCCTTTTTGCGGGAATTGTTTAAGCATAAAGGAAGAGTGGATTTCTAGAAAATGTCTTATGCAAGAAATTTAGTTTAGAGGGTGGAAGACACGGTCTGACAACTATTTATCCAATTACTGCCACTTCCAGTCGACTAATATTTGCCCGGCGCGTGTCGACAGTTCGTCAACCGTGAAGCTTGAACGACGCTCTACGACCAGCGAATAGTCCTTTGTCTCTTTTGCGAATTAATTTCAAGGACGAGGACCTTTGTGCCCCGCGAGGGTTCTTACTTCGCGTCGAGCAAACCCAATTTGCGCTTAAACAAGGAGCATCTTCGCATAACTTAGCCTTGCGTGAAATCCAACGTCAAAGGGAGGAAACTTCTCTTTTTCAGGCAGCTCGACCTCGCAGGATTTAGACGGTGAACTTCAAAGACACGCCGGATTGGAGGAAAGAATGCGAAGGCTTTTCAGTTATATTAGAAAGCTCCCTTTCAACGCAAATTACGAACAATTGTTCCTAGCCAGTTACCAACAATTGTTTAATTTCCTGGATTTTTTAAACGAGTACTTTTACATTCGTCGGTGTTTATTTTTGTTAGATTTAGAGCTAACTGATGACAAATTTTAATTTCGAGAAATTCCAGAGTGAGTGAAATTATATATTTAAATATATGCTTGAGGTGTTATTTTTTAAAGGGGTAGAACAATTTTATAGTAATTCGAAATTTATGTGGGTGTATATTTAAAATAAATGTGTGGACGGTTTTGTAATCTAAACGAATTGTCATATTCTTTAGAGTGCAGGATATAATATTAAAATTGTCCAAGGAAATTTTTTTTAAGTAAATATGTTGGATATTGTCGGTGCTTTCTTTCTTTGATACATAGTTTGATGAGAACTGTAAAAATTCTTCGAGTTTGTAATTTTTATTCAGAAAAAGGGGAATGTTGATAATTTTTGCATTTTGACGAAGTTCATTTCAAAATTTATTTTTCGCTTACCAGCTTGTTATGAGTCATAATTTATGACACACGAGATACATTTAAAAAATGGTATTTAAAACGTGTCTTCAGTTTAAATGTTTATAAATTATTCTTTAATATAACTTAATTAATTAAAGATTCGTATTGTTACGCAAATTAAAACAATTTTAAATATCTCGAATTTCTGCAGGATTATCACAGACAATAGTAAGGCTAAACGCCTGCAGGTGTCAGCGAGAAAGCAAATGGCGATTAGTGTTAAATGACATTTAGTAGCTAAAAAATTTAATCAACAATTTCGAGAATTTCTCGTGACAGTTGCCCGTTTCAGAAATTTCTGCTGCTTCGAATATTGCGCTCGTGTGTATCCCGTGTATTTTCCCAGAAACATTGCATCAGTTTCGTGCAGGTTTCCCGTGGAAATCGATAAACTTCAAGGGTCAAACGTCGAACTTGCGCGCAGGTTTGCCTGGAAGTGTGTTATTTCTCTCGTAGAGGATCCTACGCGTCAAGATGTCCACGTTGGTGACAGACAAGCTGCTGGATGACATGAATAGCATACCGCTAGCCGACGATGATCCACAAGGTAAGGAAACTTGCGTGCCACGTCTCTGACCTAGTTCTCATGATTTCGGTATTGAATCTTTTCTCATTATAACCTGTTCTTAGACATCTTGATTCGTGAAATATTTAAATAGCACGTATAACGAATCTTGTTGCATGAATTTTAGAATCTTTTCGGTTACGGTTATGGAAACCACGATGCTGTAGTAAATCATATATGTAATTAAAGATTAATATAGCTAATTATTATCGGAGTATTTACATACGTGTTGATTTCGTCATCGATAAATCGCGAGTTATGTTTTTCTAACTTTTGAAACATAAAATGGAAATAATTGTGAAGTTCTTTTGTGTTGTTAAATAATAGTTTGTGTGTTTTGGATCTTTTTGTCGATTGTGCTCAGTTTTATTTCTGACAAGTTTGTGATACGTGAAATAACAATTAGAATTATTATTGTTATATGCAGTGATTATTCCCGAAGAAGAAATATTGGATAATAGCTGCCACATATCTGACGCGCTTGGTAGTGGACACAGCATGGATTCTATACCATCAACGTTCACAAATGGAAGTTGTAGTCCCAACAGTAAGTCGCACTATCAGATTTTATTATTTCAAAAATATCTGTGAATGCTAAATGTTGCGTGACCATAGGTTTAGATCCTGATATAAGCCCAGACGAGCAAGAAGAAAAGGCTAGACTAATTGCTCAAGTGCTGGAACTTCAAAATACATTAGATGGTGATAAAATCTCTTTGGATTGCATAACTCCTATATCTATATATATTTAATTCGTGTAAAATATTTCTTTCTCTTTTTTGTAAAATATTTCTTTATTATTCAGATTTGTCTCAGAGAGTAGACAGTGTAAAAGAGGAAAATTTGAAGCTGAGAAGTGAGAATCAAGTGTTGAGCCAATATATTGAGAATCTAATGTCAGCATCCAGTGTTTTTCAATCTACGAGCCCCAACACCAAGAAAAAGTGAATTCAGGATCATTATATTAGAAAACAAATGTTGAAAAAAACAGGGATCTTAAAGTAATGTGATCTTTATTTCTCCATGAAAAGTATGTACTTGCGTTTACAATTATAACTGCCTTATTTCACGAGAGGAAATTAAAATTATTGTAGATATAAGATTTTTCAAAATATCGTTTAATATATCACGCTTATTTGGTATTTACACGTTTTATCGATCCATGTACATACTTTTCAAGGAGAAACGTACGTATGAAGAAAAGTTTACTCGTTTTACTTTGAAACACATATTTGAATCGAATTCGTTGAAATTTCGGATATACGATTCAAATCTGTGTCGAGAAACTCATTGTTCAATCCTTTTTTTAGTCACTGCATACGCTTTTTGCTTACAAAACGCTTATGATTGTTAATTATTGCCAAAGAATTATATTTTGCATTTGTGCAATTCCTTAATGTCGCGTGTATTCGAAGAATCTCAGTTACCATGACTTACTATCGTTTTATCATATCGATCGATGGTGTTACTGAAATTTGTATGAGAGATTAAAATATGCATTTTTGATAACGAAAATCAAACGATACTTGTCAAGACTTATAGTTAAGTATCACTTTCTTGGCATTTACTGGTGTACGATTCATTTTCAGTATTAAGTCTCATCCGTTAACGTTAATTATCGCTTCTCGGCGTATTTGATACTTATAAATAAGATGCAAGGGTAATAAATGTTTGTAGTTACCGTATTTAATCAAACACCAGCGTTTTTTAATTGAAGCTTTCGCTTAAGGGTTTCGATATATGTGTATGCAATGTATGTAGATGTACAAAAGAGATAAGAAATAGTTATATATATACAATTACATATAAATATAAATATATATATATTACATATGATTATATAATATATTACGAGATAAATTAGCGTTCGTATAAATGCTGCGAGCACAGTGTATAAATTTTAAGCGTTCATTTAACTGACTGATTAAAAGTTCTATCGACACTTTGCCTGCAGCATGATCGTTCAACGATTACTATAATTAAAAAAAAAAGAAAAAAAAAAAGAGAAAAGATAAAGAAGAAAAAGAAATGTACCGCAATATAAAACTGCAACTTACGATGAAGTTTCAGTTGAAGGGCACAAGCAGAATGCACAATCCCAAATTATTCCATTGTTGAGTAACACAGTGTTATAATAAACATTATATTCTATTGGAAGGCAACGAGATTATTTATTTCCCATAAAAAGTAATTAAGTGCCATTTTTGTTTTTTTTTTTTCGAACTTATGTTTTTCGTTGTTAGTAAAAAGTTACATAAAATTGTTACAAAGTTCTCCAACTTACATTTAATACAACGCTTCTAAATTGTCACTCGATTATAGTTTTTTCAAATTTTAGTTTCTCTTCTCTCGATTTAATGTTCACATAATTACTATGACCTAATATAGTAACATACATATAAAATATCGTTCGTAGAAATTATTCTTGTCGTATCGCTAAAAACTGTATCGACTTTTGGCCCCAACTTGTTCTTGATCCCGGTTTCGCACGTCCATTCTTCTTAATCCCAATCCACCATCCATAATTCGCGTACTTTTTCGATCTGAAAGCGTCGTAGGAACCGACGTTCCATTGTTCCCACTCTGTGTTATCTTTATTTCCATTCGGCTGGAAAGAAATTAGAAACAATAAACGAGAGTTGTAAATCCATTCTTGTCGTGAGAAGACGTACAAATCGATAAAAATTAAAAAAAAACACGTGTAGGTACATCGTAAAAAATTCGTCAAAATTTCTCCAGAGAAGAAATATCACGAATACGTTTATTAATAACAAATTCACGATCTTACCTCTCCATACAAACGTCCTTTCTTGTTAAAAGCCAAATAGAGACTAGTCTCGATACTTTGTATTCGAATCACGCCAAACGAAATCGGTATAATGTGAAGCAAGGCTAAAAGTGTGGATANGAATAATCGAAAATTCTGAGATGAAAATGGTGTAAAATATTTCTGATTCAAGTTTTATTTAGATTCATACTTTGAGGTTAGGTATGTCTCGTATAATTATCTTCAATTCATCTTTATCATCGAATTTTCACGATGTAAAAATACTATTCCTCTGTTACAATTACCATGAGGTTCGTTCGTGGCGCTCAAGCCTCTAACACGACCGGATTCCAACACACCAAGATGGTATCCGGTTCGGCAGAATAGTTTGATTACCAAACAATTGTACACAGGATTTTGTGCCGGTTTCCTTGGGTCCCATATTACGCAAGGCGAGCGTTTAGCCGATTCCTGCGTGATGTAACGCGGAGTTCTGTAATAGAGAATTCAATATTTAGAGTGTTCGAACACGCAGCTGGCATGGCGTCTATAAGCGTAAATACCAAGTCTACAAATATACACTTAATTTTAACGTCAATCTCAGACGGCGTAATGTTCGAACGCGTTGTAATGGAATTTATTCGGATTTTTCTCTTCGAGAACCGGGAATAGAATACTTGAAAAGCGCGACACGGCTTAACGTTCGTTAGAAACAATATTCGTTATGAATAAATCCGGATAATAGAATGTTATGCCGTTGTTGTACTATCGTGGACATTCGAGTGGGAGAACATAATAGGGTATAAATTAGGTAATAGAATATCGCTTTTTGACACGCTGAAACAATGGCCGCGAGGACATGTTACGGTATAATGCAACATAAATCTGATGCGAAGTGACACCCGGAGGCGTGCTATTTATAACATATCATTACGTTTGGAAAAATGGGCCGATCGAGTTTTCAGGTCAGCAGGCTTCGTGAATGAAGCGTGCTTCGTTACACCGTAGACGTTTTTCAACCCCGTTAATTTTAAACAGATGCTCGAGGGGAAGGAACGCAGTGCTCGATAGAGTTTATTCGACAAGCAGAGCATCGACTAATAATAATCGACTTACTCCTCCTACCAACCAATATATCAATACTTCTTCCATGTCGAGAGCAAATCACAGAAACCGAGATTGTAAATATTCCATAGAAATTAACCCATTGAACTCGATAATTTTTTCGTTACAAAAAAATAGTAATTCGAAAATCTTTTACCATATAGTTAACGATATTTTGAAGTAAATAAGAAATCCTATGAAAATTAAGACATGGAATTATTTTATTTCGATATTCCACGCATCGTTGGGTAATTTTAAATTTCATATATCGATTAATATCGATCTTTAGAATCTGATTAAATGACAACTGAGAGTCGCCTCTCGAGTGCAAAGGGTTAACATAATTATTTCTTAAACAATCAAATCTCTGCGATGAGAAATTATAAAAGATTAAACTTCGATTAAAAATCCACGTTTTTCTAAAATGTTAATTTCACAGAGAAATCTTCTAAATTCAAACGTTAATCGTCGTTTTCTCCTCTTATCTTGGTTTTATAAAAAAAAGATACGCTCGTGCCACTTGTGCAAGGAGTTTCTCGAGTGAAAGACAAAGATCTTTCACGGCGATAGTTGCTCGGAAGGGAGCACGTATTGCTCGGTTTTGAAATTCGTCGCGTTTAAAAATGGTTACGTCTTGACATTACGCAAACACGCCCCCGTTAATTACACGTTGAACGTGCTACGATCTATTTGTTGAAACTCGAGCGCACACGGTCATAAACGTCGATCCTAATTTTGCGTTACACGTCGTGCGTGTGCTTTAATGCAATTCGCGGGGAATTGCAGCCTCGCCGGTTGCCACGGTGCTCGAATGCCGGTAATAATATAACGTGAACCGTACCTACTCCGTACACCTAGTGACCCTGCAACAATATAGAGCAGAAAGTTAATCGAATCAAGTGATCAATGAATGCATATCGCATATCGCGACGTGGGGTGACTGCCAGAGCTCTCCGCCAATATTGTGATTCCAAGGTGTACCATGTCCGCGTTCTAGGGCGGCAATTTCGCGTGTCGTTTTACGGACGTGGTTTAAGATTACAGGGAAAATTGAAAAATTGCCAGTTAGAATTACCCCCGCATCGATTTTTTATCTCCCCGCCGTAATTGCCCGGCTCGTCTTCGAATAGCTTGTAATTTAACCAAGTACATCGTGGCCAATTGAAACATACCTCTCGCGTTACATTGTATTTATATTTCCACGTTACGAAAACGAAAAGTTTCTCTCGGAGCAAGAGGAGAAAGGCTGGTCTATCCGCTCTGTTTCTTTTTTCAGATAAAGGATATCCTATTTTGAAAAGGACACTTATCCGTAATATCTTTTTCGATAACGAAACATTAAGTCATCCCTTAAGTTCGTTCCGCGACGTTACTTTACATCTTTCGTCGCATTTTGTAAACTATATCGATGATTAACGATTTCGTTTGCCAAAGAAATAGGAAAAAGTCATATAACAAAAGGGCGATTACAGTTTTTCTTAATATTTAACCCTTTGAGGATGAGAATGATTAAAAATAACAAATCAAAGGAAATTCTCCGAATTGAAAAACATGGAAAACATTAATGACAATGGTAAAATTATTTTTCGCTATATTCCATGCAGCTTTCATTCTGAAAAATGAAAAAACTTCCACGTATATTATGACATTTATCGGCAAAGGATTAAAGGTTTATTCGACGTATAATTTTAAATAGTAGAAATAAAAAAGCACGAATTTATGGGTTGACGAAATATTTGCAATCCCGATAGTTTCTCGGATTATTTAACCGAACTCGAAGCGTTTGTTTGGAGCCTCTAAACACTCGCGGAGCGGAATTAAAGAGGATAACAGAGTGAATTAAATCTCGCGCCACTGGTTTGACAAAGCGGAAAATCGTGATCGCGGAAGAGTCGGTTACGTCCACCTGCGACACGTGTAAAAATATTTTGCCCGCGATAAAAATGCGTTGCCGTTTTAATTAACGGCTCGATTAAAGTCCGCTTAGCGATCTATGGAGTGGAACGTCGGAAAGATTGATAAATTTAAAGCGGCTTTACGACGGCGCGAGGGAGAAAATAAATCCGGTTAGGTGATCGATGAACTCGTTACGGTTCCTCGTGCAACAGCGTCCACGTCTCCGAGCTTTTGTTTACCATGATAATCATCCTCCCTGGCCGCAACTTCGATTCAGAGACACGAAGGCTTTTGCGCCGGTGTCCACTGACCCTTTTCGCCACGGGATGGATAACTTGATTAATTTCACCTTCGAGATTCGCGAAGGTAACGAAACGAAGGGGAGCCGTATGTGAATAATAGGAAATTTAAAACTGTTAACATCGCCGGGACGGCTAGGTGGAGGATTAATCGATTCAAGTGATTAATGAACGTTTATTGTAGGTGCACGTTAGAAGGGAAATTACGTCTGCGGACTTATTGTTGGCAGCTTGCGACCAGCTCGAGGTGAAACCTGCCGTGGACCATGCATTACCTTTTCATCAATGTCAAAAACTCATGCATCATTGCATAAATCGTTACGTTAAAATGAGACCGATCAGACTGTCTACCCTTGCTTCTAATCGATCAACTTCGATGGAGCCGTAAAAGAGCAAAAGTTGAAGATAAATTCGAAATATTTCGCAATCGAAGGTTTGGTATCAAAAATGAACCCTTTTCTCATTTTTTTTTTTTTTTTTTGAGTTTTTATATAACAATGCATTTTAATAATTGGAAAGATTCGCAAGTTCGATGGAAAGTCGTCGAAGATGGTAGAATATTATTTTTCTCTCTCGAGGAATCGATAAAATTGGCAGGAATTATTCTTGATACGAATCTTTCAATTCCTTTTCCATTACGTGGTTTATTCCCTTTGTGGCCGCCATTTTGGCGCGGTATTATCAGAGATCGGTCGTTTAAATTATTCGTTCGGAAAGTCTTTCGGAATATTTAATAACGCGAATAAAAACGATAATCGTAATCGATCTCTTAAATCTCACTGGCGGAATGCTCTAGTTTCTAGTTTAATTAGGATGTTTCGAAGTGGTAATTAATTCCCGAACGATCTCTCCGCGGTTTTACTATGTAAAGAGGACTTTTGTAGATTAGCTTTAATAATGGATGGAGGATTAATTAGGAATTGGCAGATTAATCAGGGGCGGAGCCAGCTGTCGATTAAGGTTCGCTATCGAATGGTAACTCGATTAATCCAATTAATGAACAACGTAACGAAGATTCGATCTTATTCTCGGCTATCGACAGCTCGTAATTATCGGCAAATACCCGTTCTCGTCGAACTTCACTGTGGCGGTCGGGTGCCTCCTGGTCTCCCGTTTCCTCCTGCGATCCCCATTGATCTCCTTTTCGCTTCCCGGCCCATTCTCATCGCCGATCGATAGATCGGAATCATAGCTGTCGTCGCTGCAACTGTCATCGATGTCGCTGCATTCCTCGTCGCATGTCGGTGCTTCTAAGTTTTCGTGAATCCAACGAAGACTCATCCTCTTATGATAATTCTCTCCTCTCGATACCTTGATTTAGGAGAAACAGATTTCGTCAGTGCGATTTCCGCGAATAATTCTGCCGAGTCGATGAATCGGATCGGAATACAACAGTGTTAATTTAATTTAATTTAATTTAATTTAATTTAATTGAAATCTTATATGAGTTTCTTTTTGCTCTTTTTTCCTCCCGCGCATATTGTTGTATTTTAGACGTGTAGCAATTCTGAGAAAGTAAGGCAAGGACGAGTATGGAATTGAACGCGAAACGTAACGGAGAGTTGAGAATTAGCGGTAGTCACGGTCTGTTGAAATTACAGATCGACGCGAAAAACAGGCGTGAATAATTACATTTGGAAAGAGTTTTGATTTTATATGATTCACGAGAAAGCGATTTTAGAAGGGTGTAAAAGTATCAGGCCGGATGCAATAAGAAAATGTAAATATAGCTGTCGGATTGTTTTATAGTCTAGCGAAATCGATGCTATATATCGATCAGTAGATATCGGTTGACAGTCCTGTGATATATAGAATCTGTAAAATTTATTCACGGCGTATTGAGCTTTTTAACGCCAGCGAGGGTATCGCGAACAGTTTTTTATGCCTGTAGTGTAATAAATAGGAGACTAACGGGAGTTCCGGTCTGTTAATGTCTAATTACCGCGATAAAGATGTAATATTATAGGCTACGATGTACGATATGTCGTTACAAATGTGAAAATCTGTAGCTCGTAACATAGAACAGGCATTAGGCGAAAAGTCACGGTACAAAAATAAAATAACGAACCTGCGTATTGAGTTTTAACGACTGTCGGCTTGGTTTTCTTGGAAAACAAAGTTTAATCGAGCGATTCATCAAATTCGCGAAACGAGTGATTATAAAACGCTTTTCGTGCGAAAAACTACGGTTTCCTCGCTATCTCGAAATCTATCACACGTTACCTCGACACAGAGTATTAATCGCGGTTACTCAACAAACTGGAAATGTCAAATAACTTCTACTTCTTGACGCGAAATAGCAAACTCGCGATATCTACTTGCAAACTATCCTTATTCCTCGACAGGGCTCGTTAATTTCCCGATTATTTCCTATTTCTCACACGTGAGATAATANCTATCATTGAAATTCGACGCACTCGAAACGTAAAAATTTCAATACTATATTCCCCGAGACTAGGAGTAAGTACTTGATCGACGCGTGACGTCGATGCGAGACGCGAAACAGTTGCTATTTCATGACACAGAGACTTAAACTTACCATGATTATTTGAAACGTTGAAATAGTAAGCAGATCCTATTCCTCGACACAGAGTATTAATCGCGGTTACTCAACAAACTGGAAATGTCAAATAACTTCTACTTCTTGACGCGAAAAAGCAAACTCGCGATATCTACTTGCAAACTATCCTTATTCCTCGACAGGGCTCGTTAATTTCCCGATTATTTCCTATTTCTCACACGTGAGATAATAAATTCCCAAAATCTATTCGAAAAAATCTCAGCCCGTTCTCGTATCACGACACGAGTCACAATTGCATTTAAACCCACGAGAGAGGAACGGAATTTTCCAATTTCTGAGAACTGGAATTAAGGAACACTTTCGAATAACGCAGGAAACAGCGAATCTATCAGCACGACGCACGTTCAACAGTTAGAATGCCAAACACGACGACGGTCTCACCTGCCTCGACGCTCGGGTACCAAGCCTGCCAGGGAACCTGCAGAACCAGAAGTTTTCAGTCGATCTCACGGCGATGTCGGAATCGGAGGAAAAACACGGGGGTTTCGCAACACTGGATAGCAATGGATTGATCAGCTGGCCGCGGTTCCGTTTCACGGGGTACACATTGTTCACGGGTTGGAGGATTCACCGGCGTCGACGGATGTGCAGACGCGACCAGCTCGGCCTATCCAGGTGCCTGCGCGTTTATCAGACGACTGAGCCACCTCGGCTCCGCGGAGCTACGTCGGATAATACTGGATGTGACGCCGGCCTATCGGGTAGACGGCGTAGTCAGCGGTGGTCAGCAATTCGAGGTAGACTAAATTAAAAACGGGACACGCGGCGGAACGCGAGCCGAACGAGAAAGATCTTTTGTCAGGGCGCGAGCAAACTCGCGGGATTCTGCAAACGACACGCCAACCGAACACGTACGTCACCCAACCATTCGTCCGTGTAACCACGACACACGTTGCATTCCGACGTTCTCACGTCCGTTTGCTTTCGTTTGATTTAACACGCGCCCGCGACCCGCCGGATTTCGGCTACGCTCCTTCGCTATGGCGGATGTTGCTTATTTCGGCTCGATATATCGCCGCGTGCTTAGAGCCGAGATGCACTCGGTGGCCGGTGGATATCTCGGATATATGTTTCAGTAATGAGTCCGGGGATATCCAGAGTGATCCGATGTTGGAAAGTTTTCGAAACGCTGCTGAGATGTTAGCCTACGAAGATGATATGGAGATGAAGAATAAAGCTGTTCTGGTGTTCTATAGCGGTTTTGAGATTTTATAATATTGAAATAGTAGAAATTTTAGGAATTTTTGGTCGCGTTTCGTTTTTAAATTAAGCTCTTTACTCGGATGTATGTTTTGGTTAAAAGTCGAGGGATATCCGGAGTGATCTGATGTCGAAAAGTTTTAGAAACGCTGCTGAGATGTCAGCTTGCGAAGGTGATATCGATATGAAAAATAAAGCTGTTCCGGTGTTTTATAGCGGTTTTGAGGTTTTAATTTTCTAAATATTGGAAAGTTTAGGAATTTTTGGTTTCGCTTCATTTTCAAATTAAGCTCTTTACTCGGATGTATGTTTTGCTTGAGAGTTGAAGGATATCCGGAGTGATCCGATGTCGAAAAGTTTTAGAAACGCTGCTGAGATGTTAGCCTGCTGATATGGAGGTGAAGAATTAAGCTACTTCGGTGTCTTATAGCGGTTTTGAGATTTTATATGTTTTAAATATTGGAAATTTTTGGTCTCATTTCGTTTTTGAATTAAGCTCTTCACTCGGATATATGTTTTGGTTAAGAGTCGACGAATATCCAGAGTAATCCGATATCGGAAAGTTTTCGAAACGCTGCTGAGATGTTAGCCTGTGAAGCTATGGAGATGAAAAATAAAATTAATCTAGTATTCTATAGCGGTTTTGAGATTTTATATTTTCTAAATAATAGAAATTTTAGGAATTTTTCGTCTCGCTTCGTTTTCTAATTAATAAGGTGTTAACCTATGAAGCTGATATGCTGAAAATAAATTTGTATATTTTCTAAATATTGAACATTCGGAATTTTTCGTCTCGCTTCGTTTTCTAATTAAGCTCTTTAATATTAAGTTCCACCGATAACCACATCGTGGCTTCGCTGGTTACTCTAATGCGGATTACTGATAATCCGATAGGCAGTCATCGTGTTAATTTGTGGTGTCCCAGAGTGACTCGTTCTAAACTCACGTAGATTATAGAAGCGCGATACAAAAATGATTAACCCGATCGATGAGTTTCGGCTCGTATTCGCAAGTGGGGAGAAGGTAATCGAAGCTGGGAGTAAACTTGTTGCGCAGTGGAGTTTAGCGAAGCGTGTTGGAATTACGATTTTTGCTTAGAATTTCCGAGCGAGTATCACACGCGTGAAAATTTCCTTCCTCCCTGTACAAATTTTTCCACGTTTTTCATTCGACACGCGAGAGTAATCTGGTATTATCCTTGCATCGCGACCTATTGTCTCCAGCGAGCTCGCGATAACCATGATAACGACTTAATGAACGGAGAGGTAATTTACACCCGTAATGAATGCATGCAAACGCGTTTATGCAACTTCCAGCAGGGAACTATTGTCGGGAAAGTAGAGAGGAAGAAATAGTTTGGCGAATATATGTCAATGAATATACGGAATGCAAAGTTAATGCCTGGTGTACCGTGTACATAACGTCTCGTAGCTAGATAACGTTACCTTCACAATGCGACTAAGTCTGGTCTCCAGAGCCTCGTCAACCACTATGGGACATGTCCGTGGTTCCTTGACACGTACCAACGGTTGTGGTTAGGGTATAATACGTATATGTAACACCATGTACAACCACCAGTTTTCCTACAGAAGTTCCAGCAGGATTATCGATGACCGAAGTTCAAGACTGCATAGACTCGTCTGGGATGAAAGTATCGGTATTCTGTTCACTCGATACTTTCGCGTTGCTCTCTTCCGGTCGATCCTGAATTACCAGTCGCACGTAAACCTTTACGGTCTTTCCCTTGGAAGCACAATGCAATTGCGCCGGTTCGTTAGCTGCTTACTTTTAACAACCGATTTAATAACCTGCGTTTCTCTTTCAACGATTCCTTCCTGAAATATTTCTTCAATTTCTATCCTTACC